>CM026184.1:12611432-13037953 GCA_014825925.1 Bombus breviceps
ACAGTCAAAGAGGAAATTACTAAATATAGCAACAGATACAGCAAAAGAGTCAACCAACATCGAAACCCCCTGGTCACTGGTTTACTGGATACGTCGGATCAGATCCGCAGGCTGAAGAGACACTACCCGCTAGACCTAAGCTCAAGATTTAAATAAGTAACACTTATTATGTACAATACTTTGTATAAATCATATTTATTTATAGTAAGTATCTACTTATTATAAATAATTATCCATGCCACAGCGCCACGCCAGAAAAATTACTAAAAATTCTCACTGTAAGAATTGATTGTAATTTACAATAAATAAATAAAAAAAAAAAAAATTCCGTTTCCCAGTAATTTCTATAGTATCTTTTCAACTATATGAATACCTGCAAGTTTCGGAGAAAGGCAAAATATATTCTCGTCTGAACTCGCTAAACCACGCGCTATGCGATCAGTCTGCATAAATCTCATCGATAGATTTTAAAACTTGTTGTACCCTTTCCTTCATCTTTCGAACAACGTGTTTGATACTAATATTAATCTCCTAATTGTGGATAACCTCTAAAAGTGCAATTGACAATTGCAGTGAATAATACAATAGTAATAGTGTTTGGAGGAAACAGTGCTGTAGAAATATCTTATGGATAGGGTTTGTCTCACCGATTTCGATGATATCTAAATATATTGTCAAGATCAACAATACTCTGAACAACTTTTGATAATTATTATTTAATACTTTGAAATATGTTGTCAGAGTCATCATACTGAACAAATTTTCTCCATACGTGTTACCTCGGTCTTAGCTTCCAAAAATCGTATCTTACGAAAATCGTATATTTCTAGCCCATCAGGAAAAGATCAATTTCGCTCTGCTGCAACGGTTCTTAAGTCTTGGCCTGTTGAGGAGTCGTGAAGTTTTCGCAACTGCCATATGATATTCTTGCCGTAACATTTTTCTTTTTAATTATGTTGAAGTGGTCACCACTTCTAAGAAAACTCTATATCTGGTTTTTTTAGTTTTCTCAAGCACTGAAGCCATCGATAACGTACAGACAAAAGACTGGGACGAAGGCAGACCATAAACAGTAGACAGACGACGATGGCTTCGGGGTTTTCAGTTATAGGGTAACACTGCTATCGTGCGGATCTGAACCAGCTCACATTATATTCCTACTTGTACTTGGACTTCTGTATTAAAATATATTTTCCACTTTACAATTTATCCACGCGTTTCTCTGTTTATACATCTAATAACTTCAACAAATTATTTAATTTGTACTTTACGATTTCTCCAGCTGGACATTCGGTAAATTTTTCTAGCTTAATTGTTAAATAGCATGTGAATGGCTACCCCCAGCGGGATACCATCTTCGAGTTGCCGTAACAGGCTGCTTTTTTTGCAGCCATAAAGTAAAGAAGTAAATCCTGTTACAAAATACTAATAATTTTTATACACTTGGTCAATTTAACACTAAATATTATGTTGGATAAACAATGAATGTCTACTATCAATAGTATACAATACAAATTCATAATTAGATAGTTACGATTTATGATAATTTGGCATGGAATGCATATTACATAGAATTTTTTGAATAGTCGACAAAACTGCAATACAATCGACCATAATATCCTATTGCGTATTATTATCACTAAATATCTTATTAAATATAAATTTCATGCTTCTGTCCTTTTTACGATTTCATTTTGTTTATTCGAGTGTAGTGTCATTACAGACATTTATTATAGTGGCATCAATTTATTTATATATAGTTGTAAAAAATAATTCGTTTTTTATAGAATTACCTCAGCTATGAAGAGAGTAATATTCAAAAACAAAACGAAGCCTTGCCTCGACAATTTCGCTAGAGTCCTCTGAAATGGCCATACTCCAATAGTGGACAAAAGACGTTTGTTCAATCGGAAGGCAGGTTGCTCAAAGAAATCCATGTCGGTTATCGCCTTTCTTTCACTATTTCGACTCACAATCGCAGGGAAGGAGACGAACATGAGTTAATAAAAACTCAAGAAGGAAATCGATTGTAGATTGGCTTATTAAATCATTATCTAGTTAGTTAATAATTTGAACTATTCCAACAATCCGTCTTTCCACATTCATTATATCCAAGAGACGAGATTTTTACGTTCATTAAAATGTTTTCGTCGATGTTCTATTCCTTTAATGATAAATTCATCCGTGAAATGATAGTTAATTAGACATCTATCGCTCATTTATTCTTTCCTCGTCTTCATTTTTTGTGCAATTGTCGTTGTGTCATGTTACAGAGACCGTTTTATTTAATTTGCATGCAATCGATTGTCATTAAACGTGCTGCTAAAAGCCGGCTATAAGAAAATGATTCCCCGCATTAAGAGGATTTTTATTTTAGAGTAAGGTCTATCTTTGTTAGAGTCTTAGTCTGTACTTCTAGCCTTCGAGTGGTGCATTTCTTTGGTGTACAGCACGGAATGTGAACACTTTGACGACCGTATTTTTTTATTGATTTCTACTTGTTGCCTGCACTTTTGATTCAGTCTATTGTAGTACATTAGTCTATATCTCAGTACAATTCTGATATACTTTTTGAACAAAATGCATTAAATTCGTCATCACTATCGAAACTTTATTATGTAATCTTAATTTATTTCATATATATAAAAATTATAATCATTTTTTGACTATTAACTTTCATTGGAAGAAAGTTTATCATTACCAGAGTCACTAACTATCGATCTTTTCAGTACGTTTGTAAATTGCTTCACTGTACGATATCATTCCCAGTATCTGGCAATTCATTACCACTGTACTATTATTATCGATATTATTGTCTATATCTGATAAAAGGTCAACATATCTTTCTTTACAACTTCTTAAGAATATATAAATAAGATAAATTATTTAGAAAAAATTAAGATAAATTTTAAGTGCTTTACTAATATAAGGTACTCCGTTAAAAGATGAAATCCAGTTAATGCTAGACATTACGATGTAAAGATCACCAAACATTATTTCAATCTACAGATGATTTCTGAATTGTTCGAGATAAATCAACTGATAAACCATAAAAATTGCAAGAATGCATATAACAGCAAATACTTTTCTTGAAATATAGTAGTGTTTGAATGAGTGGTCACGAAACGAATCTGCTTGTTTTTTTATTATTATTATTTAATTTGTACTTTACAATTTGTCCAGATGGACATACGGTAAATTTTTCTAGCTTAATTGCTAAATAACACGTGGATNGGCTACCCACAGCGAGATACCATCTTCGAGTTTGACTATTTTATTTCTTTAGTGAGGTCAGCGGGGTGTTTACTTTTTAGTCTTTTTTCTATGAGAATTTTGCTCGCTTCAGCAGCCAGCTGGTTTGGATATGTTGACGTGGTTTCCTTGTATTTTTCTGTGCACCTGCCGATTTCTTCTTTGACCGTTGGTATCTTTAAGTCTTTGCGTATATCCTCGTTTCTGACATGCCATGGGGCGTTGACTATTGTTCTCAGTATCTTCGATTGTAGCGACTCTAGCTTATTTGTGTGGTTCATTGTTACTGTCAACCATAGTGGTATTCCATACGTACGAATTGGTTTTATTATCGTCTTGTATATTTATATTTTTAATTTATTTTCTATGCTGAGTTTAGAATTTCGATTCGTTAACCATTTGTCTTCTTTTTATCCGTATTTTGTCTATAATTGATTTAGTATGTTGCTTCCATGTAAGTTGTGTGCCTAAGTGGAGTCCTAGGTATTTAACTTGCCTTGTTTGTGCTATGTGCGTGCCATTCAGTTGGATATTTGGTGGTTTCCGTTTCCTTAGTGTAAATGTAATATGGTTGTATTTACCGAGGTTTGCTTTTTTGTTCATCTTGTAGCCATTTTTCTATTTTTGTGAAATGCTTTTGTAGTAATGTGACTGCTGTTTCTGGATTAGTGTGCCCGACTAGTACAGCCGTGTCGTCTGCGAATGTCAGTATTTTGCAGTTTGTAGTTCTTGGTATGTCGGCCGTGTATAATGTGTATAATATTGGTAAGAAGCTTTCTTGCGGTACCCTTGTCTGGATCTCTTTTACTTCAGAATGTACATTCTTTACTTTTACTACAAAGGTTCTGTTGCTTAGGTATGATTTGAGTGAGTGGTGGATTTGTTCCGGAAAGAGTTTTTTGATTGTTTGTAAGAGGCTTTCATGATTCACTTTGTCAAATGCTTTCTCAATGTTCATGAAGAGGAATGTACAGTATTGTTTCTTTTCTATTACTAGCAAAATTTCGTTGACGAACCTGTGCATTTGCTCTATCGTGGAGTGTTTGTTTCTGAATCCAAATTGGCGATCTGGTATTAATTTTTCTTTCTTTATTGTTGGTTTTAGGATATCGTATATTATTTTCTCTAGTATTCTCTAGTGTTTTTCAAGATTTTACCATTGATTAGGTCGATTTCTGGTGCTTTATTGTTTTTTGTTTTCCCGATTATTTCTTATGCTGTTTTATTAGATATGGTGTATTGCTTGTTAGCTGGGGTACTAGTATTTTGCGCATCTTCGTCAATATTATATGGAGTAAATGTGTTACAAAGATGGTTGGAAAATTCTACAGCTTGCTCTTCGTTGCTTCTGGACCGTGTGCTGTCTACTTTTCTGATTGTTTGGCTTAGTTTTATTGACCTTCTTCTTTATTTTATTCGTTGCTTTTCCTAGAGAGTAGTTGGCATTCTCGTGCGCAGAGAGTGTCTCTATGAATTTTGAGAATTCGTTGTTATTATGATATTTTATTTTACTTTTTATTTCCTTTTCGTGTTTGTTTATATGTTTTTTGTTTTCACGTGTACTATGTTTTTGTCATTTTGCTTCCGCTTTCCCTGTTTATCTGATTTTATCAAGGATGTCTGTTGAAATTATTTTTGTTTGTCTGTTATTTGGTTCATAAGTAGTAGTTGCACATGCTGCTTCTTGTATAATTCCTGTCAATGTTGTTACTGTCTGTTCGATGTGTTCGGGTGTTTTTAGTGGAATATTGCAGTTGATTTTACTCTCGATTAGTTTTTTAAATGTTTGCCATTTGGTGCTTATATTGCTAAGCGACTCTCGTTTGCTATAAAGTATTGGTTTGCTTGTGTATTGTATTATTATCGGTGTATGATCAGAGCTAAGATCAAGACTGGGTTTTATTTTTAATTTGTTTGCGTTTAGTTCTTTTATAACTGCAAGCAAGTCAGGAATTTTGTTTAGATCTATCGGCCAGTATGTTGGTCCCCCTGTGGATAATATGCAGAGGTTACTAGTTCTAATATATTTTTCGAGTGTTACCTACCTCGAGGTGTGTTAATCCTGGAGCCCAATAGCATGTGCTTTGCATTGAAGTCTCCCGCTGCAATGTATTTGTCACCTAAGGATTGAAAGTACTGTTCCCATTTTTGTAATGTCATTTTGTGTCGCGATGGTGCATATACTGCTGACATCTGGAAGTAGTTGCGGTTACTTTGTATTGTAACGGTGGTTGCTTGAACGTGTTTCTGACTAATTTGACTCTGTAAGTGGTGTTTGATATCCTATCTTATTATCACTGCGGCCCCTCCGTGTGCTTTTCCTGAGGAGTGTTTGGTATCATGGATGGTGTTATATGATATTTTCATGTATCTTTTTGGTGTGAAATGTGTTTTTGAAACAAGTAATATGTCAATATTATTGTTGTACAGAAATGTTTTAGTTTCGTGTGCCCGTCGTTCTAGGCCATTGGAGTTCGAAGCTTCTACTTTCAGCTTGTTCATTTCTATTTTTTACTCAACATGCTTTTAAGTAGTTGTAGCATGACTGTAATTTGTTGTGTTTGTTGTCAGAGTATTGCATTTTGCCCACTTATCATTTTTGTTAGCATTTCAATGTTTTTGATGGACTGCTTGAGCAGTTCCTTGATTTCTGTAGCGTCATTATTGTTGTTGTTTTGGTTTTGGTTGTTTATGGTTGGTGTTTGGTTAGTTACTTGTGCATACCAACGCCTGTTGGCCGCGCTGGATACGCTCGTTCCCGGGTGTTGTCCCGGTCCCAACATATTTCACCTTTGTTCGTTATTTTGAGTGGTGGTATTGCTATGGCATTTTGTAGCTTTAACATTTGCCAGTGTTTGTTGTCTTTTCGTTCAACTAAATTCACTGCCTGTCGCACTTTCACCGAAGCACAGTTCCTCGGGTCTGTCTAACTCGGCTGGTCAGGCAGAAATCCCGAATCTGCTTGCGATTGCTCAACCAGTTAAGATGATCAATGTCTGAATCTCATATGATTGATTAGTAACAGATCAAGGGGATAGTTTCATGTGTTTAATGAATTATTTATATATCAATGAATAGCTTAAACTTTTATAGAAAATGTGACAATTTGGCATGGAATAGAATTTCTTACTTTTTTCAAGCATTAATGTCTGAAACATGCCTTCGTTTAATTATTTTTGTAATCTTATATTTTATATATCTTTTCCAGGTTAGAGGATTAATCAATGTGTGGAGTATCAGTGTGGATTCCATCATCGAATGCATACCACCAATGGTAACAATCTTTCTTCAAGTGGCATCTTATTGTAACCTGATTTTTAATACGGAAAAGGTACGAACTTTTTCTCGTTTAGTCTACAAATATTCAAAGTTGAATACGATTAATCAATTTAGTTCAGATTCTATTGCGTAACAAAGGATAATTTTCTCAAGCTAAAGGGGAGCTTGCTCCACGCTGCCATTAACATTTACACGTAACGAAGAAAGCACGAAGGAACTTTCAAAGATATTTCTGCAAAATTCTTATAATTTAGAACAAACTCCTCTCTTCTTATTTTTATCGAACAATCTTTCTTCTTTCTCTTATTACAGTTCAAAGATATACTCTTATTCATTAAAAATGATCATTACTACTACATGAATCGTCCAGAAAATATGATTCTTCAATATTATGGCAGACAAGGAAGCAAAATTATACTTTATTATGTCTGTAAGTGCATTAGATTTCAAAATGAAAGAAATTCTTTCATCGTTCTTTAAGAGCATTTCCATTCTAGCGTACATTTATATAACAATCACAGCTTTTGTACTGATACCAACAATATCATTGATAAATGAACTCATCAATCATTCTGAAGAGAGAAGTTTACCAATCGAAATCGATTATGGCATAGACATACAAGAATATTTCTATTACCTATTTATACCTTTGTACATATCAATGTTTATAGTTCCTCATGTAATCGCATCTTGCGATAGCACGTACTTGCTATACGTTCACCATGCCAGTGCTTTGTTTGCAATAGTCAGGTAAAGTTCATCTTTATTAATTTAATAATTTCGCAACATTTGATTCCGAAAACAATATTTTCCAGTTATGAATTGAAAACTATTCACATTTTCGATACAAGTAGCTTAATAAACTTAAAGGACTATGACTTACTCGAAAAGTATAAAGACGTCGAATTATCACCATACGAACAGAAGAAAATTTTTAAAAAATTATTGCTTTGCATAAGAGAACATCAAAATGCAATAAGGTTGGTAATCTTATTGTGTTAATATATAGTCATAGTTTTCATTTCTTTCGAGTGAGAAACTATTGAATATTATATTTTTCGTAGATACTCAAACCTCGTTGAATCATTTTTCACTAAATCCATATTAGCTCAGATGTTTTGTAACGTCGTCAGTCTTAGCATTGGTGGAGTCGAAGTAGGTATTTGGGTATACAAACTAAACTAGAAGATACTTTCTCAATTCGAATACATAAACACTTCACTATTTCTAGACAGTTTTGAATTTAGGCAATACAAGGAACGTGATGCGATTTGGAGCACTTGCATTGGCACAAGCTATACACATATTCATCCTTTGCTTTCCAGGGCAAACGCTGTTAAATCACAGTGAAGAAGTGTACGCCGCGGCGTAAGAATATTTCATATTTCTTTGATACCTTTTTCACCATTCATATTCCAAAGGGTTAATTTAAGACTGATTCATTTAGATGCGAGGTAGTATGGTATATATTTCCTAAAAGGTGTCATAATTTATATATGTTTTTACTCACAAGGACTATGGTATTTAACAAAATAACAGCTTTCAAATTTTCGGTCATGTCAATGGAAACATTTCTCTCGGTAAAATCTTCTTACTACGGCACATTTTAAATAATCGCAAAATTATTTGTAATTGGACTACTCTTCATACTTTCAGATTATTCAAACCGCAATGAGTTATTTCACTGTGCTATTGTCATCCACATGAAGTTAAATGAAAATTGGTTGTATCCCAGTTAAATATGTAATAAAAATTATCAGTATAGTGTATTTCGTTCTTTGTACATTACATTTTTATTTACAGCACATACTCTCACATATAAGGAGATAATGTCTTTTAACGTTTTGTACTACAAATATGCAGAGATATATAAGAAATATTTGAATATTTTGATAGTTTAGAGAAAGATTATACCAATGTTCTATGTTAAAGTAATATAAAATATAGTTTGAATAAATAGAAAAAGTAATGCATATAATAAGATTATTTAGAAAAAAAAAATAAGAAGGTACTAGATTTCGAATTTCCCATTAATATAGTGTTGCGTGGCCTTTCCAAGATTTTGGGGAATTTGGCGAGGTTGCTGCCCGTGAAGTGCTGAAGCACTTTGTTCGCGTTTTAATTTCGAACAATTCGAAAAATTAACTCAATATTAAAATAAAAAAATGCATTACTAGAAAAATTAACTTGAACAATAATTTATATTTAGAACTGAATTATAATAGATTTAATGCTTTAACAAATATTGGCACTTTTATGAAATTTATTTAGACCCTAAGCTCAGTGTGACGGTTCTAAAGATTCAACAATTCTACTCTTTGGGTCGTAGTATAGTGTATTTATCTGCTCAGATTTTACATGATAATCTACGATCTATTTATTATCCAATAACACAAATTGTTATTAACTAATGTTATTACATATTAATTTAATTGGAGTTTATGGTATTAGAAGGTGAGCGATTTATGGCTTGGCAATGTCTTTTCCAATAATAACGGAAGTAAATACGATATTTGAGAGTGATCATAGTTATTACTGATTAATAATTTTGATCAATTTTTGATCAACAATTTCGTTAAATAAACTTTTTTCCGTTGTCTCGACTACGCTCTTGGGCAGTTAAATTCACAGCACTAGAATTTATCCTATTATAGTACAGGATGTAGTACAGGAGGCATAAGCTCACATCAGTTCACAATAATACCAACCTTAATCAGTTTTATTATTTTGTCAACACTGCAATTGTTTACTCTTTTTTTTTTGACATCTCTAGTATTAACTGTGACATTTATTGGTTAGAACAGAGAAAAAATTGCTCGCTGTTTAGAATAAAGCCTCCTATAGAAGGAAATGCATCGTCAAAAAACAAATTTTCTATTAAAAAAAAAAGCAGTGATGCTTTTCACATTACAGACAGTGCATATTTTTTTCTTTTTTTATTCATTACTGTCTGTTTCGCAAGCATTTTTTTATTATTATTATTTAATTTGTACTTTATAAATTGTCCAGCTGGACATTTGGAAAATTTTTCTAACTTAATTAGTAAATAACACGTGGATAGCTACCAGCGGCATACCATCTTCGAGTTTGATTATTTTATTCCTTTACTGAGATCAGTAGGGTGTTCTCTTTTTAGTCTTCTTTCTATGAGACTATTGCTCGCTTCAGTAGCCAGCTGGTTTGGCTGTGTTACCATTCTTTCCTTGTATTTTTCTGCGCACCTGCCGATTTCTTCTTTGACCGTTGGGAGTAGGTACCATATGATGCACATTTTTAATAAATTTGACCGGCAAACCGAAAAACCTAGATCTCGAAACTTAAGGTCGTTACATATAACATTACATATATGCACTGTACTACTCTAAATACATTTACTCCATATAATATTGACGAAGATGCGCAAAATACTAGTACCCCAACTAACAAGCAATACACCATATCTAATGAAACAGCACAAGAAATAATCGGGAAAACAAAAAACAATAAAGCACCAGAAATCGACCTAATCAATGGTAAAATCTTGAAAAACACTGGAGAATAATAGAGAAAATAATATACGATCGCCTAAAACCAACAATAAAGAAAGAAAAATTAATACCAGATCGCCAATTTGGATTCAGAAACAAACACTCCACGATAGAGCAAATGCACAGGTTCGTCAACGAAATTTTGCTAGTAATAGAAAAGAAACAATACTGTACATTCCTCTTCATGAACATTGAGAAAGCATTTGACAAAGTGAATCATGAAAGCCTCTTACAAACAATCAAAAAACTCTTTCCGGAACAAATCCACCACTCACTCAAATCATACCTAAGCAACGGAACCTTTGTAGTAAAAGTAAAGGATGTATATTCTGAAGTAAAAGAGATCCAGACAAGGGTACCGCAAGAAAGCTTCTTACCAATATTATACACATTATACACGGCCGACATACCAAGAACTACAAACTGCAAAATACTGACATTCGCAGACGACACGGCTGTACTAGTCGAGCACACTAATCCAGAAACAGCAGTCACATTACTACAAAAGCATTTCACAAAAATAGAAAAATGGCTACAAGATGAACAAAAAAGCAAACCTCGGTAAATACAACCATATTACATTTACACTAAGGAAACGGAAACCACCAAATATCCAACTGAATGGCACGCACATAGCACAAACAAGGCAAGTTAAATACCTAGGACTCCACTTAGGCACACAACTTACATGGAAGCAACATACTAAATCAATTATAGACAAAATACGGATAAAAAGAAGACAAATGGTTAACGAATCGAAATTCTAAACTCAGCATAGAAAATAAATTAAAAATATAAATATACAAGACGATAATAAAACCAATTCGTACGTATGGAATACCACTATGGTTGACAGTAACAATGAACCACACAAATAAGCTAGAGTCGCTACAATCGAAGATACTGAGAACAATAGTCAACGCCCCATGGCATGTCAGAAACGAGGATATACGCAAAGACTNTAAAGATACCAACGGTCAAAGAAGAAATCGGCAGGTGCACAGAAAAATACAAGGAAACCACGTCAACATATCCAAACCAGCTGGCTGCTGAAGCGAGCAAAATTCTCATAGAAAAAAGACTAAAAAGTAAACACCCCGCTGACCTCACTAAAGAAATAAAATAGTCAAACTCGAAGATGGTATCTCGCTGTGGGTAGCCTGTTGAAGGTCACCACTTTTAAGAGAACTCTACATCTGGTCTTTTAGCTTTCTCCAGCTAGCCATAACAGCCATTGAAGCCATCGACAGCGAATAGACAAAAGACTGCGACGGGGCAGACCATAAAACAGTCGACAGGCAACGTTGGCTTCAAGGATTTTTTTTTAGTCATAGGGTAACACTGCTAACGTGCGGATGTGGATCCACTGACATTGTCATTACATACTTATACTTTTCATTTCCGTTTATTAAATATATTTTCTACCTTATAATTTATCCACGCGTCTCTCTTCTTTATACGTCGAATAACCTCAACATAGCCATCCACGTGTTATTTAGCAATTAAGCTAAAAAAATTTACCGAATGAATTCTATGCACTTCAAACAATTGTTAATATACGGTTTTATTTTCTTACGTATGTTCGATAACCAATAAGTCCTAGAAATATTTTCCATTACCTTATCATCTCCCAAATGACAAAGTCATTATGACACGTTCCAATGCCGTTAGTTTCCATTAATTATGGAACATAAAACAAGAGCTTGCCGTTGTCAAACTTTTTGTATACTAACCAGTCTCGTAACGCGTAATATTTTTGTTTACTGCTCTAACTATTCTCTAATCTTCTGAAGTTCTTCATCTTCAGTTTTTTTTTCTTTTTTAAAGAGCTCCAATATTTTGACCCTACGATAGTGATTCATTTACTAAAATAAAACACAGGTCGAAAGAAATCGTTTGATTGTTTTTGAATCAATATCGCGCCGAAACCACTTGCGCTGGCAATAGATAGCCAAAATTGGTTCATTAAATAATTTATCTTTTAAACGCATAAATGCTGTGTTTTCTTCCGCGTCAAACCGGAAAGTTGCATTCTTTCTTAACAATTCATATAGGAGTGTCGCTAAAATAAAGAAATTATATAAGTATAAAATTATAAAAGTATAAAACGCCTAAAATAACTTGGTCTGATAATTTGCTTCTTGCAGAAATCGTCCAAAATTTTGTGCAACTGTTCTTTGTCGGCAAAAGCTAAACGTCGTGGACGGAAACATACTGCCTGAACACTTTTGAGCGTAATTACGAATTCGGTATCACTCAACGACGAATTCGAATTAGGAAATGCAAACATCTCGTCGTGAAAAATTCTCTTAACCGTCGATGCCGTGTCAGCATCCACTTCGGGATTGATATCTAAATTTCAGGCTACGCTTTCTGCTTTCCCAACATACTCAATCTGCATAATTTCGTCTATTTCAGAATCTGAACTACGCTTCTCAATTTTACATTTACGGCCTAACGTAATATTTACTAGCGGTGATAAAATATAATTTCGCATGAGAATAGCAGTGTACGCCATTGCTTGATCCGGAATACAATAAACTTCATTTTCATTAAAACGTAATTGATGGTAACTATTCCTTCAAAAGTACCCAAAACTTTTACTGGAGAATGATCTGATCCTTGATACGAATGTTCCTCAGACGCATTCGCAGAGTACGAACCGACGAGCAATGAATTACACTCGATTAAACTTACGGGAGATCCTGAATCATAACGTTATTAAAACAAAATTTTGTATTTTCTCCATTATCGTCGCGAATGGTAAATGATATCGGCACAGAGAACGGTACCTCGGGAGAAGTCGGTTGAATCAGATGCGTGTAAGTCTCTGCTGCTGAAGATGTCCGTGGCCTATGTGCGCCCCCCGGTGTGATATCCCGTGTGCGATCCTCACTCACGTTCAGTCGCGTGAAATCTTTCCTTGTACAACCCAATGCGCTACAATTATAGCAACGAACTTTCCTCGTACATGCTAGTGTGTCCGTTGTGCATACAGCCGTATCCCTCTTGCGTGTACATGCTTTCTCTTTCTGCAAAGTTTTCGAAATCCACGGCTTCCTCGTATCCTTGTTGCCCTGATTGTTTCTGGGTGGCTCGGCAAACGAAATGTATCTGTACGAATCTAATAAATCTTCAGGCTTTCGGAAACGATGTGTTCTCGCCTGATCTCGTAACCGGATATGTTGGATTCCATCAATTATAAAATCAACGAGTTCTTGATCGATGGTAACTTTATTCACCAGCGTAACTTTATTTACGAATTTACTTTTTTACGAATTTTTTGCGCGCCGTTGCTTTACTTGGTCAATTATAAAAAAAGCGTTGCAATTCGTCAAAGAGATCCGCAACCATAATTCTCAAATGATCGGGCTTCAAATGAAACCATTTCGCCGCTTTTTCACGTAAGCGTAAATCCAGTAAAATTCTATCACTGTTGTCATCCAGACGATAAGTATCTCGCAGTAATCCCAATTGGGGGAGCACGAGGCGGGTATGGACCCTAAAGACTTGGAGAACAAGCTTACATTTTATTTTATCGGAAGAATATCCGCATGCATTTTTTTGATCATTTTGAAGCTGCTCGTGTACTTTTATTTTTTTTTTTTTTTTTTTCTAAATTCTACGCTGAAATTACATCGTAGCATAAAAACAAGAACTCGACAATCCACAGCTATACTACGGCCCAAAAATCCTAAATTTTCAAAACCTTCAGTAATTTGTCTGAATGGAAGAAAGAACGCAATTACGATCTACTACATCCCTATGCGTGGCTTCAATTTTGATCGCGTTAAACACATTTTAACAAATTCGTAGCCAAATATCTATTTTCCCGAACCACTTAATAATTGTTGATGTATCTGGAAAATGGAAGAGGAAAAGAGCACGCATTGTATCATACAAAGCTGGCGAACTGTATTGCATTTTTATACACAACTTTTGTTCATTCCGAAGAGAAAGTTCTTTTAAAAGAGCTTATTTTTTTAGATGATTTATTTACGTTTTATGTTTCGCTCGTAATTGCAAGCAAAGACGTTTATTCTTTCGTTACTTTAATTGTTCTTCAATTGCCATCAACCCAGCTATCCTGCACACTGTGTTCTTTCGTTACCGAACAGCTTTGAACATTACAGTCCTCGTCACTCGTATCTATAGCTTTGCGTAAAAACATTTTATGTACAGTATTTTTTCGCAACAAACCCGATGCATGAAAAGTACTTTTTAAAAAATGCCGATACATATGCATTTTTTCTCTTTTTCTTTTGCAATTCTGTAGTATTCATTTCTACCCAACCATCTGAAGTACTTGGTTGACTTAGGTTGCAGGAATACAAAGACTTCTTTTGCAAACAGTTGAGATCTATTTTCTACGACCAACGTGTAAATAAACGACCCAAGTATGCTTGAAAAAAGGTGTTAATAATAGGAAACACGGATCAAATTACCTTCGAGCGACAAGCCTATGTACAGAAACGGATGAAGTATGCTTCCAAACATAATTTTATAAAAAAAAGTGTCCAATTGCATGACTTCTAGCGACGAGTTTATGGATAAACGATCAAACACAATGAAATCGGCGAACAATAGATAATTCGCAGTAACAATAGTTAAGAACGAAGAAATTGAAAAAATTTTGCAAACGGGTCCAATTTATTAATACTATCCTTATGAGATGGAAAAAGGTTTCATCCCAAAAGCTTAACTTAGCCTAGAGCAATCGATAAGCATACATAAAAATTACATTTACGCAGAAAAAGTGGTTCACATAAAACAAATACAAAAAAGATGTATAACAGGATCAACATCATGATCTACAAGATGCAAAAGGAATCATCCCGATTAATCAAGCCGTTTCGGACAGTTGTCGTTCTCTGGTGACGGGTACTTCCTCGACGATAATGCCACACAGCACCCGGGCACCCCTAGGGCCATAGGGGTACGCCCAACTAGCGCACAAGGTACCCAGTACCATGCTACCTGGGTCAGTTAGGCCTGCAGGGGCTTTCACTCGTCTCAGGTCGAACGGGGCGCTTTCCAAGCCCTACCGTCTTCCCGGGACGGTTCCGGAGCAGTTGGGACGCTGCTCACCCGCCGAAGGCCATTCGGGGGAGCCAATACCCCTTAAATCGGCCCTCTTGCCAGCATTTGGCCACAATCACTGCCACCACCCACTCCATACCCATAATTGGCCGAGTCGAGGGCTCGCTATAACCTCTCGGTTTACACTCGGCCCCCGCGGTACCATTCACAGTCATTGGTGAGACAACTTTTTTGTGGATGTACCGCCACGTCCCTGCCGGCCGGTTACCCTGCTAACCGTGCTCTACAGACACAGGTGAGTAACTCGGGAACTTATGCCGACGGTCTCACCAATCGTTTCGGGTTCGTGGGTGCGCTATTACCCAAGGCCGCTTAGGGTAGCGTAAACTTAGTAGTCTTACACTCCTGGCGACCTCCGTGCGGTGTACATAGAGGACTCACGTAAGCGGAACGCTTGTCCCGGCGGTCCTCCCTGGCTGCGGAACCGTGTGTTTGCCAGCCCCCATAGACTCGCATAAGCGAGTCCTCCCTGCGGGAAGCCGTTTCGGGCAAATCGACGATCATACATACATTAAAAAGAAATAGTTGTAGCGGCACTCGACTGTAAACATTCCAACGGTCTCCGTCCCGTAGCCGCCATATACAGACCCTATGCTTCGAGTAAGATGGGTACCAGATGTCGATGCATCTCCACAGTACATGTTCAGCTAGCTCGAGGGCCCGTTATAAATCTTAGGATTTAGTTAACTAAAGTCCTTCAAACAGACAAACAGTCTTTGCCCCAACTGCGGGAAGATGGGAGAAACTTATTGTCTCATGAACGGCGCCTCCACTAGCAACTTTCCCTCGAGGGCGGATAGCATCTTTTCTAACCATCAATATGGAGATTGACCAATTAGCAGCTATGCCAATTTCCCTCACCTTCTGGACGAAGGCTTTCCTCAACAAATCGGAGGATCTCGTGTCCTTAGACACAACCCAGATAGTTTTCCTCGGTGGCATCATTGGGACGGAAAGTCATTCCCTTGAAAGGGTTCATCCACGCAAAGAGTACAGTCTTTTACGTTCAGTGAATTCTTCACATTTTTATTGGATCGGGAGTCAGACTTATATTCGGTGAGAACGTATATCTATCATCCCTCTGGCCGCAGACTCGTTATCAAACCGAGACCATTGTCCTCAGTGTCGCGAGTGCCTAACCGCCGCGGATACTTTCCCAAACTGTACTACTGCTATTATCGAAATAAATTCCACCTGTGTTGAACGCATCATGGCTAACTCACATGAGGATTCACTCGACGCCCACAACCCTAACACGGACACTCTCCCGACATATATATATATACATATATATATACTATACATGTACTTTATGTCTTTCATATTGCCGTTTCTGTAGAAAAATATCGGGTCTATTCTAAATCCAATTTGAAAAATAATTTACCGTATAATAATAATAAAGAATGAAATAAAATGGAATCAAAATTAAGACAGTAAGTGGAATCTTGTAAGGAATACAATGGAAAGGTCGTTGACTCATGAAAGAAATCGGAAACGCCTGACAATGACTGATATTGAGATGATTATCAATGTAAATTTAATTTATTCCAACCAATTATTTCTCATTGTCAGATCACTATGGCGTTTATTAGTAGGGTCTGCGTGGACACGCAACGCAAGAGGCTTCGAGTATTTCGCGAGAGTCGCGACCACGGCTTCGAATAGATACATCACGTATCAAACTTTGTTTCGATTACTAATTCATTTCAATTACCTTCTTCTTTTTTTCCTTTTTCAGTTTTCCTTTTTGTTAAAAAATGTTATGTTGATTCGCGAGATTGTAAAAAAAGACAATCGCGTGAAAAGGCTGTCAAACGGACTCGCGCTCGACGAGCCTCAAGAATTCCGTGGCCCCGTTATAATTACAAATCAATCGTTAATTAATAATTAATAACATTAGGTACGTATATCTGTTAGCAGTATTAAGATTCACCCACATCGTTCGGCACGCATCATACAGTAACAGTAGATGATCAATCATTGAACGAATGTGTTTGTTTCATCAATTTTATACAATGCTTTTTTACGTATTTCTTTGTCCATTTTTTGTTATCGTGGAACAAAATTTTGCTCACCGATATGATTTACTTACAGGATATAGGATAAACGTGTCGCTGATCGAAGATCACCTTTTGGATGAAGTAAGAAAGAAATAACCTAATACCTTTAATTCCACTAATTCTGCACTTTTATATAAGTTTGATAATCGTACTATAACTATAAAAGTGTGATTATAAATTATCTGATTAATGTGTTATACACAACAAAATGACATAAATATATGAATTATTAAATCGATAGAATTACTGTAGTAGACTTTTTTATCATAAATGTTAAAATTTTTAATTTTTGGAATAGGAAATTTAAAAGACTTAAAAACCAAGAATATAGAGAAGTTTAAGCTATTACTTTCAAACCATACTTTAGGAAAATGCTTTTTATTATTAATATTAAAATCGATTCTAAGTTCATTGAAAAATTCAAGGGAGCACTATTATACATAAAATATATCACCTTCATCACCTAGAATAAAACCCGATTTTGTCAATAATATTTTGAAACATTAAATTATCTCAAAAATTAAGGATATCAGCTATAAAAGAAATTCGAATAAGTCGATTAACAAAATTAGAATAAATATAAAAATAATCTTTTATATACAATCTTTTTTATCTAGTCGTAGATCTATTTCAACCTAGTCGTTCTTATCCAACTTCTACGATCGGCGATTTTGTTACACTCTAGAAAAAAGAACTCAATTGTCCAGTCGATATAATTAAGTTGCTTTTTAATTTAGCGACACGTTTATATTTTTTAATCGCAATCGTACGAATCAGATTGGAATAAAACATGCCTGTTACAAACATACGTTACGTGAAACTAGAAAAACAAAAGAAAGTACACCATCCACCAATCCACCCTTTCGTCATTACGAAAGTTACAAGTGCTCACCCTATCGTATGTAAGTCGTTGATTAACATTTACACCGTTATGTACAGGATATAATACATTGGGAAAAGAAAAATAGTAAACTGAAAGATCGTCGCTATGGTAATAATGAAGTTATAATAAAATAATAATTATTACAATTAATCCTAATAATCGTAGGTACAGATATTTTTTTAATTTCTTCTTCTTTTTAATAAAACAACAAGATTAAAGCAAGAAAACAAGATTTTGCTTTATGATTATATAGTTACGTGTCTTACGCATTTCCGTTCTTTCGCAACAAGCAAAAAATGAAATTTGGCTACCTGCTGAAATAAAGAAAGATAAATTTTCACGCACACACATGAAACAATAGAAAAGGAAATATAATCTATGAAGCGAGGATACAAGTGTATAATACGAATCTCGAAATACAAAATCGAAATTTCGCGTGATTAAGAAAGGTTGTGCCCTCATAGAAAATAGGCAAAGAATCTAAAAAAAAAAGATTTGTTTCGTGGTGTTAAAACTCGTATGAAAATAGAAATAAAAGGTATGGGTTGGAACGAATTTACTACCACTAAGAAAACAAAAGGTCGTATCGTTAATAAAAAACAAATGAGTGGTAACGTAAGGCAAAGGACGCAGGAATAAATCTACACACGTGTGTTTTCAACACACGCCACATATGCCAATTCCTCCCTCTCTCTTTCCCTCTCTGACGAAAAGATTGAATTGCAAATATAATGTGAACGTTAGTCGACGTTAATTTGGTACGTAGTTGATTGACGCAAAATGTGATAACACAACGCAATTGTAAAAGCTAAGAGTAGAATCGCAGCGACGTTCCAACATCCACGTTGGTTAACACTTAAAAATTACAATAACACGATAAAATACGCGTTGACGTGTTGACTAATGTATAGAATTGTACATGTGTATATTATAATAGGATATTCATATAACTCTAGGCTATAAGAAACAAGTTTCAAAATAATAGAAATAAACTTGAAAGCAGTATATTTACTAATTATTAGGAATATTAAAATAAAAGACTAAAGAACCTCCAGAGCAATAAATTCATCATTATTAAAATCATTAAATAATAAAATATCTATAGTCAATGTAGACAAACGTTATCGTCAAAAAAATCCAAGAATCATTTTATAAAAATTACAAAGATTATTTTTAAAACATTCCCAAGGCAATTTTACAACAATTTCAAGGAGTTAATATTTCGATCAACACATCAACGTCCAACGTTCAATTGAAACGACGCGACGCAACGAAAAATTAAAAAATTTTTTTCTTTTCCTTTAAAAATCTTTCCGACAGTAATCGCCGATGTATATGCATCGTTGCTAAACTGCACGCAACTGACGAACTGAAAAAGATGGAACACGACTTTAAACTAAAAGTGGACGGTGCTAGACATCTCTAGCATCGCCTCGAAGGTACAGGTATCTCGCATTCTAACACGATACAGGTTTACACTCTACGTTTTGCACACTTTGCGCTTTCTTTTTCTTTTTTTTATCTTTCACTATTTATTACACCTTCCTTCCTCTCTCTCTCTCTCTTTCTCTCTCTCTCACGCTCTCTCTCTCTCTCTCTCTCTCTCTCTCTTTCACCTTCTCGTTTTGTACAAATCGAGGAGTAGGGAGTTGGGGAGCGCTTATTAAGCGGTAAGGGAGCAAAGAAGAGCGTTACGGGGGAGGGTTGAGAGAGTTAGGGTGTAAAATATACTATTTGGCAGTTTGGCATTTCGTCGGATATGAATCAGACTGTTCGCTATTTCGAGACCCAGGCGACGATGTCCTTTTATCCTCGACTCTTGAAACGTCATCGACGACGAAAATTGCTTAGAAAATGTAACGGCGGGAGATATGGAGATCATATCTATAACAGAAGGGCTCGACAAAAGTTCCTAATTGAGTCTGAACACGACGGAATGGACACAGGACCGATACTATTATTCTTACTCTTTAATTAGTATCTAAATTGGAGATTCGACTCAATAATAATCGCGCATATATATGGGGTTTTTGAAACAGCTTGCTATAAGCAACAAAGATCAACGACGCTTATATAGTGGCAGGTAACTTTTAAAAAATTCTTCGAATAAAAAGGTGCTTAACACTTTGATTGGCACGTGGTCATATATGACCGGCCACGATTTCTCCTGTGACGCCACGGTGGTCATTGATGACCAGAGCGCTTGAACTTCTTACACTTGTAAAAATTGAATGAAAATTGACAGTTAGGGCATTCTGAATATAACCGATAAGTAGAAGATATTTTGAAATAAAAAGTGCCCCATTGAACGATTAAACATTTTTATTAGAACATCAATAAAAGAAAAATGAGAACAAATCTTGCATCTAACGGTGCACTGTGTTTGCATCCATATCTTTGAGGGGTAATCTACGAATATTATTATAAACACACCTTAGAAAATAATCGTAAATGCTGCTTTATAATCAGATAATTGAAGTTAGTGAAGTGTGAACATACCTTACTATTACATATAGAATGAGCAAATACTGTTTACTAATAACTTTTACACGTTTCAACAATATATTCTGGACGTTTTGCTTACGACGAAATAACGAATGCGAATGGTTTGTTGAAATAAACGGAGCCTTGTTATAATATGTCGCTATCAACTGTTACCAAGGCGCCATAGTGGTCACCCGTGACCACCAATAAGATAAACGGTCCATTAGGGAAGGATGTTGTCTTACATCGTCAATTTATTATTATTTTGCCATTATATGCTTTGAATAATAAAAATACTCCCGTGGCGCCCTGAGCGAAACATGTGATTTTAGCGTGGCAGTCAAAGTGTTAAAAGTGATTCTGTTTCCTATTATAAATGAAAATATGTAGTGGTCGTTATAGTGACTCGATAATATTGTGTAGATACTTCGAATAAAAAAGAATTTAAAAATTATTTTGTTTAGGATTATAAATCATTTTAATTTAGCCTATTTATATGTAATATTATTTAAAATTAAAAGAATATATCATGTATAATTAATTTATCTATGGTGTTAAACGTTTACTGCGATAAGTACGATACATGTCATACACCCCTACGAAATTTAACACAACGTTTTTTCGTGTTCACCCCCTATAATTCATCTTCTATTCTTGATAAAAATTTTTCAGTCTAAAGTCTAGAGTAACATTTTTTATAAAACGTGTTTATAAAATGGGGCAGTAAGAAAAAGCACTGGTAACATGTGAGGCTTTAACAAGTTAAATCAAAGATATTTTTCCTCCAACGAACGTCTCTACGTATGTAAGAGCGCGTAAATACATAGTTATACACGCGTACGAGAATATTCTGTATACATTATACTATTATTGGTTTCATTCACTCACTCACTCTCACTGTCACTCACTCACTCACTCACTCATTCACTCACTCACTCACTCACTCACTCACTCAATCACTCGCTCACTCACTCACTCACTCATTCACTCATACTCACTCACTCACTCGCTCATTCACTCACTCACTCACTCGCTCACTCACTCGCTCGCTCATTCACTCACTCACTCGCTCATTCACTCATACTCACTCACTCACTCACTCACTCATTCACTCACTCACTCACTCGCTCACTCGCTCATTCACTCACTCGCTCATTCACTCACTCACTCGCTCATTC
Organism: Bombus breviceps; assembly: GCA_014825925.1. Taxonomy (NCBI): domain Eukaryota; kingdom Metazoa; phylum Arthropoda; class Insecta; order Hymenoptera; family Apidae; genus Bombus; species Bombus breviceps. The sequence continues at coordinate 12,633,196 of CM026184.1, forward strand.
ACTCATACTCACTCACTCACTCTACTCGCTCGCTCATTCACTCACTCACTCACTCATTCACTCATACTCACTCACTCACTCACTCATTCATTCACTCACTCACTCGCTCACTCACTCGCTCATTCACTCGCTCGCTCATTCACTCACTCACTAACTCATTCACTCATACTCACTCACTCTAATTAAAACTCGATATCTCTTATTGGCACAAAATTGTACTAGTAATATGGAAACATCTGTGAAAACACGTTACCGTCGATAAAGTTCCACGACAAGGTGATTCTTTCAAACGCGTTTTAACAAATAAATTCAGAGTGAATTTGTTGGTGGAACTACATTGACCCACAGTAATTCTGTGTATGTATTGTTATTATTTATAATATCATAAATTAACCTACGTCGTAATAGGAATGTGTACGAGAAGAACGTCGGTGGAAAAAAATGCGGTCCCACACCGAAGAAGCATTCGTTCATTCAAAAAGAAAAAACGGACAGCGAGTCAGGAGCCGGATGCACGCGCGGAACACGTCACGAGGTTAACAGCTACTGTATCATCTCCTTTTCCTTCTCTTTCGTGGATTACGTAAAATAGTTTACTTACTATAATCGAACAATATTAAAATCGTTCAGTCTTTTGGTGAATTGCAGCGTTCACGATGTCGCTAGGAGTAAACGCATCTCCGGTCGGTAACGTTCGATCGATGAATTACGAGAAGAATCTCATCGTCGGTCGTCGAAGAGAAACGAATTTCATTAATTTGTTTATTGACAAAATATTCTAGAGATACGTCTTGTTCCCATCTTTATAAGAGATTTATATTGTTTATACACAAATTTTAATTGGATCGTACATCAGTATTCTTACTGTCGATGTCGCTTTTCTTCCAAAGAAAAAAAAAGTCATCGACATTGTGATTGTTTCTTTTTTCTTTGTTTTTTTCGTAATAAAAGGGTCGTAGCAGCTGGGTTTCGAATGGTTTATAAAGTTCCTTTTAAAAAACAAAAGAGAAAAATTGGTTGAACGTTCCCTTTCGGGAACACAGTTAATAAAAAAAACAATATAAAAATACACTTATGTGCATATCGAAGGATCCTCCATTAATTATACCATAATTAATCGCAAGTTTGTAGACTTTTACGCTGATTATTGGATGACAATGACTCGATTTTCCCTTTCTCTTCTTTCTCGGTGTTCTCTTACGCACTATCTATTTCCTATCGTACTTGTTACTTGATCTTCATTCTTGTCCGGTTCCAATTATGCTCTCTTGTGTCTTCCATTTTCTGCATGTGTCGGCTCTGTTTCACGATAATATACGATAACATAACCACGTACCTCCGTCGAAGGAAGTTTGATGTCCTTAATTATCTTTTCCCTTTTTCTTCTTATTTGACATTACCGATTCAATAAACCGTCTTTGGGGCCGCAACGAGTGGTTGTTAAACACAATTTAACTTCGTAGAGACAAACCATACGCATATTTCCATATTACTCGTTCGTTTTCACTGTGTAACAAACACGCACACAACTCCGTCTCTCATGATTGCTTTTCGGGAACCGCGGCACATAGGAACGCGTGTTAAAATCATGAATATTTTTTATCTTGCTCCTCAAAACGCGAATCTAAAGGAAACGTATAAAATATCACTCATGAAAAAGTCGGAGCGATAATTAACAATATTCAAGGAGAACACGCGTTCGTAATTGAAGCATCAGCATCGTTCTCTCTCTCTCTCTCTCTCTGTCTCTCTCTCTCTCTCTCTCTCTCTCTCTCTCTCTCTCTCTCTCTCTATGCTTCCCTTTCTCATCGATCCATGAAAAAATTCACGAAAATATAGTTTCTCCAATGTTTTTCTTTGTTTTCTTTTTTTCTGTATCAATTTGCTTTCATTTCTCCTCTTTGTTCTCTTTTAAAACTCTCTTTTTCGCTACCTTTCAGTCGTAGGTTCGCAGTCTGTCTCTTCTTCCATTTTCTATCTTCTATTCCGCAGTTGCTCAGTCTGTCCCTTTCATACGTAAACGAACATTCATTCTTGAGCTTAGCACCCTTTAATTTCAGCCTTCCTGTGTTACAAAGGAAACACGCTTCGAAAGTCCCGCGTATCATGACGCACCGCCTTCAGCTCGCGTATCACGATTAATACGCAAAAATATTTCGTCTTGAGCAAAACATCTGGGTATGTCTAACGCTAAGAATACGTGTAGTCGTATCATATGTGTGTATAAAATGTGTGTATATGTGTACGTGTGTGTGTAATATCCGGTTAACGAACCAAACCAAGTAGTAGAAAATGTCATTCGTTGTAAAAACTTTGAGAACAATTGGAAATTTACCGCTGCGAAAAGGATACCTATGTGTAAAAGGTATTGTTTGTTTCTGTTGAATAAAAGATCACATAAAAAATGCTAAATAAAGAATGCTATTATTCTTGTTTCTTTTGTTTAAGCATTCATCTCGATCATAGTTTCTCTTATAAACAAAAACAAAATCACGTATACTTCTGTGTGACCGTGTCTATTCGACAACCATAAATTGCTCGGCTCTTGCTAACTACCCTGTATATATGTACAGAATCGATGTAAATATTCGATTCTGTCTAATCGCAAAAACGAGAAATAAGGATATGCATTTCTCTTGTAACATGATGTGTATGGATATGCTTCCATAAAAGAAGGAAAAAGAAACTTAGTCTCTGCACGCACCGGTAAAATAGGCGAATAAATCCATATGACACTGTGTGTAAATTTTGAGTAAAGGAAGAAAACTATATATGTATAAAATGTATAAGGAAAAGAGCGAAAACATATGAAATTGTGACGCGGAGGCCATTATTTTCTCGTGAAGTCGTCTCAACTCATATGCTGGACGAGGAAGGTCCACCTGTCAGGAATCATTGTCGATCGGTCAATCGAATTCGATAGTTAATTATTTAATTATCTTGCTGAAATGATTCCCATTACAAACTAGTCGACGAACATATTACTTCGGTTAATCGAATCGGATCGCCCAACAACGAATATACGTAATTACATATATGTGTATATATTAATATACAAATTTATTAATATTTATTAATATTACTCAATAATATTCATTAATATTACTCAATAATTTATATACGTCATTATCTTATCATTACTATTAATAAATATACAGCAGAAGTGTGTGAGATGTGATCAGGCACGATATCATATTCGATTAACCGAACACTTTACGCATGTTTATTTATTCCGTTTCAACCAATCGATCGATCGATCGTCAGGAACTGAACGCCCTGATATTCTCTCATTTTGAACATTCATCACCAACCCTGTCCATGTTTCTGTTAGCCATTGCTCCCTAACATGCTTTATTACTTTTTCTTTTCTTTATCTTTTAAAACAAGACGTCCTTTCAGTTGCCCGACTACGACTTCTTTACATGGAATAATTCCGCTACCTTATACGTACAAGCTGAAACTTGAAATTAGGGTTACAACTCGACCAAGTCAACGCGATCGAAGGAACGTCACCTCCATTTCATTTATTTCTTTTTTTTTTCTCTGATTTTTTCGCTTTTTTTAATATCTTTTTAACCAGTCTTTCGTTAGGCTCTCTGATCCAACTATTAGAATTTCTCACTTTCGACCAAATGTCTTATCTCTTTCTTTTTCGCTCTTTTTCCCATGCTCTCTCTCTCTCTCTCTCTCTCTCTCTCTCTCTCCCTCCCTCCCTCCCTCTCCTCTTTCTCCTCTCTCTCCCCTCTCTTTCTCTCGCTCACTCACGGAGTAACACGGCACTTAAAAGTGTTATTGCGATAAAAGTATTACAATTAATGTAAATGTCCACGTATGTTTCGAGCACTTCTAGTATTCCGGTCATTTCGACGACCTGCTGATTCTCCTCGTTTCACTTCAAGTCCTCCATCGCACCGTAATTTGCGAGAGATTTTTTAATCCTAAGCGCGGTTAGTCTAGCTGCCGCGTTGTGATACCAACACTCCTTCATCACCTTCGACATCACTTGTAACGCCTAGAAAAGAAACCAAACGACACGTGTATCATAGATTGTATAAAACTTTCTACAATTATCATACACACCTTTGCATATAATTAATGATCAAGCAAAATATAGAGAATTTAATTCACAATTTTTTTTAATCTGTTAACTACGGAGCTTAGTTTCAAAGTTCCTTATAGAGTGCGCGGGTACAATCAAGCAATGACGATTATACACGTCGACCGGAGCGTAAATTCTTCTATTATAAATTTTATGAGAAGAAGGATTACATTTCTATTCGATAAAAAATTAACAATTTGTTGTTGGAAAAAGGTATTACTATTAAAAACTTAAAAATTGCCAAAAAATAATAAAGTAAGATACATAAAACAATTCGAAGAATAGCCGATGCATTAGGGAAAATAATCAACTCAATTTATTAAAAAGCAATACGTTATACGAAGTGTAACCGATATGACAAAGAAAATAATCAAATAATCACTCTCTTATATATATGTAAACTTCGTAAGAGTTCAAACACGGATAAACAAAGGGACTTTCTCTGTTTAACGGACATTGTGACCTTATTTACTATTACGGACAACCAATTTACCAAATAAACACTTCACAGACAGACGGCTAGAGAAGAAGAAGGATTTCGATCGTTAGAAATAGACAGTATTCAGAGTATTGAAGATTGACAAAGGAAGAGTGGTAGTTTAGGACGAAAATCGATTCTCAATTTTCAGGTAGACCTTGTACAAAGCTTCGTTATTTATTATTATTTATTGTTATTAATTATTATTAATTGTTGTTTACCCCTGTATTTTATTTAAGTACTGTTACAATAAACTCGATTTTCAGACTTCAGAACCGATGCCTGAATTATCCAGATTTGAACATCATATGTATGTGAAATAAAAATATGTATAAAATAAAATACATTAAGTTTCAGTGGAAGTATAAAGGGAACATACCACTAAATGTCATTTATATTACTTTTTACTAAAATTTTGGGTTTTTATAGTAAATGGTAATTTTTTTATTTTACGCGATGAGCATACACGTCAACCGCATCGAAATAAAATTTTAGATTGACTTGCATACACGTCGAAGGCAGTTAATTGGTTAAAGAATCTGTTACGAAATATAAGATAAGATAAGCTAGCTTAAGTATAGATAACGAGATGCAGAATAAGGACTATTATATAAGAAATAGAACTCTGTAATCCCGAAGGGAGAACGATAAGGAATTACTACTATGTATAATAAAATATATTCGAGTATAAGTGGACTGTGGATATTCATGTAAGTTTTGATTTTTATAAGTATAACTGTAATAAAGTTAATAATTATATGTAACAATTTGGGCACACCTTATTAATTTCAATGACCTTGAAATACGTTACCAAAATCAATATTCTTTTTTTCATTTAATCGTACTTCATAATTTGTCCACTTGGACATTTGATAAATTTTTCTAACTTTATTGTTGAGTAACATGTGGATGTTTACCCCCAACGGGACACCATCTTGGAGTTCGTCTATTTTATTTCATTAGTGCGGTCACTGGGGTGTTTTCTTTTTGGCCTTCTTTTTATATGGGTTTTGCTGGCTTCAGCAGCCAGCTGGTTTGGATGTGTTGTCATTCATTCCTCGTATTTTTTTGCGTATCTGCCGATTTCTCCTTTGACCAGTGGTATTTTTAGGCCTTTCTGGATTAGGACTATCGTTCTGAATATTTTCGATTGTAACAACTCTAGTTTATTTATGTGACCCATTGCTGCTGTCCTCCATAGTAGTATTCCATACGTCCAAATTGGTTTTATTATTGTTTTGTATATTTTTCATTTATTTTCTATGCTGAGTTTAGAATTTCGACTAGTTAACCAGTAAATTTGTCTTCTTTTTATTCGTATTCAGTCTATAATTGATTTAGTATGTTGCTTCCATGTAAGTTGTGAGTCTAAGTGTTCCTAAGTATTTAACTTGCTTTCATTGTGTTATGTTATGTGCATCCCACTCAATTGGATACTTGCTGGTTTCCGTTTCCTTAGTGTAAATGTAATATGGTTGCACTTACTGAGGTTTGCTTTTATTTGTTTATTTTGTAGCCATTTTTCTATTTCTGTGATGTGCTCTTGTAGTAACGTGATTGCTGTTTCTGGATTAGTGTGTTTGACTAGTACAGTCGTGTCGTCCGCGAATGTCAGTATTTTGCTGTTGGTAGATATTAGTCTGTCGGTCGTTTATAATGTGTATAATACTGAGCCTAAGACGCTTCCTTACGATACCTCTGCCTTGATGTCTTTTACTTTACTTATCCTTTATTTTTACTACGAAGGTTCTGTTGTTTGGATATGATTTCAGTGAGTGGTGGATTTGTTCCGGGAATTGTTTTTTGATTGTTTGTTAGAGGCTTTCATGGTTCACTTTATCAAATGTTTCCTTAATGTCCATGAAGAAGAATGTACAGTATTGTTTCTTTTCTATTGCTAGTAAAATTTCGTTAACGAACCTGTGCATTTGTTCTATTGTGGAGTATTTGTTTCTGAATCCAAATTGGTGATGTGGCTTTTCTTTCTCTATTGTTGGTTTTAGGCGATCGTATATTATTTTCTCTAGTACTTGGGAAAACACAGGAAGTAGTGAGATCTGCAAGTTGCAGTTTGGTGTGGTTCTTTGCCTGTCTTAGGAAACATTATCGATTCTTAATATTGCATTGAATATTATTGTGATTAATCGTATTGCTTTTGGGGGAGGGTTTTTCAAGATTTTACCATTAAAATCAATATTTGGAGCGAGTTTTTCCTGTACATATGATCCCCGTTCGGCCTTATTTTCCAAAACGTTTAAATAGCGAAAAAAACTTCGACTAAATTGTCATTCCGATTAGGTACACTTCATTCTGGAATAGGTAGTCGCAGTTATAGCGAACGATTCTTCATTAACGTGAAATAATCTCTGACGAATCGATTGATGTATGGAATATTGCGCTTTATTCTAATTTTCAATTGGCCAATCAACTGAAACTATAAAAATGTCCTCCCCAATTATAATGATTTTGAAATATATATGTTGTGAACGCTTTGCACAATTTTTTCCTGTACATATAACCATCGATCTTGGGTAAGGGCTTAGTTTCCGAGATCTTCGAAAGAAACTGTTGGTGACACTACTGCGTCCGTAGCAGCGTATGCGTTAGTATTGGAAGCATCCACGTGGAATATAAAAGCATAAAATAGTGGACGAGGAACGACGTAGGGTCATCCTTTTCCGTGATAACGAACGTACAGTATCGTATCGACTCGGAGATTAGCTAAGCATCTTAGAAATAGCGGCAGTGACTTGTAGTTCACATTGTATAATTAAGAAATATAAACTACTGTAAAACATACATTTCTTACATGTCCTTACACTAGATAATGCATTTAATTATCTTACTATTATTACGTATGGAAAATATTCTGTCTCCCCCACACTCTTGAGATGCCTTCAAGAGCACTCAAAAAACAGAAACACCTTTTATTTTACATTTCTCTATCTAATTTTTAACATGCTTTATCTAAACAATGTAAGTAACACAGCTGCGATTGATCTGGATACCTAATAGACCGTTACATCGCGTCGCCACGTGAGAAGAATCCAAGTACCGTTCTTTGCAAACTCAGAAGGCTTATATTTTTTCGCGCCGATCGCCCTGCACATAGATTCTCCTGTTCCAACCGACTCCAGTCACAAAATTCTCTTAGTTTTAGAAAATACTGCCTCCTAAAATCCTTAAGACTGTAAAACTGCATCGATAATCAAATCTCCACCAAAAAATTCTGTAATAAGAATTTCTTTCCCCGTGTTCGATCGATTAAAATTATAATTTTAGATCTATCTAAAATCTAAAAGAGCGACGAGCGTAAACGTGAGTCGCGGACAGGATAGCGACATTTTCGCTCCGAAGGTCATAACAACTAAAGGATAAAAAGGAGACTGCATTTGTAATCTCTTCGGACGGAGCTCTTCATGTAATTGCGAGCGAACCTCGCCTCAGGTAAATTCGTTTGATCATTTGATTCTATTTGGTATCGCTAGTTACCGCACTGTCAGTGTGTCAAAACCGAGCATCCACACTCATAATCGCACATATAGTAATCTTTCTGATCATAATTATAATATCCATATCTGGGTTCAAAATTCGAATCTAATTGTTTTAGATCTAATAACCCAGTTTTGCAATCCTTCATAAAGGTAGTTGATACGATTTTACTACTCAAGTTGTGTTGACTTTTCTTAACCAAAACAGAATCAATACTAATATTTCCCATGATTCCCTGTGTCCGCATCTTACAGGTTCCTTCACGTCAGGTTCGTTCTCGCAAACAACAGTCCTAGCGTCCTGATTTCGTGTCACATTTGACCGCGTATTTACCTACTAACGAATTTACATTTATTTTATGGTATTTATAGAATATACGGATGTATATATGTATACGGATTATAAATATTTATATATATGTCGGGTTAACATTGGAATTTGTGGCGCGTAATGATTCTTCGTTTGAATTATCCATCGTTTCCAAGCAGAGATTATATTTAATGTATATACAGGACTTATACGAAGTTTATCGAACAATGGGTTTAACGAATATTAAATTTAAGGAATACTAAGTTCAACGAATATGAAGTTTACGAATATTAAGATTAACGAATAATAAGTTTTCGAATAATAAGTTTACGAACAATAAGTTTAACGAATAGTAAGTCTACGAATAATAAGTTTACGAACAATATGTTTAACGATTAATAAGTCTACGAATAATAAGTTTACGAGCAATAAGTTTAACAAACGCTACTGACAATGTTTTTGGATTCAAACGAATCCACGGTCAACGGGATAACTCTTTACTAAATGAAAAATGCTTCTAGACACAAAATACGTTTTTAGACCTCGATATAACTGCTCCATGTATCACTTTCCAAGGCGATCACACGAATGCCAGATCGATGGAAATCTTTCTCGCTGTACGATTACATTTGTTTGTTATACTCGATAGAAACGTCGAGAAAGTTCCAATCGCCGTTGCTAGGCAGTTTCTGCCTGGAGTTTGGTTATTAATGCAACGTGTGTCCCATTATATTGACACCTCCGAGGTAAAATCATACGTGGTTAGGCCCGTTCTTGAAGCCGTATGCCGCCACAACCACATTTCTAGGGAAAACCATACAACCACTCCACGCCTCCGTCAGGCAAAACATCCATTCCATGACCGTGGCTACGTTCGGCGACCAGTTGTCGCCTCGAGTCCAATCTCGCTATCACAGATCTCGAACAATTACAATCAGACTGAATGGTAGTTGCTTAATTACGGCCATGATAGAATCCAGGCTAAAGTAGTAGAGGACTTTTCCCAAAATCTCAAAGGAAAGACTTCGGTTTTCCTTTCATCTCCGACATATATATATATATATATATATATATATAATCCGTATCCTATAAAATACAATCTCCGGGTTCTCGCACTACTCGCAGCTCCGACTCATAACACTATTATTATAATAACCAACCTCTGTTTTAAAATTATTAGGAGTGATCAGTGGAATAACAGTTAAAACATTTTCAGTGCTGCGGGTAAATAAGACTCATTATTAGAATAACTTATGCCGCTGATTGATTACCTAACACACTGCTTGATTACGGATTAAATGAGCGTAAACTTATACTATGTAAATGAAAAATCGTAAGTAGTAAAGAGAATCAGAAGACTGCTTTTATGTATCTCATAGCTAATTATATGTAATAAAACGGTTCTACTCTACTGTCTATTATTTTAAATCTACGATTTGACCCATTTACGTCTTACGTAGAACAGGATATAAGCAGTAGCAAATATACAACGCGAAGTGAGGTTTATGGCGTAAGCTCAACCCTTTTCTTAAGAACGCAAGGATCAGAGCTTTGTAGAAGTTTTGAAAAGCAGCACGTGGCACGTACCTCGATCGACTGCCACCGATTCGGTATCGATGGCCTCTGTCTGTCGGTACACACAACCTTACGCATCTCTTCGATCGTGGGATCAGAAGGCACCAAGTCGTAAAACGGCAGCTGATATTCGTCGTGAATTCCGCCGACGTTGCATCGCCTTGCGATCTCCCAGAGGATCAGTCCGAGAGCGTACACGTCAGCCCTCTTGAAGGAATCAAAGTGGTTCATGTTTATCGTCTCTTCGAGAACCTAAAAGCAGAAGTAACAATTCTCAGCAGCCGTACTCTTCAAGAGGAGAATGAAAATGGGCTTTCTCCGTAGCGAAAAGTTTGAACACCAGCGAGTTAACTTTGCTGCCTTTCCCGCTTCCATGCCAAACACCAATCTTAAAAGTAATGATTAAATGTGTTTTATAGCATATGTAAGAAAATATTGACTTCTCCAAAATTTTGTATGACTGAAATATTGCGAGGTAGGTCGGTTGTCGTTAGTTCTAAGGGAAGAAAAATTTGTCGTATTTATTTGAATCAATAACAATCGATAGACTGCGGGTATTTATGCATTTATGAGATATTTCCAAGCATCAAAATGCATATCATATTCAAGAATCTATAAAATGTCTAAAGTAAATTGCTTATTATAATATATATTCAGTAGATGGAACAAATCTTTGATTGGGTTACGTTCCGATATTTCTAGGAAAAAGGCGCCATTTGAATCGTACTAAATCTAAATTAAATTGTATGGAAAAAGAAATTGACGTCCTTGTCTGAATTACATTAAATGAAAATGGTGTAAGAAAGACTTGTATAAAAACAGAACCGAGGGTGCGAAAAATATATCTTCAAATCTGATATGTATTACAGAAATAAAAATGGAAATAGAAATTTCCATAACATAATTACTTTTCAATTTACGAATAAGGATTTCCCTATTTATATGCTTATAATACTTGAACATGAGTTGAGTTATAACATAAATTTGTCGTGTTTTTATATACACATGTATACGTATATGCATATAATATTAGGTTGTCCCAAAAGTTTCTTTCGTTTTATAAGGCAATAATAGATACAACATCATTTGTTTTATATTATTTTATTGAATTATGTATGATCCATTTATGTTGTATTAGGTTGTATGGATAAAACGAAAGATATTGCGCATCTATTATTTCCTTATAAAACGAAAGAAACTTTTGGGACAACCTAATATATTATAATTCGATATTTCCAATATATCTCGCCCACATTCGGCTATTTCGATAAACAAAGCGAATGGATAAAATGGGAATTTTTTTAAATTTATAATTTACCTCGGGTGCCATGTACCGCTTAGTGCCCACCCGATTATTTAGTTGGATATCGACGGTGTCTGTTATTACATCATGCCTGACGGCCAACCCAAGATCGCCGATCGCGCATGTGCCATTCGTCTTCACGAGGATATTTTTCGACTTGAGATCCCTATGAGCGATGGCTGGTTTCCCTTGCGTGCCGACGATCTCCATGTGAAGATGCGCTAACCCGGTGGCAATCGACAGAGCCATCCTGATCATACCGTTCGTATCAACGGTCGATCTGTTCAAATAATCGAACAGCGAACCCTTCTCGTGATAATCTGTGATCAACCACAGCTGAGTCCACGTACCATTATCTGAGGAACAAAGACATAACTTGTATTTCGGATTATTCTTAATCTAAATATGTATGTCGTATACATTAGTGTTTGCTTAAATTCCAATAAGTCGAGGGATTCGGATTGTAGGCATCTTTACAAAGAACAATAGAAAGGATATAGTAAAAACAAGCAAGAAACATATTCTTTGCTTTCTCTGACTATATTTATTCACTGGTTTTATTATTAAGTTTAGCTTACAATGTCTAGTGAAGAGTAGCGGATCTGGGTCATTTGAATTTAAACTGAAAGAACTCTCTTTATTCAGGTTGGTTTCGACGCATCTCAGTCGTGTTTGGCGGACGTACTGCGCGAACTTTACATACAGCCTAAAATCTGGTTATTCACAGTGCGTACACGTGCATACTGCTTTGTACATGTATATGCATGTGTGTAATTACAATTAGTCCAGCCTACTCAATATTTCTTCGGGAATAAATTAACAGTAAAAATGTTTTTGCATAATATGATTCGGAACAATACTTTGCACAAAATAAGCGATTTTGATACAATTTTTACCTCCACTGTTTCACAAACAAAATATCAATTAAACGGAAAAAAGACTATTTTTTACACTTGGCTTTGTACCTTAGAAACAATCTGTCGTGTGTGAAAAAGTCTCAATAAAGAGTTGTAGCTAATAAAATTGTCTGCAAAATTTTAGATATTACGTTACGACAAATCCAATTGTTAGATGGCAAATTAGTAATAGATGGGAAGAAATCCGGTTTTCTTTAATCCTTTATAATTTTAGGTAAAATTGTCTTAAAATATCGAGGATCTGTGGTAAATAAGTTAATACTAGTCGTATCAAACTACGTGTAGTGAATCAAATTTCGAATCGATCCGTTTGTCAATTTTCGCACAATCAATTTGTCAACTAACGAAACGGGAAATATTTTGATATTTAACCGAACAAGATCCTTTTCATTCAAACTCTTGGCTAAAATACAGCTACGATCATTTTTTATTAGTTGTAAAATGCAATAACTTTTACATTTTTTTATCCTACCATAGTGGAATTTGTTTCTATCAATTTTTTAAATCATTTCATGTAATTTAGAAAAAAAAGAGAGAGATTTCTCTAGGACCAATTGACTAGGTATTGACAGATATCTATTTTTCTTCGTTCAGAAAATCGTCAATGCGAAACATTAGGAAATGAAACAGGCGTCGTTTTACAGTTTATTACTTGCATTATATGTGGATCCTTTCGTATTGATTGGATGACCATAAAAGATTAATTAATTAATGAACATTTGCAAAGTTGATGCATTTTCACAGCAGGCGATTAGAGGCCTTCAATGTAGCGAACGAGGCTGCTGACAATGAGAACTCAACGCGACGTTGCTGATTCGACCGGAACCGCGATCGCGCGAAAGTTATAACTCATGGCAAAAATCGCATTAACTCGGCAGCTATACCATTTAGAAAGACAGTCTTTCTATAATTTGGCGTTGCTCAAGTAAAGGAAACGATCGGTGATATCTATTTCCTTATTTAATGTTATTTAAAGACAAAAAATAAAAATCAAATCTTTGTGTTTTCTGTTCAACTTATAGTTATTAACGTCATAAAAAGCGTCCTATAATCAAAATCAATAACAACGAGTTAGAAACTAGACTACTAATTAGCAGAATGGAAAGGATCATTTTATCGAATGTCCCTCAGATTATTCCTTACGTTTTAATTAGTTGACATTCTACGCAAATTAGGGTTGAAACCACACTCTGCCATATCATTTCTAAGAGCTCGTTTAAGCGAGCAAGGGCTGTCACACATCATGAGTTCCCGATGACAGGTTTTTATACAACCTGATGATACTGATAAACTCCCTGAGGTCCTCTAAATTCAATTTGATAATACGAACTACTGGACTTTCATATCCTCTGGGAATCTTACATACTTCCTTCCTATACAAGAGGATATACATACATAATATATGTACATAAGGCTAAACAGATGCTTTAAGAAGTTCAGAATACTACATTTCCAGAAACTGTTGACACAAGTCAAGCTAGCAATAAAATAAATAATAAGTCGAGCGGAACAGATAAAAATCTAATGAACAATGCTTCATCCCTTATACCTACAATCACATTCCTATCGGCCAAAGCAAAAACTAGACGAATATTACCCTTTAATTTTATCTTATCAGATACTCCTGATCGATCGAATCCAAGTTCAATCTGATAATTCATGCTATGGGCAATGAGGTAAACCTCGCAAGTATCATATCACTAGTCACGTATCGACGAAACCTGCCAAAAAGAAACTCAGCAGCAAGTTTCGAATTTTATGCCCGGTACCAAACATTGATCAATTTATTATGAATTCAATTAAGACAATAAAGCAATGCAATCCAAAATAATTTTCACTTAATTCTCTGCAGCTATGCAGTTTTTTAGAAAATGTATCGGAAATAGGCAAAGAATATACAGAAAATGGGAACAATACTCAAACCTGATCAGAGTTTGATCTCCTGACCAAACCTGAGACAGAGTTCCATTAAATACGGAATAACTAGAATCATTAAAAAGCTCCAACAAGCAAGTAATAGATACTAATATTAAAATATATTATAACGTGGGAACCGAATCCGATACGGTATTGAAAACGGTCGAAGACTTAAGATAAATAGAATCATTCAGCGCTACTGGAGAAGTAGTCTCTTATGTTAATAACAAATTTCTCAGTGAAGAAAACCCAATCGACGCTATCTCTGAGACCGTAGTAGTGGAAGCTTATATATCGGGCGAAGAATTTACAAGTATAGTGAATATATAAAATACTTGGTTAATTCACAAGCATTGACTAGTAATAAATTGCTACACTTACTAAATCAGATACCTACACCGTACATGATATGTGGAAATTTTAGTAACCATAATATCTATAATCATAATCCCGTATGAGGATCCAATACGTTCTTTTCCCTGTCTACAGGGGAAAATTTATTGAGAAAAAGCTTGACTGCATAATAACTTAATTCTACTATATAGTACACATAGTATGTATACTTAACACTAAGGAATATGTTCATTATAATCTAGCAACCAATTCTTATTCGTTGTTATCCGAATTAACGGGTAATTATTATCCGTTAGTCTCGAAAAGGTTAAAGTCGTTAAATTAGTCGTTAAGTCGTTAAGTAATCGTTAAGTAAACTGTGCGAATCCCAATTCGACGCAATGTTTATGCACTTGTGTGCAAATTTGTACCTACCTTTGTTATCAGCTGCGATGAACCCGAGGATATTATCGTGTCTGAGCATCACCGTCTGATAAATTTCGGCCTCCCTGAACCAAGACCTTTCTTCACGCGAGCTGAAGATCTTCACGGCAACGTTCTCACCCCTCCAACGACCACGCCAGACCTCGCCGAAGCGACCTTTTCCAATCGTCTCCACCAGCTGAATCTGGCGGGCTATGCTTCGCTGTACCAGAAGCGGCAGGCCTACTTGGGAGAGGATGGGCATTGAAGAACACGAATTTCAGTATAGTTGAAAATGACTCTCGTGTGCACGACACTAATAATGTGCTTTGAGTGAAAATTTACGAATTCTAAACAGGATATGATACAGTAACAAGATAGTTCAACCCTTTCGTAGTTAAACTCTTTATGTAAAAATGTATGGGTTTCAAACAGAATACGATACAATAATAGGGCAGTTTAATCTCTTCGTGGCCCACACCACACGCAGCATTTTATCATAACTGGATTACATCGAATAGCTATCACGCCTGGTACACTTAGAAGCTGTTTATAGTTTACAGTACAAAGAAATTTTGTGAAAGAAATACACTTTTAAGAAATAAATATAATTTTGGAAAGTATAATATAAATGAATGTCGGAACTTCAATCTGAATCTTTAATGTACGTATTTGAAATTAATATCAAATACAACTATAGTCCAGATGGGGTGTCGTGTAAAATAAAAAGGAGTAAGAGGCTAACTGGTAGCAAACCACTGTTTGAATTATTTTTAAATTTACATCCAAAATAGCACTATTATATTCGATATACATATATGTACTGTGCATTGTTGAAAAGAAGACTAACGCGATGGGGGCAAGGGTGGTATTCCTCTGTATTGTTTTATTTATATATGTGACACTTTCGGCCAATACGCATCCTATCTTTATGATTCTGTAGAATTTATACGAAACAGCCAATCAAGCTCGCATTCCTTACGCTAGTCGTCTTTTCGGCAACGCAAACAAATTTAAATGTGACATCTATTTTCGCAGACAAATCTGATTTAGTTATGAAATATCCACTGCTAGGTAGCATAATACCAGCAATAATTCAATAGTGAAAATGAAAAGTGAAACTTGATTAATACAGAATTTAGTGCATAGCGAAAATTTAAAAAAGTTTGATTAATATACATAGAACTTTAATTTGACCTACCTGAGCCACTGCCACTGGTAGTCATTTCTAGCATATCCCTAATGGTAACACCACCCAAGATGGGTCGATCTGGTGCCTCCTGCGAATCATCGCTATTTCCTGGCCTTTCTGGGGTCTTACGCACGTGATAAATGACCATAACCACCACGCAGATCGCGCATATTGGCATCGCTATCATCAAGGCCATTTTCCAAGTGACCCACGCCGTGTCATCGTCACCCGACCGCACTTTCCCCAACAAATACTTCATTATCATTTTATAGTGAATCATTTACGCGACAGATCACTCCAAGAAACATAAAACGTTCAAACCATTGTTTTATCACCAACTCTCGACATTATAATTTTTTACTATTATTATATTTATCTAATATCCAATAACAATACAAACCTACATTTTTTTTTTTTTTTTTTAATGAAAATAAATAGAATGTTGCCAAGTTTTAAATTCATTTTTAATCTTCTACTGTTTTGTCACTGTCTGTTTTTATAAATGTTTCATTTCTCATTTAGTACCTTTGAAACTATTTGTTCCACGACTAAGTTTTGTAATCTGTCAGGTTTCAAAGAATTAGCAAAATTCATGGTTACTTAGATAATAACACGTTCACTGTGAAATTGAAAATCATGAAATTATAGAAAAGATTTGAGAACAATTCGTATCAAACACATACACAGGTACATAAATATATAATGTTCTATAATATATCTACAGACAAGTTTTGTACGAAAATTATCTATTAGCTTACTGTCTACAGTATCGTAGATAGGTAATGAATATTGGATCCGCAATGGACATGTTGATCTTTCTATTCTATTATCCAATATATTTTTAAGTTAATTGTTAAAAGGTTTTTTTAATAACAATTCGATATCTCTTTTCAACATATTTAAGAGTGAAATTTCGCTTATTTAATATTATAATAGACCAAGCTAAAGACACGGAGATTTATTATAATATTTGAATTAATATACACGTATTTACAGACAATTATGTGTATAAATAAGACTTCTTAACTCAATGAAAAAAAAAAATTTAACATTTGTTATCGTAGCTAAATATCCCGTGAATCAATTTATAATAACCAGTTAGAGACAATTTAAAAATAAGTTGAAAAATGTTGTGAAACGTTATAGTTTGTAAACTGAGCTATTCAACTCTACAAAAAAAAAAAAAAAAAAAAAAAAAAAAAAAAAAAAAAAAAAAAAAAAAAAAAAAAAAAAAAAAAAAAAAAAAAAAAAAGAAAAAAAGAAAAAAAAAACTCGAGCTGTATGATCAAGCTAACAAAGTTAAACGAATCCAATAGATTGAACGTAACAGGTTTCTTGGAATGACTTAAAAAGCCAGCGAAGTCATTTTCGGAATAAAAATCAAGAGGTACATGTGTTAAGCTTGGGAAGCAACAGAGATGCAGAAACATCTTCGTAAAACATGCTAAGGCTAAATGATGAGCACACCCAGAAGTATGCAGCAGTGAGTTGCAACAGCTTAGTTTAAACTTTAAATAAACAGAAGCATGCAGGTTACAATTAGATGTCAGAAGGTCAATAGGTCAGGACTAGGGACAAACTCTTTTCCAATTCTTTATAAATACTTCAACGATCGATACACGATTCGTATTGTACCTTATTCTTTTCATATCAGTCTGTATTACATAGATACAAGTATAGAGAAAGAAAAAAAAAGAAAAGAAAAATAACGAATTCGATCGAGAATAAAGCATCGAAAGTATCAACATACTATAATGAAATAACATCGTCTCGATGATTCTGCCTCTTTCCATCACGTCAAAACGAGCGATTCCTTGCATTACCTGTCCGGTTAGTGCCATATACCTACTCGTATAACGATGACGGAACCCGCGCATGAGTCATCGTGCCATCATGTAGATGCAACGCTCCTTTCACGATGTCTGGATCATCGTATCGTACTGTTCCCAGCTTCACTTACCTGATGATTGATTCTGCTACATAAAGAATATGATTTCCTTCATACGGATGCTGTTAATCGGTTATTCTTCGAAAAACCACACGGATCACATTAGGAAGAACACGAGATTAAATTTGGAATATTCCTATTAGGAGTGTTTGATATTTTTGAAAAAATCGAGAATTACCTTTGAATTAGATTTGAAATAGTATAGATCGAATTTCAAAGCGAATAATCGCTTTAGCTTTCAGGTCGACTTAAAAAATGAATAATCGACTTAGAATCGAATTTGAATACGAATGATCATTTTAGAACCAAATTACGAAAGGAAATATCATTTACGTATCAAATTTAAATATGGACAATTTCTTTGAATCGAAGTTTAAAACAAAAAAATTGCTTTCCGTTTAAATTTCGATACAAGCGCTTTCGGATCAAACTCTGAGCTAAATTAAATAATCGATATTGAGTTGAACGTTGAAAACAAATGGAACTATATAGAAGTCTATTGTATTATGTTATAGATACCTACACACCATTACTATTACCGTAATTTTCAATTTTTTCGGGGCATACTGCAGGGAAAGTGGAAAGATGATGGGAACGAACGGCTGTGCTTCGCCACAGGGAACAAATATTCGTGAAATCGGATCGATCACAGAACTGACGTCCGCACAAGAAGCATCCATCTAGCAATTTCACGATAAGGCATCAAATTGATTCCCACGAGATATTCGATGAGATGACGAATAACGATGAGACAGACGAGTCACAGATGAATGATTGCACGTCCAGGGGATGTCCGATGAAGATTGGCAAAAACCAGTATCTTGCTGACGCGTAATGTTAGTGCATGAACTCGTGACCCCATCCTTAAATCGACCGTAATACACGATATATGTCATTTTGAACCAAGCATACAATCTCACGCGTCAAATGTTCCGCGAATATCGAACTTTCTTTTTATTGCATAACCGTTTATGTACATAAATAAAACAAGCAACTCCGTGATTGTTTAGAAAACTTTAGAAGATGTTGTAATACTGCTTATACTAATACTGTTTATCGTCGAAATTCATCGATCAACGAGTGCTTTTCTACAGAGGAAACAATTTCTGTGAATTATTAGGTTTGCAATGGACCTCTTTGTATAATAATACAAGTTTTTGTTATTCGTTACTACTAATTTTTAATGGCACACTTGTTTCGAATAATGTATTATTGAATATTATTAAATATATAAATTTTTTATTAAAAAAGAATACGAGCATTATTAAATCTATATTTATAAGGTGCAGAAGCAAATTCCAATTATTAATAAAATTTATTAAAAGCAAAGAATAACATGGAATAAAGTAGATATATCTACATTTATAACAATAAGAAATTCTGTGTATAAAAAGTACGTACCAGCATATAACCAATAAAACGTATTTGGTTTATTAATGATCATTTAGACCACTTTCAATGTAACGAGTTGATTCTACCACATGTTACTTTTACTTCTACTAAATAATATTTTCTGCTTAGTACTACAAAACAAGTTTACCTAAATACTGAAACTCCAAAAACTTGCATTTACAATAACAAAGTGATTTAATGTCATCATTTGCCACATTAGTGCTATGGCTATGGCAATAGCGACCGTTGACGTTGATGCGACATTAGTGCCATGCGACAATCAAATACTATTCTCATTCTTCTTCAATATATATATTTATTCGTTTATTTATACATTTCTATCTTTATATTTTTCAATTAAGTATTCCAAGTCATTGAGTTACTTTCCTACGAATATAGGCATTTCATAAAACCATATTTTAGTAATTCGTATCGTTAAAATCACAATCTCAATTATAATAGCCATAGCATTAATGTAACAATTCACAAATCATTACTGTAGCATAAAATAATTCGAAAATATAGCGCACTGCGAATGATTAATGGATATTAGGCCGCTGTTCTCGTATTCTAACTTACATTTAAATCTAAATTAAATTTTTATCTGAACGTAAACCAATTTTTCTATAATTCTACGTTTATGTGTCAAGTTTTCCAATCGGTCGATAGTTATGACATAACTTAATAATAATCGTTATATTATAACGATTATTTCACGGGCGAGAATATTGAAAAAAAAAAAAAAAAAAGAGAAGATAAGAAAGAAAAATACCTGCTGAGCAACGCTATTTACAAACGTATATTCAAACCGAAACAAATCGTTGCAGTGAAAGCTCACACGAATAACTAGCTTACTCTCCCTCGGATTTAGTGGAACCCGTATAATCGATGAATACCGCTTTCGATACGTTCTATCAACCCTCCGTCAATACCGCGCGAATACGTCTCGTTATTCTACGTACAGCGTGTCGTGTTGTCGTCCATTTTATTCAACCTTGCCATGCCATCCTGTTCTCCATTACATTCCTTTCTATCTACTTTTCATACGACTATTAAGCTTATGTATCGGTCACTTGCCAATGACAATAATATTATATACATACATACATACATACATACATACATATATTGTATATTGAGAGGTTGCTTGTCCGATTCGTGACAGTTACACCAGTAGCATACTCTTGCCAAATCGTAAATGAATAAAATAGCTATGAGGGTTGTATTCTCGCTTTTATTTACCCAGATACCTCGAATCAAATAATTATAATTATAATTAATAAGACAACTAAAAAGTAGTACGTATATATTTTTAAACTATATCAATCCTTTCATACTTGTATAAATTATTAATTGACTAAACGGTAAATAAACTATAAATTTGTTCTCGGTAAAACTGATTTCAAATTTTACTACATTATATTTTCTTTATGAAAGCAAGAAAAAATTCTATTTTTATTATTAATAACTAATAACAAACAATTTTTCTCACGAAGAAAAAAATTTTGCAAGTTTAAACGAATGACTTGTGAATTTGAAGTGTTTTGAAGGGGTGAGCGTTAAATTTATATGTACATATCTATATATTTGATACAGTAATATTTCTGGTAAATGATATACGTATAGTTATGGATAGAAACTGCAGCCTGTATTACTTCGTATACGTTGAAAAGCTGTATAAACTGTACTTTATATACATATGTATGTATATAGAGGAAACTTTGTTTATCATTTATATCTAGGTGGAATACAATTTACATAGAATTAACGCTTGTGTGCAACGTATGTGTGTAGCTGTATTTTGAATAAATAAGAGGCTATAAAAAGATGGAAGCTTGTTTCATCCTACTCGTAAAGACTAGGGTGATTCAAACTTTTACGAATAGATCAGACTTTATGCTTAATGTACAATATATGTTAGGTATTTAGTGAATTATTTCTAAGAATATAGTCTTTTCATATTTTCGTTAATTATTTTGATATTTTATATTCTGGCAATGTGATGATTTTACTCCAGATAGGAGATGCACTTTTAATATAAGTAGATATATTAGAACTAAAATGATTCAAACAAGACGAAACATTAAGTCTATCCGAGTCTGTTCGGCATAAAATATATGGCAAAGAATTAAGAATTATTCCAAATCTAAAAGAAAGTTTTGGAAAGAGAATCATCTGAATTTTATTTCAGAATCTTCTTATAACCTCTTATAAGTTATTATCTATGCATTTAATCTAGTTCTACTCTTTACTGCGACTTTATATTATTGTAAAATCATTTGTGTATTGTACAGATTACTCGTTTTTAAGCTAGGTTAATATTCTTATTATATAATATACTTCTGACATTTGTTCCAAGACACTTGACATGGAGAATGTGTGATAATTAAACTTGAGACGAACGTACGATCGAGATATATGTAAAATAAAAACTGCATTTCAAATCAAAACATTTTTAGCTAGTCTGCATTTGAAACAGCTCGGCAGAGATAAGCGTGAGGCGGCTCTTCTTTTGTTCCGTTGACAGCGCGTTTTTACAACATCGTTTTTGTAATAAGAGTCAATAGCATAGCGACCATAACCGCCGTACACTACTATTACACGCACATTACTATCACGTATAATGGGCTGCTGGAAACAAGTCCCGCTGGACGGCGTGGCACAGGGGTAAAGGGAGCACTGCTCTCTATTGCTCACATATGGATATTGTTTTATTAGTATATGTGACACTGTCGGCCATTCCGCGTGCTTATCTTTACGATTGAGTCGAGTCTGTCAGAAATAACCAATTGGGTCCGCATTCCTTTCGCGGGACTTGTCTCCAGCAGTGGACAATAGATATATACATATCTACGTACTTACATATCTGATGACACAACGTATCGTCATCGTCGTTGCATCGTGACATTCGTGACATTCGTGACATTCGTGACATTCGTGACATTCGTGACATTCGTGACAAATAATGGCGGATCGTGGCGATGAAACGAGATGTTTGGCTTTTACATTCAGTTGCACTAGCTTCTTTTTTTCAATTTCTCTCTAAATGACGTTTCAATGTCCCCGTTCGACAACGCTATTTGAACAATCTATTATTTGAAATTTCATAGAAGTATAGTTTTGCAGATTTCAAACCTAACGCGGCAATAAATTCATTTTTTAATACGTTTTATGTTACAAGAAAATGGAAACAGAAAATAAAAGGTTAAAACATTAATTAAACACGTAATTCCTAAGATTTTTAATATTTCTATGTCGCAAGAAGAGCAGAACGAAAGGATTTCAAATGAAAGGTCGAAAGGCCAATCGAATATTTAATTATTATTTTTTAATAATTGCGTTACAAAAAAATTAGAACTGAGAAATTTACGATAAAAAGTAACAAATTTTCAATATCGAATATTTCATTGTTATTTGTTAATTTTATGTAGCAAAACAATTTCAAGGAAAAATTTTAACTAAAATGTCAACAAAAATAAATTCGTTGCAATACTAACGATTCGCTATACAACATAATAGAAAAGTATAACAGCGAGGAAATATTGGAAATATTTGATCTCGACAAAAATCTATATGCAGCAAGATAGTAGAAATAATAAGACACAGAACAATAACGATAACAATTCTTTATGCAGGTAGTGAGAAATCCCGATAATAACGAAATGCTGTTCGATTAATTTCATTATATCGTTGCTCAATATTCTTGCGATAATTTACAAGTATTTACTTAGACTACTGTGTAAAATATTTGGACACTTAAATTTTCGTTTCCATTTGCTCTCAAGTAGCTATTAGCGGCATACTGAACAAACTTTTTTATCTTAGCCCATTGGCTAAATACATATATCTATTCATATATTATGGACTCTACAACATAATGTTCGAATACTGTTATTACATGTTATTTCTACAAAATGTGCAATAAAATTAATTGCAATAAATGTGAAATTACTTTAATTGCAATAAATGTGCTTTAACTTTATGAACATTTAGCAGATATTTGTGAATGTACCTATATAATATATAGGTACTAACATAAATGCAATTTGTCTCAAGTTTCAACAAATTGCAATTTATCTTAAGAACTTTCGCATTATTTTCGTTACTCACCGTAGATAAATAGCGTGATATATTTGCAAAAGACGGACATAAGTTATCATAATGTAAATAGAATGTATCATCGGGTTATGCAATGAAACAGCGGCCTTACAATAGCGGTGCAAAATATTGAATTTCAAGCTTCGCAAACAGTTCTCTGACATTGGGAAACGCGGGCTGTAAACGAATCACGGTGTTTCGTTTCGCGGTCGCTGCATTATATCAGCTCGATATAGTGAAACGGGACGCATGAACAAAGATAACGTGTATATACTTACAAAGGACATGTATAGAGCTAGATATGTAATGTGTATGTGACAAAGATGATCACCCGAACCCAGACAATTCACAAAAAGCATAAAAAATCGATGATTAAAAGCCCACAATTCTTTTTTTCAATTTCTTTTTGTTTCTTTTCTTCATTTATATATTTATCCTATTTTTATCGCACATGTTTTTCCAAGGTCGTCGTTGCGAAGATTCTCTTTATTTAGATAGGATTATAATAGATAAAAGAATATACAATTACAATTTAAAATAATCTTTTTGCCGATTTCTACGCAAAAGTATCTATTGACGAAGATAAGAATATATAATATAGATTTCTTTTAACTTTCAGCGTTAGATATTGAATATCGTGCGTCACTATCGCCTTAAAAATGTAAATCGATCAATATGCATTAGTTCAGTTCTTCGTTTACTATGTCGAAATTTCTGGTTTCCGTTCCCGATTTTATTGATTCAACAATTAGACACATGACGCGACGTCACCATCATACTTAATCATAATACCAATATATATGATACATAGGTAGATACCTATATTTAAGCAGCAAGAAAACAGATATTTCCACAATATGTAAGACAAAGATAGAATTCATTATTCGCGTCTCGCAAATACATCAAAAGTTATATCCACTTACTTCGAATTTTTTTTCTTTTTTTTTTTTTCGTTCATCGATTAATTTTAATACCTTTATTCTCTTCATTTTATTTTTATATATTAACAAGTTAAAAAATTACGCTTGTTTCTTAACTATTTGCTAAGATTCTACCTAAAGAAACGTGATCGTAATTTTTCTTTAATAGTTAGCGAAGTAGCGTCATGTGTAAGTACAGTTAATTCGTACTGATATTGTATTTATCGACTTGAAAGAGTGAAGTCGAGAGAATTTTGCCGCGAAACCGAAACAACAAATAAATTAATTTCTCCGAACAACAAATAGATTAACAATTTCAAATTTCATAGGAATTGTGCATTCGCTTTCGCCTATCGTCGATCGACCTTGGAAGAAAACAGAGGTTGCGGAAGCTGTACCTCGTTCGAGGTAATCGACGAGTCGGAAGTATGGCCCACCTCTGGACTCGCGAGGAGTAAAAGAGGGCCTTAGGTCGCGATTGCAGAAGTCGAAGTGGTCGCAGCAGGCGACCGCGTATTCCACGTCACCTGGACCGTGTAGCGTGTTATTCGCTTTGCACCAGACTGAGTATTCGGGCGCCGGGAAGAAGCGCGCCTTATCATAACACCTGAGAACAATTTACATCACTTCCGAACCAGAATATTTACCGTACCTCCGATCAAAGGGAAGAAAAGCGTTTTCTTGTTACACAAATTCGATCTCTTTTCATTCGTTTATTAGGTGTTACGTATACGCTTTTATTTTCAAGCGTGTCGTCATTTTCTGATATTTTTATGTTCAGTTATTTCAGAGATAATGCATTGCGTCTCATAAGTATAAAATCACTGAAAAGCTTTCGATTTTTGTGTGTTGTTTATCTAATACATATGTATATGTAGGTATGTATGTACAATCTGCAGTATCATAACTGTTATAACTCAAATTGAAAAGTGTATGAATAATCATTATAAGTGATTCATATTTTTTGGTTACTGGCAACGATTGGTCGTTATTATCGGCAATAAAAGCATTCGTTGGTTGATGCTGACTAAAAACAACTTCCGTCGTTGATAATGATTACCACTAATCAGTAATCATGAAAAAGGTTGTAATTATTTATAACATAATCGATATACCTAAATCGTAACCAGAACATTTAAATATTATTATTTTTTAATAATTTCATTTTTTGGAGAATCTCTTTAAACTCTTCTGCAAGATCGATGTTTTCTACTTAAACAAAAATTAACTTTTACTCAATGACTTCCTCCGTAAAAGTGTCATAAATAACTGTAACTTTTTACCTCCGATTATACCGTGGTAGCGTGTAAGTTAGTCCATTGCTAATTTTCACAGAACAGTGTTGTGCGTCTATTATTATATAAAATACGTATTCGTATTATGTATTTCGTTATACGTATGCAGGATGTCTGTACAATCGAGGTACAGTCAGAGAACAAGTGATTCCTCACGAAAAAATAAGTCGAAAGTGTAGAATGAAGTTTTCGCATATGAGATGAGGTGAAACTGCTACTTGTAAAAATAAGTCCTGTTTATTAGTAGAGGTAAAAGCTATTGAAAATATCGAACATGAATTACATGCACAGTTGTGCTCTCCTAATTAAATTATCATACAGTTCTTGTAATGTGTTACACCTTTTTTATACAAATATATGTAAACAAAGATTGAGCTTAGAGCGCAATGAAATGAAATCGCAACAATAATCTTTATAAATTGGAATGTTTGATTTCGCATAGATGTTTCTAATCAAGTTTTCTCATATTGAAGATTTTACGGCAGTTTTATATTTATGAGACGTATTATAATTGTAATTTAGGGTAGAAAGATGTATCATATTTTTGGAGAATTTTTGTAACGGTTTTTGAACGATCACTTGCTCATTTTTCTTTGTTTATTTCCAAGCAAGATCAATTACGTTTAAATCAAGTATCAGCGTCATTCTGCGCGTAAAGATATTGTAAATAAATTACAGACGAAAGCCGCAGCTGATCGATGCTCTTTCCCTGTTCGTCCTTCGCTTTTGCTACTCTTTCTCATGGCCTTCGTTGGCCAAGTGATAAATTACTCTTATTACAAGAGTTATAAATTCGGAAGAGCACACCAACGAATAACAGGCAGCCGAGATAAATTCGGGGATTAATCATTAATAACTCACGATCGCGGCC
This sequence comes from Bombus breviceps, assembly GCA_014825925.1. Taxonomy (NCBI): domain Eukaryota; kingdom Metazoa; phylum Arthropoda; class Insecta; order Hymenoptera; family Apidae; genus Bombus; species Bombus breviceps. The sequence goes on from CM026184.1 coordinate 12,659,758, forward strand.
ATTAATTCACATGGTTCTTCATTTTCTTTTTCTTTTTCTTTTTTCTTTTTTTTTTTTTTTTTTTTTTTTTTTTTTTTTTTTTTTTTTTTTTTTTTTTTTTTGCTTGGTAATTTGGCCGCTAAGAGGCCATATTATAACATAACATCGTTATCTTCAGGCTCTTTATGGACGCGTCGGTAATTTCTTTTTTCGCACTCTTTCAATAAATTCTCCAACAAATAAAAAAGAACCAATGCACCCCATGAAAAATGTGGTTCTCAAAGGGGAAATTCAATGAAATTAGTTTATTATACACGTATGACGGTTCACGAAAGTATTTGGGCGCGTATCATAGAAAATAATTATGTGTGAGTATATCGTGCATATTGTACATATAAAATTCTAAAAATTTCATTAACATTATAATACAACGCGATTATCATAATTATATTGGTAAAATTTGAAACCGATCTCAAAGTGTAGGTAAGTGTACGTAGGTATAAAAATTACAATATATATTTAGTAAAAAAGTTAGTGTATATAGCATAATTCGAATCATTTTATCTTCGACATATAGGTCATAAATAATAGGTACGCATTGAAGATGCTCCCACTGATATTCAGGCATGTTAATACAATGTAAATTCACCGTTTAAATATTTTTGTGACCCCTATAAATTCATACCTTTTTTAACTAAATATCTTTTAATTTCTATATCCTATACATATATTTCCAGATATTTCTAGATTTGTTTCAAACTTCACCAATATATGTAATCATAAGATTTACAACATAGCCTCATTATAATGCTGGTCTGATGAAACGTCAAAATATGTTATGTAACGTAATAATATAGATATTTATAAAGAATTTCCACAGATGTTCGAACATTTTCGTGAGCCGCTATACCTACCGTTATACAAAAGATATGTAAGTCGAAAGATACTCACGTGATTAGTTTATAATTTTTTTTTCATTACTCGAACGCATAAATGGATATCGACGGCGTCAATTCTATTATTCTAAATCTACTTTGTCATTTTGAACTTGGCATGATACGAAATTATCGCAATGTTGTCTCGTGAAATTTTTTAATACAACCATAGTTTACAAGCACTTGTGCAACAACGAGGTACTTTTTAATGCACATGATCTAGATATATTGTTGAAAAAAGAAAGCATACGAAACATTTGCCAACATTTGCCAATTACAGCGAATATTCCCATTAAACCAGCATAAAATAAACATTTTTAATCTCTGAGAAATAGTACATGTACCTACATTATACAAGTACAAATATACATATATACAGTATATAGAGTATAAAACGTATATTTTAAAAGTCGCGGAGGATAGGTAGTTAAGATCGATTCTCCGTTAAAATCGGAGGAAAACGGGATTTAATTCGTTCTACTGAAGTTGATTATCTTTCGGATGCTTTTACGTCATCTTCTTCAAACAGACAATTCACAAGAACAAAGGAATTGGAGAGATTAAATTGAAAGGACGTGCAGAAATGAAAATAATAATATCTACTAAGGTAAAGAAAAAAAAAAAGAAACGAAGCGTGGGTGCAAGATTTTATTTTACGTATGAGAATAGTACGAATGATTACAATAAACATTTTGCGCTTTAAAAAAAGCACTCGAGAACACGGATAGCTTAAAGACCACCTACACTTAGCGCGAATAACAAATTAACCAAATTATAATGCAAGTAAGCATCATTCGATAATAATCACTCGTTAAATGAGTTAACATTAACACAACATAGAAGCCTCGATCGCGTTTTCACGGGATTAAACGACGTTAAAAATTTAAGTACGCCACGAGTAAAACAATTCGACACAAAGTATGCGTAATTATTGTTACCGGTAATATCATAGTATAACATGACGAACAAATTTACCAACTAATAACCAATATTATTCGATTGACGATGGAATCGCGTAAATTTTTTTACGTGATTCAAAAAGGAATAAGACAAAATATTAAAAAGCATTTAAAAATATGTTATTGATAATTAGTTTACGAGCTAGGTCTATTTTTGTGAAAAATGATCATCAAGCTGCACATACGCATTTTCGAGACTTTATCTAATGCAATATTTTTAAATAAATGTACAGAGGTTCTCTTCCTCAAAAATATGTTTGATTACGATGTGGAGATATATAGTTAGCATACGCCAAACAAGATAACACAAGAAGATAAGCGCTCGTCTATATGATCTTTTCTTGATTCGCTACAAAGAAAACTACAGTAAATAAAGGCAGAGTTAATTCTTAAACTAATTACCTACTGCATATTTTTAAATATTTTTGGCAGCTTTATAGTATAATCTTTCGATTAATATTAAAAATTATTATTATTATTATAGATCTACGCGATTGTATTGTCAATTGAATAATACTTCTTTGCAAGCAATTGGCTTTAAAATGTTCTAAATGATAATACTTAATGTAATATTATTGTATCTCACACCGACCCTTCGAGCTCTAAAGTTATTATCTATCTACGACTCTAAAAGATAAATTAACGCGTATATTGCATAATCTCTTAGAACTGGTGTGATATTATATACATATACAAGGATGAAATTGAAGGAAGATTAAGAAAGGCTAGCAGAGCAAGTCTGTATCTCCTTTTTCTAACAGAAACTGAGAAGAAATATGTATTTACAAAAGATATACCTTTTGAAAGAATCTGTTTACCAATATCATTACAATATTTAGTTTCGTTAGAGAGTGCAGAGAGGTACGTATATGGCAACATGCTATCGGTGCTTTCTAAGTTCACTCGGGAGGACTTGCGGTCTCCTCGTGCAATTGTAAGTGAAAATATGCCGGAGGAGAGTACCTTGAAGTAACTAGAACCTCTATAGGTGGCAAACATTTTCACACTGTTTCTTTTTAAAATCATTTATCATCGTTATATAACTTTTTATATCTATAAATTTAAATTTTTATATCTATAAATATAAAAAGAAACGAAACTTCTCATTAAATTAAAAGAACACTATTATAGTGGTAGTATAATTTCTTTCCACGTTTTTCAATTATAAACTTTTGCGATTCATGTATTAAAATTTTATTAATATAAATGCATTAAACAATATTAGAGAAAATCAAAAAAAGGAAAGGCTATTGTTATATCTCTTTAATCGGCTGTGCTGCAATAAAAAAATGTTGAACAGGGAGGAGACAGTCGGTAACGTATTTGAATAAAAAAGTCCTAGATATTTGAGAAAGTTCAATCTAAAGCTATAAAGATATACTGTCATCGAAAAGTATATGAACACTTTGATCGGCTTGTGTTAACAACATGTGAATGTTAGTAAAATGTAGAAGTTAATGATAAATAGATGAATAAAAATAATATATATTATCTGTTTGTGGAATGTATTATCATGATTATATTATAATTAAATTAATATACATACATACATACATATATATATATATATATATATATATATATATATATATATATATATATTATTTTAATTTCTTTTATTATATTAATATATTAAATATATATAATTAGGTTAAATTATGTATTATATACGTATATGTTTAATATAAATTTTATGTTGCGTGTATACAGGATGTATCCTCTAAGACCGTCTATGATTAACCACCATTTTTCAGACATTTCCAATAATCTGCCAGTAAAATGTTTTAAACAAAAGTTCAAATCTGTTAATTTGAACAAAACAATGTTATTTGGATATTAAACATTTTCGAAAAAGCCTTCTTGACATTCTGTATAAAAGGTTGTTAACCTATTTATATGGAGAAGCAATTAGTTTGGCAGATATTTTATCTTTTAATTTGGGAAAACTACCGGATGAAATAAATCTAAAGCATTACTTTTATATTTGTTCTGCTCGTCTCTCATACGATATATTCAACGACATACTTTATAACATTTTATACAAATTAAAATAACCGTTGAACTAATTGTCTTTTGACATAAGTAGATTAATAACTTTATATACGGAATGCAAAGGCGAGATCAACATATTAATACAATAAAGAACGATATCCAAATATGGAATAGTAGCTGGAATAGTATTATGATTTAGAAATACGACATATTGTCAAATATCTGTCAAATTACTATAGGCTATCTCAGTTACTCACTTTGGCATTGCTTATTTTGCCAAAGACCTTTCGCGATATTCTGTTGGAGAAATATGGATCAAGTGACTCGAAATGTTTTGAATTACTGAAATTTCTCTAAATGTTTTATATAACATACATAATATGTGTGGGTATACAAGAAAGCTTTTTATGATAAGCGTTGCAATATTTTCGTTTACCACTATAGGTACATACTCGTACAATCTTTTACATCGTTAACATTTACTGTTGCTGCTACTGCTGCTAATGCTGCTAATGCTGCGCACATACTATGATAATAATAATGTATGTAATACCCATAGCGATGGAGAGAGTGAAAGAGGTTGACTAAACATGAGCTATGATGCGGTACAATGCGGATGAGCACTGCTGAGCGTTTGCTGAGCGACGAATAATTATCGTTCGAATTGAATCGAAAGTAATAAAATAATTATATTAAAGCATCGGTGGAAACACGCGGACGAGTCAACAGCATGAAAATGTAATTGATACTTTAAATTAACAAGATGCTCTCCGACATTATTACATATTATCATATACATATATATCTATACTTAGTACTGTACAGAAGGCTATTTACAATAGTAATCTGAGTAGTAGCAGTGATAGTGATAACAATAATTATATTTTATAAAGAATATTTTCACATGATCTTACATAAAATCTTTTCAAATCCTTTGATAGTTTTTTATGGCGTTACTTATGTATTTGTAGTTCTTTCTAGTTGACAATCTTCTTAGAGATGTTTCTTACAATGTATTTACTTATCAAAATGGCGTGGAGAGTATTTTGACATTGTTTTAGACAAAAATGGATCCCTTAATATTTCCTTTATGTGAATACTTGTAGTTATTCCTGTTTCATAAATTACTCATAATCGATAATTCTCGAATTAAGCATATCTTGAAAAGTCAATATCTATGTAATACCAGATTTAAAATAACATTAAATATCTACTCATTTGTAAAAACAAAATATTCATTTAGTAGGTGGCTTAAGATTTGTATACAGTACAGTATACATAGATATACATATAGATATATGTATATATATATCATATAACATGTACACACAAGCGCGCACGCGCACACACACACACACACACACAACATACACACACACACGCACGCACGCACGCACATACATACCCACCCCTAGTACATTTATATGTACTAAATATATACCTACACAACATTTTTGGTTCTAACGGAAATCAACGTCTGCAGTAGCAGGAAAAAGATTAGCAGATAGAAAAATGTGAAAAATGTGAAAAATGGTGTGGGAAATCGTAGCTATAATGAAGGAGATAGAGAAGACAGTGATAGAAAAGAAAGTGAGTAAAGAGTGAGAGAAAGAAACAAAGTGAACTGCAGCAAAAGCCTGAGCCACCTGCAGAGTCATCGCTACTTCCAGGTCGTTTGACTGTACCTTTGTTGCGAGGGTGTAGCTGAGGTTTCAGATCCCGATTGCAAAAATCCTCTTTGCAGCACTCGATGACAAAGGTCGTGTTTCGCGAGTCGCTCGTCATGCAGAAGATGAGCGGCTCGGGCTGCGACGACGACAGCTGTTTATGCACGCACCTTCAAGCCGAGTTTGCACCAGTTTCAGAATTAAAAAAAACCAAGAAAGAGGCAAACCACAACGTGTAATGTCATCGGGGGGGGGGGGATAATCGTGCTTTTGGATCACGGCTGGGGACACTTGACGTTACTCCGTGGAGAAATATCAAGGGCAATGTTAAGGAGAATACACACATATGTATGTGTATATATATATATGTACGTTACTCTCAAGGGAGAACGCGACTCTCGCGAGTAGTATTCACCGCGGTGCGACGCGACGCGATGGTAGAACGATAAAATAACATAAGATACGTTTTCCCTTTTTATCATTTTCATTTTATTTTAATTCCCATCCCTTCTTTATTTTTAACCTATTAACTGAAAAAGGAAAGCTAATTCGTCATTTGAATTGTTCATCCACGAATAGCTCACGAAAGTATCCCAAAACTTACTGTTAGTGAAAAGCTAGTACAACATAAATAGTAAATTCTTAAATATACATATAATTAGTGCTTTAACGTGGCTCCACTAAATATGTATCGTGGTTTATTCATATAATGAATAATTTAGTGCTTGAATACATTTATGATCCGTGCGAAGTGTTGCAATAAATTGCAATAAACTTTTAACATCTATATATTTATATTTTTACATCCATTTCAAATTGAACCAACATAATTATGCTAGTCATGTATCAGTATCGTGTACATGAAATTTCAAAATGTTTTTTAATACAGTCACTATAAATGTATATCAATATCCATAAAAAGTTTCTACAAGTGTTAAAACACTTTCGTATATGAGCCACTATATTTTATTTGATTCAAATAAGTGCTAAAATAAATCAAACTAAAATTGGTATTACGTCTATTAAGCCTCATCTTCACAATTACAGAAGCTGCTATTTCAGAGACAAGTCAGTTAATAGATTAAATTAAATCGTGAGTTGAGAAATTAAAGATGAGCGACCGAGAAACGAAGGAATTTCTTGCAATTGATAATAATAATTTCATTCAATTTGATAAGCCAAGATTTAAGATTGCATAACAAAGAAGTCATGAAACCCTCAACAACCATGAGATCATTATCTAAAAATATCAATTCGCGTTTGGAAACGTAACGACGCGACGTAACGAAGCAACGAACATGCTGCTCAAGGAACGTGTTTTATAAAAACACGTCGAAATACTAGTTGCAGAAGTTAACAATGATATCTTAGACTCATCAAATTAAATAACCAGAGATAATTGTGGATTATTTTAGATATAAGAACAGGTTCTAATAATTTTAAAATTTATTAGTTTAACTCTTGAAAGCTATCACTAATGGAAGTCATCTTAATGCTATTATGGATAAATTTTTATTTGAAAATTCGATATATTTTAAAAGTCAAACAGACGCAACTAAATATTTTATCATCCAATACCAGATGAAAAGAAGAAAAATTACTGTTTGTATCTAATGGTTAGAAATAACATTACAATAGGATCGTTAAAATATTGAAAAAATAATGAAAAATAATATTGAAAGAAAATTCTTATGAAATGGAGTTTTACTCCATATAATAACCTATGAGAATAAATCAATTATTTTAATTACGACACGTACGATATTCCTTGTTCCCCATAACCCATAAACCCTTCACATTTCACATTTCGCATACACTACCTTCAAAAATTCAAAAGTATCCATACATTTGCTTACTTTTGACAAAATGTACCATAATTACAAGATTATGGATACCAGTAATGATTTTATTCTTTCTGATCATCGTAGCTATGTATGATAGAATATTATTGACTGAATTAACTTTTAAAAGACAATACGCAATTATGAAGCTGACATTTGTATCTGTCATATCTTATTTATAGAATTATATATTTTGTTACTTACTATAATCGAAATAGGGGAACATAAAAAGAGTAAAAGGCAGTACAACTGTATCATAGGCTTCATCGTTCTACCGCAATTATGCTCGTATCCCTTTATATTTAATCGAGACTCCATCATTCCGTGATAACATGATTGTCTCATATATGAGCAAAGCGAGCGTACAGCGAAATAAAATTCGTAGCCGGCTTTGAGTCACAAATATGCATCTGTACAATGTACAATGTACAGCGTATAATGTATTGCGTACGGCGTACGGCGTACAGCGTACAGCATACCACGGATACGCCGTCTCGCGAAAAAGACACGTTCGAGGTGTACGGTCGCTGATTACTTCGCACCACTGTTAAAACGGGCGGATGCTGGCGCGAATAGGCTCGCTAAACAAACTTCAGCAAACGCTGAAAAAGGAACGGGGGGGGGGACTAGCGGTAGAAAAAAAAACAAGAAATTCAAAACGGAAAGAAGGTAACAGTGTAAACGGTAGAGTTGTTAAAAATCGAAAAAGGGAAGAAGAAACAAACTGTTCAACACCGTGCAATTCAACACTCGTTTGTGATACCTGACAGTGGGGGTAGCCAGTCGTAGCAGATCGTCGTTCCTGAAATTCCGTTATTTCTCTCCCGGCCAGTGTACACAGAGTAAACAGTAAAAAAGAAAAAAGAAAAGTAAAGAATAGAATAAAAGTAGTTAACCCTCGCCCGGCGGATATAGGGTTCATACGGACCCAGCCGCGTACCGCTTATTTTAAAGTCGCGAATGTTCGCCTGAAATCAAACACCTTATCTCGATTGAGAGATGAAGATTTAATGTGAATTTCTATAATGATGATAATACTATTTTTTGTTACCAGTAACCATTATCGATGTTATAGAGGACGAAACATTTCTTTGTTCAACTAGTTCTATCATCTACCATCATCAATTCTACCACATACTCGTATTAGTATTAGACACTAATAGACAATTGAAAGTAACTAAACAAAATTTCCATCATCTATGTACATATGTATGTACAATGATTACCGGTAACCAAACTAATACTAATCAGTATTCATACTTATACAATAAGACTTAAATACTGATATTTTTTTATCTTTTAAAAAGGCTTCTTTAAAATTTCACTGTTTTCCGTTAAAGAAAAAATTTGTTTAACTTTTTCTCAATGACTTCCCTTGTAAAATTTTAAAAACTGTTATTTTTGGTTCCTAATATGTAGAATATCGCAAATACTTAAATCCATAAAAATCAATGACTGATTTGAAAGTAATCGACTATAACTAAAAACAATTGATACCTATGCAATATATAGTATTTCACGAACATATGTCATATGTCATGTGGGTTAAATTAGATGATTAAAGAATGTTTCGCTGGAAGTCCGCTTGCTCCCAGTACCCGCCTCGCACGTGGATAAAACATAAAGCTATAACACTCATCCATTTTACCTTTCGAAGATTAAAAGTTCTGTGTACGATTTCGCTGCTAGCTTTAGCTGTTCTTTCAACTGCATCTAGTCTGTGCGAGTTTCGAATTTATTCGTTCGTTAATAACGTTAATTGATCTCACAATCGGAAGAATGACGAGATCTCATCGATAAGAGAATTCTTCGGTCGTTGAGCCAAAGTTAAAGTCTAGCTGGATTAAAGCAGGCACAATGTAATAAAACGGAACTCTCCAACACACCAAAATGAAGATAAAAAATAATAAAACAAAAGAAAAAGAAACGTATACAGAATAGAAAACCAGAAAGGAAAAGAAAACGGCGATAGTTAGAAGGCAAACGATCGTCATCATCATCATCACTATCACAGATGCAGTGATATGTTGTTAGTCAAGGTCGTCCATACCTGGAGTTCAACGAAATCAATTGAAATTTTCACAGAAAAAAAGGCAAAACAGGAAATATAGAAGGGGCAAAAAAATCCAAACGAAATATGCGAGTGTACATTGTACATACGAGAATCGCAACTCGTTACTCGTTACGAAACAAGCCTCAAGATGATCCACAACGAGCTGTAATTCGAACGTGCGCGTTTGCGAGCACGTAGGTATTTGTACAAGCCAAACCATGTACGAAATCTCGAATGTTCCTTCATGCTACGTACGAAATGTTTATCTATGCTTGTCTATGCTTTACTTTTTTCTCTTATTCTTAACAATTTTGAACAGCGTTTAGTACGATTTACGCAAATTTAGGGCGTGATCATATCTCCTCCTTTCGTAAACAATATTAGCATTAAATTCTTTTAAATGCGGTGGACTAGAAATTAAAGCGGTATCGATCCACTCACCACTGCTGGTTCCCATAAAACTGTGCTACATTTATTATAATAAAGGCTGATTATATTTTTTTAAGTTATGAAAATGTATCGCTGCAGAAAATGAAGTTATGGCTTGATTAACTATGAAACTAAAGGGATGATAACTCTAAAAGTTGCAGTACGTGAGTAAATTGAAATTCTTAAAATCCTGATCTACAATAATGTGTATTACGATTTTCAGTCCGTATATAAATGGAAAATTTTTTAATTATTTTGTGATATATCAAAAACTTACTCAAGTTTGCTAGTATACTATAATAAGTATTGTATTATACTATATTATATTATATTATATTATTAAATTATTGTGCAATAACAAAAAAAAATATCGAATTTTTAACATTTTCCAAATTATTGCATTTCTTAACGTGCTTCTTCTTTTACGCGATTTATTCGTGTTTCGATGTGAATCTGGGACGAAAATGTTTGTTATATATGCTTTATTTACCAAATTTCCCAAGACAAAATATAGGAATATATATACACAGTACACATTTCATATTAAATAAAATCATTTCATTTTAAAAAATGAAATACATATCGTTAGCGGATAGATAATCGCTAATCACTGTCACCGATGTTGATATTCTCAAGCGATATTAAGCATCACTTATTAAAATTTATTAAAACAATCTATTAAAACAAACAATATAGCTTGAGTAAGAAGGTCAATCCGAGCATATAAAATATTTCTTCCATTCGACTCCGTATGTGAAATATGACACATGTCTGTATGGTTTTTTTAAGCTGAATCCATTCTTGAAATGGGATTGAATTTATTTTTCTGAATCGAGCGCCAAAGGATTTGTGCCCGATCGATAATCGATTACCCGTGAAACGTGTCGCAATGATAGTCGAGCTGTATGAGAATACGTCACGCAAAAATTGGTAAAACTAGAAAAGTGAAAGTTAGATAAAAGCGGGAAAAGGGTGTGAAAAAGATAGAAGGAAACAATTTCCGATGATTAGTTGTATATTTTAGGACAGAAAATTCAAATTGCTCTGAATGAATTATAATGGATGATAATTCACCGAAATTAATTAACTGTACATGTACATATATACAATACATATCACTACATACTAACGTTCATTGAGTATTCTGACACATTAGCTCATTTCTAACAACAGTACATGAATATTAGTAAAATGTACAAATTAATCAGAAGCTAATGGTTAACAGCAATATTTATAATTTTTTTTTTTTTAGGATCAACAAACAATACATTCTAATTACTTGTTTAAAAATCGATCAACAGTATATTGAAATTTGAAACGCGATTAATCGATGTACGTACTGGTTTGAAACGTTATTGTTTGAATTAATCACAATATAGATTTAGAAAATCTATTTGTTGATGATACATAACTTTCCCAGAATGTTTTATTATCAATTTTATTGAAAAATGTGTCGTAACTTGTTCATATCATAACAAAATTAATTTTATCATATCATAACAATGATACAGAATGCAGTTCTTTCGATTTATTAATACACAATGTACGTTTTCTTGTGATTCTAAAATACATTCTGCCAAAAATAAGCAAGTGCCCAAATACTTTTGAGCGGTAGTAGATACGTACCTACTGTATATATGTATATATGTATGGATGCAGCGAGGAAGAACTTTCTCTTTAAGAATTTGCATATTATAACGGTATTATCTGGGTATCTTAAACGTTGCGAAATTTAAACATCGTCGAGGATTAGAGGATTATCATAAAATATATCAGATGTAGGAATACTACTACAGCCTACGTTAATCAATCGTTTTACGAGGTATTAACAAAAGCCTCTTAAATTGGACGATCTGTTTTTATTTGAAGACCGTTAACGATCTCTCCAATCTCCAATCTCCAACCCAATGGATATCCATAACGGCGAAAAAGAAACCAAGTAACGAACTGAGCAAGTAACAGATACTCAGTGGAGAAGCATCCAAGGTCGCGACAGAAACAAACTCATCATAAAACAATGTTATCCGTTCTATGCTCCATACTCTATACTCTATTTAGATGCGCGTAACACGTCGTTCCTATAGCTTCGCGAGCTCTCACCTGTTTTAGTTTTAATAGACAAACCGTGAATGTATGTACGCGAAAGCGTAACACGAACGGAATCGTAAACCCGAGAAGATTTTACGTCACTGTCCGAACATCGAGCTCCTCTCTGTTCTTTTGCCCTTCGAACAGTTTCTTTCAGAAACGATCTCAGTGTTATTTTCGAGACCCTGAAATTAACGCAGGTAAAAAGTTTGATTCGCAGCCGATCCAATTCGAAGGCTAAGAATATACAAGAATATAATGTACAAGGTGGCTTGGATTCGATATATAACTACAAATATATACAGTTGACAGAAAAAATGTCGAAGATGATACATTGTTAGTCTTTAGTCGTTAGTCGTTAGTCGTTAGTCGTTAGTCGTTAGTCGTTAGTCGTTAGTCGTTAGTCGTTAGTCGTTAGTCGTTAGTCGTTAGCCGTTAGTCGTTAAGTTCTGGGCTTTCTAAGAAACTATTATAAAACAAAGAGAGATTGGAGATTTTTATTTATTTTAATTATTAATTGGTATCGTTGAGTCAGAGATGATTAAAATAACTTTAATTAGATTTGGTTTAGGTTATTCTGTAATATTGTTTGTAATATTGTATTTGTTTTACTAATTATAACCAGTCCGTCCTTGCATCCATCTTAGCTGTTTAAGATTTAACTTTGCAATCTTTCAAACATTTCTAAGATTTTAAAATAAAGTATGATGGCTCACGTAACACGAATCACGTTAAGAAAGATATATCAAATCTCCAGCTGTATAAAGCTCGATCCGCGATAGGGGGATATGTTCATGTTAAGCTATGAGTACATAACGTGGACGCCTTATGCTATTTGAACTTAAATAGTGGTGCGTTAACGAATGTAAAATGTGAAACACGAGAGTCGAGAAAAGAAAGATTTGAGTGGTTCCAGAGAGGAAGAGTGGTATTTGTGATCGGTGAAATTTTAATCGGGTGCACACCCCAAACATGTGTGTTCGCAGAGGAAAATATGTTGATGAATTGGAAAGGGGCAAAAAGCGGACACAAAATACAGGATAGATAAAGAGGAAGAAGAAAAAATAGGAAAAGAAATAATGAGAGTAATGAGTAATGAGAAAAGGAGAAAAGGAACACGGGCACTACGTTTATGATTACGATACTTGCTATGTATATACATACGGCTGTAAGAAATGCAGTTAATGATCTCGTTAGGAAATTCGCTATTGTGCCTGTTTTCACGGTTAGCTATAATATATGATATATGAAGAAGAAGATGTGGGCGAGCGTCATATCGGTAGTAGATAGGGCTCAGATGGTCATATTCATATGTATTATGTAGAATTGAATCGAGGTCGAATGGAAAAATATCTTCGTGAAAAACGGTTTCCACGCATAACATAATACAGTAAACGTCCGGTTAGATGGTGATTTAATGGATATGCACCTTTAACTAGTCACATTTTTGTTCGGGTAAACAACATTATATATATATATATGCATACTATTTTCATTCTTTTCATTTAAGAACAGATAAATAATAATTACTATATGTTTCCAGTCATTTATTTAACTGGTTAAAGATCCGGATTAATCTGGAGTGCTGTAATAAAAAAGAGAAGAAAAGAATAATAAAAAAGTCCATAGAATTTTTTAATCGTGCGTATTTGCGATTGAAAATTGAATCGATCAAAGATGGCAAATATAATGAATGTTATAAGGAAACAATCTAGTCACGAAATAAAATCGCAAACTGTATCGGCTGGTTTGAAAAGTTCTGCTCGTTTCTTCTCGATTCCGAAATCTCTATTTTTAAATCTCGCGAATACGCTTCCTTCGCTTCCGCTCTGGTGGTATTACGACATCGCGGTGGTGGCAGGCGTTGAAACATCTTTTTACAGATTCGTTGATATTTCGATCTTTTTACAAGTTTTTCTTAAAATTATTTAGTATAATGCAAGGAATATGCTTTTTTCTCATACGTCCTCTCATTGTCAGAACGTTTGCTATTTTCTATATAACACGATGATGATAATAGAAAACAATATTCGTTAAACTGCTACTGATAAACGGTAGACTGGGGTACATATCAAAGAGCAAATGTAATAATAGCAGAAAGCTCTGCTTGGAGCAAACTTGCTTCGAATAATTCTGAATTGGATCGTTAGAAAGTTTTAAAGTAAAACTGTAGAAAGACTAACTGGACTCGGATTTTGATGATTTTCGAATATATTGTAGTAATAGTAATTGATATTTTGAATAACTTTTTCCTACCCATATAAGGGCTGACCTCGTTTAATTCCCGAGATATTCGCGAATTATATAATAAGAACTACTGGTACACAGCGTATTTTTGCCTATAGTTGTACGTTTGTGGCAGCGGATGCGTTAGTGTTGGTTGCCGGTCGCTTATCTTCTGTTTATAAGGGAGCGACCTTAAAGGCCCGATGCACAACGTACATATGCGAAGCTGCAAGAATTGTAAACGCCTACTATAGTTCAAAAATGAATATCATAAACGTATTTATTGCGTTTAGGCTAAATGTAAGTCTTTTCGTGGTCGGCTGCCACGAGACGCTTAAGACCACTGTGATGCTCATAAAAATAATAATAATTATTATTATCGTAAAATAATAACTCTTCATTCATCTCCTTTTTTTATAATTAATTTGTTATTATTTCGCGCGAGCAGTAGGTAGTATTCGATTAAGCGTATGCAATACATACAAAAATTTCGTATTTTTAGTATATAGAAATATTTAATTATCATTAATTTTTGTACTATGCTGTAACATAACAACATCAACTATAGGGCATAAAAGACAAATCTATATCAATATCTGAATATTTTTCTGACTTACCATACAAATACAATGAAATTGTAATAAAGTATACATATATCCATATACATGACTCAAGTAGCCAATTTTATTCAAAGCAGGGATTGCACGTTGTAACACAACAGTTATATAATCGTAACAATAAAGTTCCATTATCGTTACTCTCCCTCCTATCTGTTCTAACGAGCACAACTTCCATTCCGATCCAACCAAATAACAGCACGATAGTGACAATGAACTGCTTGGAAGAACTTTGTTTTCCTTTGCTTGGGATCGTATCGAAAAAGTGGGGCGAAGATCGACACAATTTTCAATCAGTTCGCAATCACAATTTCCTTTTCTTTGTGACAAACAAAGCGTGACAAACCCTATGGGTAAACATTACGAGAATCATTTTGCAATTTCGTCCCAGCATCGATTTATAAAACTCGGGGTATACCAGTTACGCGTGTCTCCTAAGTTCTAATCCTAACCAACAGGATGATGAATACACCAATGGATTAGCGTGTTGCTTGCGTTTGCCGCAGAACGCGGCTTTTTCGCACGTCTAAATGCACATAATATTATTGTTATGCGCCTCGCAAATCGTCGCACAAATATGTTAATAAAAAAAATGAAGAATAAAACAAATGAAAAAAAATATCACATTAATAGAAAATAAATAGCCAATCGATATTTTTCTAATTCGAGTAATCTTTTTTTATTTATCTTTCAGTAATCTTTTTTTTATTATTTCGTAATTCAATTCTCAGACACAAAATTTATTCAATATTCTTCTATATCTACTAACGGCGCATTTCTAACGTATGCTTACAAAAATTTGCATTGAAACGTTTGTGAGCAGGAATATATTCGGAGAATGGTAACTAACAGCGTATCCACTGGCCGCGGAAAATATTTACGAACCTTGTTAATGTGAGTTTTCTTCGGCAAAAATGCGAAATGCGCAAACAATCATGAATGATTCAAAATATTGCAAGTACTTGATACAAGTATATAATATTGGCGCATCAAAGAAATTGGATATTACGTAGTTTATTCAAAAAGAATTACAGATTCTATGTTATTCGATAATACATATAGTAGTTTATCTAAAGAAAATTTCGAACATTATCATCCAGCAATAGTTTATCTAAAAAGACTTCCAACTTTGTTATTACATATTAATTGACACAAAAAAATTATATACTTCATCAATGAATAAGAATTTAACAAAAAAGTTACGAACATTATCATTAGATATTAATTTATCCAAATAAATTATATAGCTTATCGATCTATCGATTATCATAGTTTATTCAAAAATAATTGTAAACTTTAACATTGGATGGTATAATAGTATAACACGTTATTTAATTAATAATCGATAATCGGCAGTATTATTCGCGATAGATGGAAGCTTTATCAGTCGCAAAACATTTTTTGTTTGAAAACGTTTATGTTGTAGAATTAACGATTAATTTCATAAATCACATCGACTAGAAGATTAGGTACTAGCGACAGATCATAGAAAGTATTGTACTTTATGTGATTACGCTATGCCAGATGTTTAATTAATTACGATGGTCTTCTTCTCTTTGAACAAAAAGCATCAATTCTATACGATGCATTATTTGTTTAATAAAATACAAATTCATATCTTGTAAAATTCAGATGTTCTCAAATTAACGAATATGTATATTGATAGAATTCGTCGTTTCAAAATGTGATAATCGGATTATTGTATGTGAAAAGCGGATTATTGTATACATATATAGCGTACACAAAGCATAGAGAATAAAAGAATAGGTAAGAATAGGTGTGTCATAGTTTCGTACGTATTTTAATTCGATTATTAGTTTTTATAAGATAACTGCTGGTATAAATTATTATTCACATCGGGAAAACTTTGACTGGTGAATTTACTTAAATGCAAAATTTTGCGAAAGTCCAATCTTTCTCGTAATATAAAATTTGTATGAAAACTTTTTATAAAGAACAATTGATTTTTGAAAACCTAAACAATCATTTCATTGGCTATTTATTTCCTGTTAACCTAATAGTAATAAAACAAGGCATAAAACAAAAAAAGAAACAAAAGATTAGAATGGGTAAAAAATAGAAAACACGTAGGTGGAAGGTTTTCTACGCTGGTCGAGAACAGCGAAAAGAATACCTGAGGATAATTCAGGCGAGTCGGGAGATAGTAAGTCCGGATATAAATTCAGGTTGCAGTACTCTTTATCGCAGCAGATTCTGGACCGATAGATACCCGGCTTTCTGTTGCAGGACTGCGGTTCTTCCGGTGGGAACCATTGCTTTCGATCGAGGCACCTTTCACAACATCACAATACCACCTTTACTTTCAACAGTTCGTTCTCCATCGCCTACGTATGTATGTATGTGCTATACATATGTATAACGTATACCCGTGAGCGCGCGATATACCCGCCTTTTTTTCTTTCTTTCTTTCTTTCTTTCTTTCTTTCTTTCTTTCTTTCTTTCTTCCTTCCTTTCTTCCTTCCCTTCTTATTTACTTTCTTTTTTTCTTCCTTTCTTTCTTCCTTTCTTTCTTTCAACCAAGTATTTTGCGAGTAATAAAATTCAACTGTTATTTGAAATAACTTATTTCAAAGAATTCGGTAGACTGTCAAAAGAAAATAGTGGATTTCAGTAGCTAGATTAGCATTGAAAGTATAAGTGTAAAGTATTGTGTGATAAGTATGTCCATATACATATAGAAGATTTTCTTTTTATACGTAAATGTATTGCTTTTTGTTTTTATAAATTAAAACTTAAAAGTAAATAGGAGTTAAAGAATAGATTATTAAAAATAAAAATTTGAGATTAGCGAAGCTATTAATTCGTTAGGTAAACTTTTATTTTGTAAAAACTGTAGTATGAAAGACAAGGAAAGACACTATTTTTGTATTTATTTCCTTTCAAGCCATTTAATCTTTACCCGAAGCATATTTCGCTATGAATAATAACAGTGCCGTAAAGCAAGATATCAATATCAGGTGAGACTATATATTGTGGCTTAGATACTAATATAATAAATAATTGTCCCTGATACTTTAATGATCTTTAAAAAATATATGCTTGCACTAATATCTTGTAACTTTTATATAAATTTTCAAATTCGTTTCAAACTTTACCAATACACTCTTAATAGTCGAGTCTCGTTACAGAGCTAATTAAATTTCAAAATAATTTATAAAGTATACATTATCATACAGTATTATATATGCATTCATAGAAAGTCACTGTGCCTGTATATATACTACAATCAAGAAATGTGAAAAAAAAGACACTGAACATGCCTGTAAAAGAGAAACCAAGTATGAAACAAAAATTTAATATTTAATACGATTCGCGTATCAACCACTTCATTCTGTAATCGGTCGATAGCAGGAAATTGTCTCGTGCTGCTTTCTCGTTTCGACCAATCAAATAATCTCGGTCGTGCTATTTTCAATACGATCTCCGGCTGAATTATCCGAATTACCCGCCTAGCGCATTAAACATTGAGGTCCCGTTCGTATGTCTGTGACCTCAGGCATCAAGCCGTCACAGATCGTCTCGCTCGATTTCATCCGATTTCAAAATTGCGCATCATACTGTATCGTATCGTATCGTATCGTATCGTATCGTATCGTATCGTATCGTATCGTATCGTATCGTATCGTATCGTATCGTATCGTATCGTATCGTATCGTATCGTATCGTTACTATACTCTTATTATACACTTTACTATGCTATCCACGTTATGTTGTTAAACGATCATACAAGCTGTAGTGTATATCAAATCGATGTAAATTCTCTTTACCAAGTTTATTATTATCAACATAAAGCAAGCATATTATATACGATGGCACTTTAGTACTAACGCGAGACGTTATTTCTTTAATTATTTTTGCTTGTTTAACTGGAAATTTTATGTAGAGATACAATTTTAAATCGACGGCTCCTTTCATTAAAACGCAGAAAAAGAGTAGAGAAAAACAATATGAAATCTGATCAATATCGGTCCAGCCTATTTTATTCGATTCAGATGAGAGAATAGATGCAATAAATAAAAATAGCTGCGACTGCTTGACCGAATATATATTACATATTTCATTCTTTATATTATCTAATACGTAATAAGCAATTTTACGCCTTACGCCGTTATCAGGTGGTTATCTTCATCGATAATAAACGATGCTTCGCCGTTTACAATTCACAGAGTCAGCGATTTTGTGAGTTAGTTAATAAAGTTTGTACTATTTGCTCCGAGAACCATTGGAATCTACCTTTTTGTACCAGAGATAAAAATGGAATCGATTAACGATCTCTTACCAATGAAGAAATATAACGTCTCAGAAACAGCAACAACCATCTTTGCTTTTCATAAAATATCCGAAATTCCCAACTACGAATATGTCTGGAGTTAATGCATTTATCAAATATTGAAAAATGGCAAAAGTGTATAAGATACAAAATAAAATATAAATATAATAGAAAATGTGCAAAGCAAAAAAGACTTACTGGTTATAATTTTTAACTTGGATTTTTTTGTTATTATTCTTCTTTGTTTGGTAAGAGTGAGAAATTTACATAAACATCCACGATCTAATTATTTCATATTCTTATTATATATTACGATATACTATATTAAGGAAGAAGATAGAAATATACATGATACTTTCTGATCTAACAATTGTGAGAACAATTCTACTGTAAAAGTAGAAAGTCAGACAAATAACTTGAATAAAAAACGACACAGCTATAGTGGGAGCGCATTATAATCTTCAAAATACGTAATTTCGAATTATTGTTAAAGATATCATATATATATATATATATATAGTACTGATATCTTTAACAATACTGCATATATATTATATTATAATTTATATATTATAATATGTATAGTTGCTATTCTTGTCAAAAGAGTTAGAAATAACAGTTGACCATAATTTTATCCGGTTATAGAGAATTACATAATATAAATTATAAATAATAAATACCTATCGTTCAGTCTGCTAGAATTTCCCTAAGGCTAAATCCATGGCTACCCCCACGCGTTAATCGAGGACAAAAAAATCAACTGAAAAAAAGTGAGGTGTAGAACATAGATTGCAGATGGCAGGTACTATTGGGTGTTTTCACGAGACCTTTCCACTTCCGTTTGGTTCGTATTTACATAGCGACGAGAATCAAAAATCGCGAGAACGGCTACGTTGAAGCGTTACCAACGCGACCACCGGCCGACAACAATAATTCGTTTCCGTCGCGTTCAAACTGCCAAAATAGACGCTAATCATGCCTTGGCAAGGCTAACTGAAAAAAGCGGTTAAACGTTCCTGGAAACTACAACGAGGGAATCGATCGTAATCGTGACGTAAAAGAACGGGATCGTTAAATTTGCTTTCGCGATGAACATGATCGAACCAACTTGAGAAATCAGAGCTGTCCGAGTAATCAGAATGAGCCAGAATATATACAGGATTATATATTATATATATTATATATATATATATATTATATTATTAATAACATGATTATATATATTATTATTAGGATTATATATATCAATAACATGTAAAAGCGTAACGTGTAATTCTTTGTGTAAAAATAAGGCAAAATATAGAACAACATTTTTTCATTCTCGGCTTAATTTTCGACAAAGTCGAATTTGAAAATTTATTAAGTATACTTGAACATGGTTAATTTCGAACTGAACGGGACTAAATACATAATCGACAGGAGGCCGTTCTACATGTGTAAATAAGTCAAAAATGTAGAATAAAATTGTTTCCTTTAAGACTTCATTTTCAAGAAAGTAGAATTTGGACGTGTCTAGTTAAGAATCAGCCTAGTACACGCGTATGATAAATTTTCAAATTCCTTTTTCTCGGAAACGCAGTGTCTTGTGAAAAAATCATATTCTACATTTTCGAATTATTTTCACACACAGAATGATCTCCTGGCGATTATTTAGTCCTGTCCATTGCGGAATTAGTCATATTCAAATATACTCGATAAATTTTCAAACTCGACTTTCTCGAAAACTAAGTCGAAAGTGAAAAAATTGTATTCTATATTCTTTTCTTATTTTTACGTAAGAAATCACGTCGTGTCCGCTTTTACATGTTATTCGGTCGGACCCCGTATTATTTCGACAGCTTCGTGTGTCGACGAATCGAGTTTGACTCTTCAAATTCTTGAATATTTAATGTTTCGAATAATGATGTTCTTTAATATTAAAATTTTCGATCAAATATTGCAACTTTTGGGTATTTGGTTTTTTCAATGGAATTTTTTTAGCATCAAAGATTTTGAGTTTGTGTACTGGGATTTTTTAATATCGAAATTTTTACTTTCTCGTATCTGCTCGAATCACTTTCAATACTCAAATTTTTCGTTAATTAATCTAGTATTTATTGTACCTGCCTACGATTAGGTATTTCAAATTCAAAGAAAAAATCAAGCTCGTTGCATTAATTTCAATTTGTCAATCGTTTAAGTTAGTCATAGTTATCATCATCATCATCAAGTCGTTTGATTTATGTTTCACGTACACAAATAATCAGAAATTAAAAGGATTAATGACCATAAGTAGAAATATCAAATTTTCGTAAATGAAGTAACTTTACTTAAAAACAATATTGTATTAAAAAAAATTTAGTCTACGCCAAAATATACTCAAATATAATTTAAAAAGATTCCATTTTGTAAATTATTACGTTATTACCATAAAACTGAAATTTTTTAAGCTACTTTAAAAATCAAACAATTATTAGCTCTGATAGGAAATCGGGAAATGTTTCACGTCTAATTCGTTATATCGAATTCGATAAAACGGGCGTGATTTAAAACTGGCAATGAAACATCTACATATGTAAGAAGGTATAATGATAATCTTTATCCGACATATTTATATATTTAATTTGTTTTATTTTACGCGGTGCGTTTCACGAAAGGAACGCATTACCGGCCAGCTTCACCGGTACACCGCGCTGGTTGATCGCTCGTTTTATTACTCTGTCCATAATTTATTCCTCAATAACGTCCAATTAACGCTGGAATTAAGTTAAAAAATCACTTTTGCCGGATACTCGAGTTGGGAAAGCACATTGTTTGCCGCGATTATCGCGGACAGATATTGCTTCTATTTATTTCAGATAACGCGATTACGCGAAGCAAATGTTGTTTTACGTCCATAGATGTAGTAATATTAATTACTGGTCCCTGATATGAACATCGATATTGTTCATCCCCTAATGTTATGATTTGCCATTGTTACGAAATTTATCGCACAGTCCGTTTCAATGTGGAAATTTAACGGTAGTGGTACTACGTTCAATTATTAAACATATAAATGACAATTCAAAACAATTGATGTAATATTGCGATATAACACGAGATGCTCCCCGTAATCTAGGATATTTGAACTTAATGAACTTAGTAAATTAAATAACACAGTGTTTCGAGTAAATGTTCATTGGCGTTAAATGAGGAACTTGCTAATGTAAAAAAAATTTCAGAACCATATATTTCTCTTGTCATATCTTTATACTACCTTAGAAAACGAATTCATTTCATTCGATACTAATTTGATTCGTTTTTGACTTGCCACTTACTACTTCATCGTAGATACATAAGTAACATTGATATTCCAAAACTAATGAAAACTATAGATAGAAGACTATGACAAAAAGAATATATGGTACTACTGAAAAGATACAAAATAAACATAGAAAAACAAGATACAAAAAGACGCAACTTTTACTCGAAACATTTTATTTGTTAAACTATGATCTCAAACATCTTGGTAACCAATTTGTGAACCACTCTGTATATAAAAGTTATAAGACATTTATTGCAAACATACAGTAAGTAGATTTTTCGTCACTTGCATGTACATTTTTGGATTTGTTCAAAATTTTACCAATTGTATAATCATGATAGTCGTATTATGTCGTATATTACAAAAAAATATTTTGTATAACACATAATATACATATTCAGAAAAAGTATCTTAAATATTCCTCACAAATGTTGGATCGTGATGTAATTTGTAACTTGTATCGTTGTGTATAGTAGATAACTTTTATATATGTATATTACAACCCATTACATTTCATAAACGTAATATCTATGCGTACGTAAGTCGTTTGAATTGTCATTTGCATGTTCCAATTCAATATAAACGTAATATATATTTAATTTTTATAGAAACATGTAAATAATTTATTCATGATTGTCGAAATATCGAAGAATTAAAAAATCAAAACGATTTTCAAACGAAATCATCGTTTTCGTAAACTCAATAGAAACAAATGGATCGTTCGAAAGATTAACCTTTGTCGACTGAAAACGGCAAATCGACGATTAAAGAGAATTTCATTTTTTTGATCAATGAGAAATTACTGTCGTGGCTAAATACACATGCAAATACGTTACCTCCGGGCATATGTGGTCATATCATTCTCCAAGCTGGTGCTAGCAAAGCAATAACCATCGGTTTCGCACGTGTGATTGGTGTCCGTGCAAATATCGCAATAACACTTCAATAGTCCTGAAAAATGAAAAAAAGAAAGAAATTTTATTGACGATGGTAAACCAGTTGAATGTCATCGAATATCACGTATTCGATGCATACGAAATGTCATTTATTTGAAGTTTGAATTTGGTGCGCTATTATCACCCGTTAAATTTTGTTTTATCGTGAATTATCATCCACTATATTAAACGAAAAGAATCACACATAAGTATGATTCATACCCTTCCTTCTACTATGAATCATACATATTCGATGTCAAGAAAATTTATAATAAAGATATCAAACTTTGTTATTCCGACATTAACGCGTAATCAGAATATTTGGGTAATTTAGTTATGTGAATTTAAAGGAGAAAATGGCATGAATATTTCTGCAAATATAAATTTAGTGTTCGGATATTTGGGGAATGTTAAGGATATTTCTTATTCTACCTAAGCAACCTTGTAATCCATCAATTATTTGAAAGAGATTTGTAAATGAAGAGATTATAACCATTCCAAGGATTCCAAGGCTTTTTGGATTCGAAGATTGATAACTCTTACAAATTTTACAAATAACGAGACAAAATATTTTATATATATATATATGATTTAGAAGATAAGAAACTTACAATTAACAACGTACAACTAATATTTTATTTTATAAAGTGACATTTCGTATGGTAATAATCGGATATGATTACTAATGTGATTACTTGATACTTAAATACATCTTTCGTCATTCTTATTCGCATAATAATAAAACGATTAATAAAATAAAATAATCTAACGTGATAAGGATCGATTACGGTAAAGGGTAACGTAACTTTGTTATTTTCGGACAGTGAATTACAGAGATTTATTTTTTTAAATCTCCCGCATATCGCGACATATTTCAATGCTTGCAATTTTTCAAATAGATATTAAAAGCGTAACAATTTTTTTTCTGCATATATGATATTCAAATATATTCAAATATATTCAAATATATTTAACGATATTCTCTGGCAGAAAGCATAATATTCAAAGGTATTTACGCAACTATTTAAATTTAAATGAACTCGAATTTAAACTCCTCGTAATAAGTTGGGCAAGCTAAAAAAAACGTTGCTTCGAGTGCAACTCGATTTACTAAGAAAAACGATGGAAGCATTATCTCCTCGGTAATTTATCACGTGCTTGATGACTGATGACGCACGTCATTTCGATCGTACCATGTACCTTCTTTTTTCACTCGAACCTGTCTAGCTGTATGTTGAAATATGTACATACATATTGTAGTAACGAATATCAAGACAAGATCACCATCACTGGGATTTCAAGGTTTCCTTTCCCAAAATTTTATGTATACTTTATGATTAGCATTTGATACATGACATACGATAGTCCAATCGCAAAATATTTGATTTCTCTTCGATTAGATACTATCAAGATGGCAGTTGATAGTAGATTATGTTTTTTTAAGTTATCAATTATTAATAATAAAAACAAACTTTTTCTGATATTTTCCTATACAAGATACAATATACTAAAATTTAAGATTAATTATCAGAATAGATACAATTGCGTACACGCAACATGAAGCGTGAAACGGTTAATAATCCAAGAGTATGTAATATGTACACGCGAGTATGAATGTTAATACAATGTGTATAATCTTAATAGAATTCAAACAAGTTCAGGAAATTTGGAAAAACTTTACTTCGAACAAAATAAAAATATATCTTAACTTCCGCCTTGTAAATATGCAATTGTACTTAATTATTCAATGTTTTTACTATGCCAAAGAATTACTTTTTCTATAAATCGCACAAAGTCGAAAAAAAGGTCACGATTAAAAATCGTAATTAATTGGAATTTTTGAATTGGAATTTAATGTTGTGTTAACTATAACGTTATTATTATTAGCGATATTATAGCAGAATATATTATGTGGCAAACAAATACATTACATTACAAATACATTAACATTATAGTAATATTCGTTCGGTAATTTAAGGTTTTTATTATACAATTTAATATTCGTTTATGAAGAATTTCAATTTTTATCAATTGAATCGTATGATAATTTCTGATACATTAACAGAGATAAAAATGAACGAAATTCCCCATTTCGTATCATATCCGTCATATCCTAATCTAAGCTACGAGAATAAAAAGAGGAGTCAAAACGAGAAATCAGTCGATTCGCGGAAATATACTATAATCACGTGTACAATATTTTTCCGTGGATCAACAGAACACACGATTTCGGAGAGATGGTACGACCTGACGAAACAAGTTTAATTCAAGTCATTAGTGCACGCCCACAGCGAATGGTCTCGCGGACCGAGACCACCTCTTTCGCCGCAGCGGACACAGATCGTAGAGTCCCGCGAAACTCGAGGAAATATATACAACCTGTATGGGATTCACAACATGCTGAGCCCCATACAGCGTTTTTTGCACGCCCACGAGATCCGTTATGGACTATGGACCCTTCCTATGGCCAGAGCGATTCGTATGGAACCACCTCTGTAAATTCAAACCTCGTGCGGATCTGTTTTAGTATAGTATGGTCTAGCGAAGAATTTTTAATCCTCTCGTCGAGGGACCACGAAAGGCATTTTAGAAAGAGCGAGAGAGAGAGAGAGAGAGAGAGAGAAAAGAGAGTGTCAACTCGTTTCTTTGAAGATGCGGAAAAAATGTGCTAATATACGTGGTGTGGGTGAAGTCAGGGAGATACTGGGATTCAAAATTTTATTTAACCTCTCTTTATTGTTTGCACCTATTTACGGCAGTAATTACATTTATTTTACATATGTTTGACATACATTACAATTAAAAATGAGACTTGGCTTCGTTACATTAAACTGATTAAACGGTAAGCGCTATAGAATATTTTATTATAGATATCTTGTTATCCAGAATTATGAATATAAATGAACATTTATTCGAAAAAGATTACAGTTGTGATAGTTTCTTTTATGAAGAAACTTAATTATCTAATGCAAATATCAAAGGAAGAAAATTTGTCATTTACTGGTATATATATATATGGTTGTACAATATATATACTCCCGAATAGATGAGCTACTACAAAAATAAATTGTACCTTTTTCCTCTCTCCCTGTCTTTACAAATTGAAACGTGCGACGTATAAACACATCGCGTCATAAGCACATGTGTGATATAATCATATCCATACATGAACCTAGCGCCCAGGTAAAAGGTATCACAAATATTTTTATGAATATCTCGAAAGCTAAAGAGGACGTCACAGCAGTTATATGTGTAGGAAGAAGTTGCTCAAAATGTTAATCTCCTTTTATACATGATTTGCGTAATAACTAATCGGAAAAATATCTTTGTTTCTCCGATCCAAATTTCATCTCCACTAGTTACAGTAGAATCAAAGTGTTAGAAATATCGGAAGCTTTTTTCGCATCTTCTCTTACAAATTAATCTCACTAGCAAACACGTGCGAAAGAACAAGAATAAAATACTTTATTCTCGATTCGACTACTTTCATTTTCGAGAAAATTGATAAAATGTCGTCTGGAGACAGCGTCGACGCAAGAGTAAAGCAGTCAGCCTTATACTTACGTTAGCTCAAATTTTTGTTCTGAGTTGTTCTCTGGTCTACTTGTTCCCTTTATTGTATTATTTTTGTTACAATGTAGAGAAATATCCATTCTATTATAAATACAGCTTTTCATATTATTTCTTAAATTAAATATAATAGCGAAATAATACCTTGGAACAATGTTCAGAGCAAGTAGAACAATCCAGAACAACTTTCAATTTACATGTTCAAAAAATTCCAAAAGAAGGGTCAGATCAAAAATTCACTCGTTTGGTATGGTTTCTGAAACTTTTCAAGATAAATCATTATTTATTTGGAACAAAATAATAAATGTACTTTTAAATTATTGTACGATGTATAAGATATATTTGTGATGAACATCCTTAATCTACAAAAGTAGATCCTCTGATGTTATCAGGCAACCATATAGAGTTGATGGATATTGATGAAAACAACAGTTGATATTAATTAATATAAATAATAGAATAGAGCTGTTATAGATGGAGAATATCTTGTCTCCTGCTGCACTTTTCAAATTCCTTGAAGCGCACTCAGGAAACAGAAATGCCTTTCTCTTAAACATTTACCTAAATCTAGACAATGAAGAAACAACGGCAACGGTTGTACTTTATAGATAAAACGCAAGACGTGTACGATACATCCGGGGGTGCCGTTCCCAGAACTTTTGACGTGTTGTGATTTCCATATGTATACGATAAATTCTCCAACCCGTACTAAGAAAATTTTGAGATATTTCATGGTATATAAGGAGCTGAATAAATCACACTCCTCGGACAGAACAGAGAGAACGTCGTGAAAAGTATCATCGTGCTACTTCGCGTCACGATTTTAACAGTCAGTATAGTCGTATAGCGAGATCGGATTAAAATTCCTTTCCGATCAATCGTCGTATTTCCCCGTCGGAACTTGCGAATCAGTTTAAATTTAGTTTGATATCACTTCGAAACTGCTCTTAATTTTAAATCTTAAGACATTGCCAATGCGTCAAAACCGTGCGACTAAACTTTAAAGTAATACACATTATGCTCGTTTATCCGCGACACATACATACTTGTAACAATGCTTTATTTGCAATAGATATAGTCGTGTTCTCTACAGTTTTCTACAACTATAACATAATTGAACTTATCTACAAGATACGACATTACTGCTCGAGTCGTTTCTTATTAATCTAGTTACGAAGCTTTTACTAACATTCGCTGCGATTCTCTGATTTCGCATCAGATTCATTCGCGCGTCTCGATCCAAAAGAGAATCTTTCTAATCCAGTGGTTCCCCGGTTCCGCATCGAGTTAAATAGTTTGCTTACGCCGCCTGTCTCAATGATTCGCCAATTTCGCATAGCGTTCGTTCGCGCAATTCCAACTTTCAACCTCTTGCGGCTGACTCGCTGACCTCGCGCCAGGTTCGTCTATATACATACCTGCTAGTGCTAATGCTAACACACCGCAACCGTATTTCCTAAGCCCCAAAATACTCTCGCCGGCCTCTCGCGCTGCCGAAGACCCGGCTCGTAACTCGTAACGGAGCAATAATACACATTAAATGAACATTGACTCTGCAAGGACACCCGAGTTAGCTTATAATTAACAATCCTTTGCACTCGGAGTGTCAATTACGCTGCTACCAATCTCTTTTTCTTTTATATGAACCTTTTAAATATATCGAATTTGCAAAATTATTATGCACGAGTTTTGATTCAAAAATATTTGTATTCTTCTTAAATCCTCACATAATCGATTCATAGGAATATTATAAGTATTAAATTTAGGAATAAATAAGACATTAAAAATATGTCGTATGCATATATATGAAAATGATACGATGACTGGAAGACTTCAGCAATCAACGGCTATGTTGATTTTTTCAATAAGAAATTCATAGGGTAATCTATTTTAGAACAAAATTTATCGATATTTTAGCTTTCGAAAAATAAATCACAAATTTATTAAGTGTTGCAAACAATCATTACAATACCTAACATTATAAATTATAACAATCGATAATTTTAAAATAATCATAAAAATGGAAAAAATACATATTTAACTGTGAAATAAAAAAAAGGTCAATTTTCATAATTTGAAATTAATCTAATACATATATTGAGTATATATGTACTAGAATGAATGCAGTATTAAAATTCAATACGTTGTCAAACAATCCCGCGTTACCAAAGTTGTCTTTTTATATATTTGGTTTTAGTTGCAAATATATGTTCCTTCGTACTTTTCAAAATTATAAACATATTTTCATACTCGTACTATTAAAATACTGAGTATATTAAAATATTGCTTGTCTTAATCATTATACTAAATGTACATATATTTGGTTTCCACAAAATTTCATCAACTAATCAACTATTTTTGAAAGATCTACTCTAGACTTCCTCTTTAGACTTAACAGAATGTTTCCGTTTCCAATTGTCGTATTAAAATCCTTCTGTTTAACCGTAAAATGACATTGGAATCAAAAAATCAGGAAAAAATGTAGTTATCATGTTTTTCTTCCATAATCTTCATGTAAAATAAATTATACAATTACTCTTTTGAAAAAAATGTAAAAATAATATGCCTTATCATGATCTTCTGTAGGTTTCAATTGTTTCCAGAGTTAGATTATCAGCCAAACGAACGATATCGATTCGAAGATTAAAATGACATTGTTTTACACACGCGGCATTGTTCAACGTGCTACGTAGAGCAAACTTGAGTAGAGTACAGATCAAACTAAGACAAACGTTACGGTGAACTTTCCTCACGAACGGGCTTTCGTGGAGAGGAAGACCGATTATACTACGCAGACTCGCCACAACAAGAGCAACTACATATAATCGAGTTGAACGGCAAACTGGTAACAAACCACCAACGAAACGAGAGTTCCGTCCGTACGTGGCGATATTAAACACGAACGTTTAACGCCGTTCTGCATAATTTTGCGTAGCATCCAACTCCAACTCTTCGTGCGTATGAGACGCTATCAAAATAGAGCATGTATGTATTCCACTTTAGAATGTTATACCTAAGTTTATTTTCTGAGGAATTTCTTGCAAATATATCATTAAAATTAATGTACAAAATACAGTGGCAATTCTTATTAGTTATAGAAAATAATTCAGTGCTTAACAGGAAAATACGATAGTAATAATTATATCTTTGGCTGGAGCTAAGATTCTTTTTATTTTTAGCAATTTTATATTTAAAAAAAATATTTGTTCTTGATTCCATTAAAATCAAAAGATCGATAATAATGTACTTATTATATCTTTCTACTGCAATCATTAACTATATAAATCCATTTTGAACTTATTAAATATAGGATGAGTCAATGACAAAATAAGAAGTATGTATATAGTATGTACTACTATCGTAGTATGTAGTACTACCATAAAATCTAAAATAACTTGTTACCTATTGGTTGGTGTGTTTTATCGAAAAACGTCTTAAATAAATTGTATTGCATTTTAAGGAACTCATCGGAGGAATGCAATTTTATTTTTTCATATAACTATATTTTCTGAGATATCAAGAAGACCTTGAGATTTTTAAATGGCACTGTATATTTTTTATAACATTGATCGACCCAGCTGGAAATTCTCTACAAAAAGGTATGAACGCATTTAACGACAGACTATTACTTTAGTAGATAGTTTACCATTAATTCGTCAAATTTAATGTATAAAAGACAAAGACAACGTAAACATAAGAATACCGCTACGCGTTTCGTGGGGTGTACGATTACGTAGGGATGTTCGGCTACTGATTTTACACGATTGATTAACACCAAAATGAAACGACAATCAAGAATAAAAAAATTGCGTTTTCGACTTTGTTTTTCAGTTATTGACAATTAAGAATATCCCTGCACACGAGCAAACGTCCTTACACGAACGAAAGATCAGCCTAAACGAGGTGCGATCCCCCGAACGATACATGAGCGGCAGCTTACCTCGTACAAGTTGTAGAAAAAACGATCATGGTGTTCAGAGACATAAACAACTCCGCGCGACGTTTTGCAAAAAAAAATGGTAGATTGAACATTAAACCTGCTTACTCGTGGAAATCGATAAGGGCATATCGAAAACTGCCCAAGTAGAGAGGATTAACGTTTTCTCTAATCCCTTGCCTCCGCGAGTGTCTACAGCAAAATCACACACGCACCGCGATTATTCCGGCCGTGCATGTCCACAAAAAATACAACAAATTACAATAGATGTTCGATATGTCCTCCGTTCTTTTGCAAACACAGAGCCTGACCCTTCTCTTAAAATTTTGCCGTATTGCATCTTTATGTGTCCCCAGTAGTAAAAGTCGAGGGGATTTAAATCCGGGGACTGAACACGCTAAAGCACAGGTTGTTTACGTCTCTGAATACCATGATCTTCTTCTGTACAACTTGTACGAGCTGCCGCTCATATGCCGCTCGAGCTGAGGATCGCTCCTCGCTTAGACTGACCTCCTTTCGTTCGTGTAAGGAGTATTGCTCGCATGCAGGGGTATTTTTAATTATCAATAATTAAAAAATAAAGCCGAAAACGCAATCTTTTCGAGAATCACTAGTGCATCAACAATCATCGGGTACACCACTACCGCACATTTCTAAATAAGTAGCTATGTTCATAACGTATTGCGCTTGGTGCACAATATGCACAACAGTCGCAACTGCGATGTCGCGTCATTACTTGTCTGGCATCGACGGTAATATAAAAATGCATCTTGTGAGAACTTAGTATCGATCACTTCTGTACGATAACGATACAATCATGTAAGATAAAAGATAATGAACATTTTATCATTTGATTTCAGTAAGCTTGGTTTATTAATTTTTTTATTATTTTCATGCTTAAAATTATTAAAACGAAATACTACTGCTGGTACAAACGCGTACGCCGCGGCGAACGCACTTAGGAAATCCCAAGTCACGGCTTTTGTTGTGATCGTAACACAGCGTAATATTTCTTTGCCGCTATTCTTTTCTACCACTTTTCTATCACTTTTCTTAGAACTTTTAATTGTAATTTTAATTCTACCTCTGTGTTATAAGTTGGTCGTATGCTTCTAATCTTTTTTCGTAGCGTTTTCGTTATTCTTCACTTTTCGTTAATCTACCTTTAAAATATGTATCTACATATTTTATTTCATAGACATGGGCATGGATGCTTTTCGTATTCGTATAAGAACGATACAACGTCGAAACGTCTTTCTTCCCCCATGTTTTCTTAACCTCTGTCTAACTACTTCTCCGTTCGCTTCGTAGTTCTTCGTTCGTTTTACTGCATAAGAACGAGCATTGCCGCGATAATACAACACTCTGGTTTTCACCAAGTTTCATGCGTAACATTAACTTAAAATGTCATTAGGAAATAAAGCCTACTTTGATTTCGTAACGGTAACGTTGCGACAACAAGTCCAATGTCACAACAATGCGACATCTAGTTTTCATGACGACAAAAGACGTAACGTTTAGTGTCATGACCGTAAAAGTCACGATTTACTGTCACGTGAAAACGTACCTTAAACAGCCAGTGTATAGTGTACATATTTATAAATATAGCCCAATAAATTCAACTATGTACTTATAGTGCATACGTATATATTAAGACCAGATGGAAAGAAATGGTCATAATATACAAGTCTTGGATGAATAAATACTATGTATATTTAAAATTTTTCTCTAATTCTTCCCTTTGGAGTTTAAAAATTATTTAGAAAAATTATTCGAGACAATTTTTTCGTTAAAAAATTGCTCAAAAATTGATTGGAAAAATAAACAACTCGTAGATGAGAGATCGACAAAATAGGAAGAGGGCAACAAATGTTCATATTTTAATAAATAATAACAAATTTTCTTGCTAGTGATAAAACAAACAAATTATAAACGAATTCTGCTTATTTGTTTCAAATAACAAGACGAGTTCTGACACTTGCCTAAACTCTAAAGTCTAAGCTTCTGCGTCTGTGCCTCACTTAATTAACTCATACAAAACCCATTTGTCCATTTCCCTTACTTTTCCAATTTAAGTCAAATGACGAATAATAGTAGAATGACTTACATTTATTTCGAACGCTATTTCTCCTGTTGTTTCTCCATTTCTCATGTCATTATCAATCTTTTAAAATATTACCTATTGTATATAGATGTCAATGACCTTTCTCCTCATTCATTTCCTATCCAAAAAATTCTGTTTTGAATCTCGCGTACCAACGTTACGAATTACTTCAAATATAATTTTCAATAATCTTTGCAATACTTTCTTCAAATTTCAACTCGTATAAGGAAATCACACGAACAAGTATTCTGATTATTCGTGACCAATGCCAAATTTATTATAAATCTTAATATTCAATGTACGTGATTTATAAAAAATTTCTTTTCTTTTACTTGGTTGATAATTAAGATATTTAGAGATCATAGTGATCAATTCCATAAACTGAAAACTTTAACATCACAAATATTTTTTCATATTTACTTGGTTTGCTTAATAATGTAAGTACGTCAGTTGTAGTTTTTTTGAGTTTTAGCAGTAATTATGTATCCAGTGCTCTCTTGCATAATAATCTACCAACTAATAACATTAGTAAATTAATAATTTATAGATTGTAGATTGTAGAATTTTACGTCGAGTAGAAGCATTAGATAATTTGTAAAATTTAATTTTGCTCATTATCATTTTTTTTTACTGTTAAAGAAGAAAATTTATTAGTGTCAGTTTCTAAATTTTACTAATAATATCACTTTAATATTAATTTTAATTTAATTAATTAATTAATTTAATATTACTTTGATATACTTTAATATTGTAAAAAGGATTCAGGTAACAGATAAAATTGAAAAATTGTCGAAATTTACGAAAAGTGATGTGTCTACTAATTTTCGAAGGACTGTACTATTTGAAATATCATTGTACGAAATTTGAAATTTGAATCGAATCGAGACTTCCATATATATATATATATATATATATATATATATATATATATAGTAACTGCCAAAGATCTCTCTGACCAAATATAGATTTATTTCAATGTATACATATCTAACTTATACATTAATCAAATTCTTCTTCTGTTCGCAGTACGTATTGTATTATATTTTATAAAATGCTTTACACTGTACACGTTACATCGCGATAGATTTCCATTTCCCGAAATTCTTTATTTTTATTTCTATCAAGATTTTTTTATCGTAACGATACGATGCAGTAAAATTGCACTTTCGTTGAAAACTTGTAGCACTATACCATATCTGATAATATACAAACAAATCATCAAATCAATCGATCGATCAAATATTTCTTTGAATTAAATAAAAATAACTAAAACAAAACGTCTAAATATGACTGAAAGCGACATTTATTATGCAGGAAGCTCACAGTAGAGCAAAGAAAAAAGAGAGAACACAGAAAAGGAATATGTCGTAATCTCGCCATAAGTTAACATTAACATGGAATACAAGGCAGGTAGCTAGCTAAGACATTGATCGAGCAATTTCTTCACGATATTCTCTATCAATTAAATACTTCCCGGAAATTATCCCTAAAGGAATTGTTAAGTGACCAATAACCCTGTAACGTGACCGTTCGCTATGTAATTTATCCGATAGCGCAGATTCGTGATTGGTCGCGTAGCGATCGCGCGATTTGTATTTAGATCTAATTTACTATTCAACAATACGGTTGCGTAGAATGTATTCTTGAGAGACTTTTGCATTATATAGGCATGTGTGTACGCGCGCGCGCGCGTGTGTGTGTGTGTAATAATAATAATAATATATATGCAAAACAAACGACTCTTTTACATAGTAATGTGTTACTTGATTGGAATGATGTTCGTATAATAACCAATCAGCTGATTCACTTCTTTCATCATCTTTTTTACTCTTTTCGTACATCCTTCTTTTTATACATACATATTTCTTCATCTACCTTTATACGGTTACGCAATTATCGTGGGAAATAACGAAGAATGTTCATACATTGAAACTTATTCCACGTGTACGTTATAAGTAGAGAGCGATAAAGACGTTTTAATGGCGTTTTCTGTTGATCGATGAAAGAATATAGTGACGAGTATTGTATATGTACGTAAATAAGGGAATGATCGTAAATTCAACAGATTTTCTATTGTGAAACGTTTTATTTCTATAATATAGAATTTGAAAATACACATCTTATACTTCGAAGTATTATAAATACGGAAAGGCTTGCAAATAAAGCTACAAATATGAAATATGTTTTAATATAAATCGAGAAATGGTTATTGTATTGTAATTCGGCTCTGACCGTGTTATGAAAAGTTTTAGTTTTATAATATAGGATTTGAGAATGCATTTCTTATAATTTGAAGTATTATAAATGTAATCAAATTCAATTTCAAATTCTTATTATAAGTAATAGTTATAAGATAAATTAAATTTGATATAAGAAATTTTCCTATTTATGTATGTACATATATGACATTGTACACTACTGCTCAAACATATGTAGGCACTTGTTTATTTTTGGTAGGATATAATTTACAAAATTAAGGATGGAAAGACCCGGAACAATTTTATCTCATATTCGAGTTATCGAACTGTAAATATCAAAAATTTCTGAATGGTCTGAATAGTTTCGTTGTTTAGAAAGAGTTTTCATGATTCTCATCTTGTTTAATACTTCGTACATAAGATAAGAGAAGAGTCTTCCAAGTCCGTAGCGAGACTGTTATGATTAATTCTAGCAATAATTAACCACTTAATACTTTGAGGAATCGTGTATTTAATTTTAATATAGCATTGGTAATGTTTTTAATGGAAAATTTAAATTTAGTATGATATAACGTAATTTGTTGATTCCATAAAAATCTTGTTATCTTTTCAGTATTTACTAATAATAAGTATCTTAAGATCTCTTAATCATTAGTTTCCCATTAATTCATGTATTTAGCAACATTCATATACATGTACTATTAATACAAATCGACCAAGGATCCACATATAATACTCATGAGCAGTATATCCGTTCCTCTTATATCAAAACCATAAATATGCGACTCGATGGATTATAAAAATTCATAAGCGAACGTAAAATAATCAAATAATTCTGGAAATCATGAGTCGAGTTTAAAGCATAACCATAATCTAAAAACAAAAGAAGAGGATATTTAGCTGTGCTTTCCTTTTTTACTGAAATAGTAGAAATTCGCACATTCGTGCTATCGATCATGTATTGGCACAAGGAGTTCCATATAATATCTTTCATGTTTTATGATTCTAAACAAGTTAATTTTTACACGAAGAAAGTTTGTATAGAATCTCAATTTTTTCCTCGTATAGAATAGAATGGTTTTTTGAACTTGTTTAGCACGAGCGAAAGTCGATAATCGAGTGAATGAAAGTTATTCACAACGGATGGATCTTTGGTGAAAGTTATGTACCAGTGCCACTGAATACACAATAGCTTCACGTTCCAGATGTTTGACCAGGAAAATTTTTTAATTACTTTGAACTGCGTAACGTTAGAGATATTTAGAGCGTTATATTATTTTTCGAATGAATATATTTAATATACTTTTAATATACTTTTTTCGTAAATGAAATTCCATTATATCACGTAACGCAACGTAAAGTAATAATAAAAACACTTTATAATTTAAAATTAAATAAAAAAACCTTCAAAGAACGTAACTAATGTAAATAGAGATTAGAAATATAATATTAATGCAACCTACGCAAAATGAAATAGACAATAATAAGAAGGAGAACATTTTACAATAATATAGATTTAAAGGATGATTAAAAAGGCATTGCAATAAATTATATACTTATAAAACTATATCATAGAATAAAATAAATCTTTATTCGTCATATTCTTACCGTATTAATATACTTTTAATAAAAGAGAGTATTTTAAGAAAAGAAATAAATGGGAAAATTTAATGTAAAACACAGTGAAGAATCGAAACATGTAAAAAGGGTGATATACGATATTTGTCATAATTCGATCCATTTTGAAATAGAGTGATTCTACAGACGTGGGAATCTTTTGGCAGTGATCTTGTCCACAAACTTTTACCATTTAATTTATGAATTGTAACAAGCTTCAGATATAGCAGAGGACATGCTGCTGTTGCTATAAAAGCGGCGAGGCAAATGAATAACTATATGTAATTTTATCGGTATTTTTTTTAAAAGCTATCTACAAAAGATTGAGATTTCAATAAAAGCTTTATGTAATCAACTATATTTAAAATTTTCTATTTGAAAGAACAAATATTTTCTTACGCTTTTCATCACAAATTAGTTAAAGAATAATTAGTTTTCTCAAGGATTATTTATAGAATTTGATCACCCATAATCATACATCAGTAGTAATTTGTAATCAAAATTATACTAGATTATATCAGATTATAAACGAACTATCAATTTTTATAATTGTCATTTAAATTTAAAAGTGAAAACAAAAATAATCAAATTTAAAAACAATTAATACGTATTAATCGTAAACAAACTAGCTATCGATCTTAAACATTGTCAGTTAAACTTAAAAACAATAATCACTGAATTTTTAAAGCTGCTGAATAACTAAACTCCTTAAATAAACAAACTAGTGATCAATCTTGCGTTCTTTATTGTAAATTGAAATAATTAAATTGTACGCTTTACTTTATAATACCTAGGGCTGAATTGTAATATTGGGTTGGCAACTAAATGATTGCGGATTTTGTCATTAGGTGGTAATCACTTAGTTACCAACATCAGCATGTAACATAAATACAATACAATAGACGAACACTTTTATCAAGCTCCTGGATATTTCTATATGCTATTCACTTCTGATATTAAAGGAAAAGTTGAATGAATGACGAGTTTGCAATTTTAGCTACTCAAGAATGGATACTTGCTACAAAACATAAGAGGTGCACAATACTTCATTTTGTTAATTTCAACTTACTTCGTGTGATTTCTTTGTTAATACCTTAGATATCGTTTTCTATTTTAGAAATAATTTGCTGGACCAGGAATTAAGATGAGCAAGTGAGACTTGTGCTGAATGCTTTTTTGTCAATAAAATGAAGTCGATTAAAGTAAAATAAATATAAATGATAAATATGACTATTGTAAAATATGTATAAAAAGTAAAAATTAGTAAATAACTTCAAATTCATTCACTGAGCATGGATTATAGAGGGAATTTTGTAGTTGTGACATGGCAGAGGACTGAGAATTTCACGTATAAGAGGTCATTTTTGGATATAAATAAATTAATTTGATAGTTTTTCAGAATTTCCCTTATGAAGTTACAGTTATTATTTTCCTCTGTCATGTAGGTAAATATACTACTGTAAATATACTGTATATGTACTATTTCACGTTTTCAAGAGTGTTAAAAACTGAGATACACAAAAAATTCCTACTTTGTAGAATCAATCAGTATGCAATTCATCCTCGCTATCTAGAATGTAGTTTAGTTAGAAATAATATTCAGTCTTTGATATCTCATAAACAGTGAGACATACAGTGAGACATAACATAAGTATATATATATAATTAAAAGCATTGCTGATAATTTATAAAAAATAGGAAACACGACTATGACTAAAAGAATAATGAAAAATTACATATGTATGTATGTACACATACAGTAAGGATCGGGATTCCGCAAGAAAAAGAAAATAAACAAAGAAACTTTGAAAATAATCTAATCACGATATGCTAAAGTATACATAGTCAAATATACAATAGGACTGTTTCTGTCGCGTGCCAATCGAAGACCGCCACTTTTTTCCGTTACGTTGACTGTATGATCGCTCAGCACCTAGCCACGATTTAACCATCGCGTCAATTCGCACTTCAAAGATACTTTGTCTCATCGCGGTTACTAATTTCTACATACAAATGTCTGTATAAAACATAAGACATATAACGAAGATAAAGGAAACATTAGTAACATATACAATGATGAGAAAAGCTAAACACAATTTAAAAAATTTTCAATATTACACAACATTACAATATTACAAATTACAACCAATGGAGTGACATAAAAATCAACATCACGCCATCTTTCGAAGGCTGACAAACCTTTTTTTACAAAGATACTGCAATACTACACAAGGTATGTATATTTATTTCTGTTTATGTTACTTTTGTAATGTGCATATGATTGATATTATTAATTCAATATTATTAATATTAATAATATTTATCCTATTGAGGCTCGCCATTTCGAAATGTGCTATTTAATCGAAATAAAATAATTTTTAACGATAATATTTCCCTTAATTAAATCGTCACTTCAAGATTCAGAATCATTTCACAGTCATAGTAAAGTAGGTCGTTGAACTCGTCTTAACATCGGCTACAACGGTACAAAGTAAAAAATACACGGTGTCATTTTATATGTAGTATCAATGTCAAGATGACCTTAACTTCTTCTCAAAAAAACAATTTTTTTGGAATTTCTTAGCCGATTTTATCCAAAATTTCTAGCCAATTGAAAGTTGATTAACTTTTATCTGAAACATATGTATCTTCGTCAAATTATCGGAAGTACATGAAAATCATGGCGGTATGACGTTACATGGTACAACCTGTAGATTCTATCAAAAATTGTACAACGCTTTAATTTTAATCAAAAATAAAATAAAAATAAAACACGTTACTTTGTAATATTCTGTAATATTCTATTATATGCAGTAAATTCAGTAAAATACAATATCAATATTATAATTCTGTTAAGTTAAATATAGATTTTATATCACTTTATAATACAATCTTGTTCTATTCCATAAAAACGTAATAAATTCTATATTATATTGGACGATTATATTACACACAGAAAAACATACATGTATAATTATACTATGTACATATAGTAAAATAAATAAAGTTGAGTATCTACATAAAATTTTAGTATACATATTCAGTACACACAGATTGTATCAGAAATACAGAGGCACTACAGAACCACCACATAGATATGTATTCACGTAGATGCTAGATATTTCACCGTCAGTGTACGTAAATAAAGGTTCTGAATTTAACAAATACATGCATTAGTTTCATCTGAAAAAGTCGGAAAACATATCAGCTTGCAAAACCTCCCAATTTCAAAGTTCAAATGTCGCAATTTTAGTGTCACGTTGCAAAATAAAAATTACTATTTATCAAATTGACACAGTGAACTGATACAATTATATATTGTGAAAATTATCAAATAAAAATTGCAGAGTCTCAACTTAAAATATTACGCCGATGTGATTCAGATTATTTGCAAAATTACCGATGAAAATATCGGAACGAAGTATGCTGAAACATATATTCGTGTGTTGTGAGAGGCAGCAATTTCTTCGAGACGAGTGTGAGTGGTATCGAAGGAAGGTCAACAAGACACCGAAAGAGGCAAAAACAAAATGAGATTGATCGTAAAGTATCTTAATTAACTATCAACGAAACGTGGCGCTAAAAAGCCGTGCTCTGACTATAAGCATGTGTATATAATAATAATAAATTCATAGCATACGTAGACTGGTAAGTCGAGGTAGCACGACGAAGCGAGCGACGTTGGAAAATCAATCATTTGCATACACATTGCACGCACAATTTACACGAATGATTACGTATCTCGCGAAGACGATTGGATTTCAAAATCACGAGATACCGCTTATCGACGTCTTCGTTATGAAAATAACTACCATATAATAAAAGTAATTACTGTACCGCGATTTTGAAACCAAGTTTCCATCTTGGGAAGGTTTCTACATAATAAAAATAGTGAGTATTTTTTCTTGTGCGTGTAATTCGAATATTTAACGATTTAACTATAAGAGACGAATTAATTTATTAATTTGTAAAGGCTTTTAGTCTTTTCAATAAATTTTTCATTTAGTTAATACATGTATATTTATCAGTGGATTCCTTA
Source organism: Bombus breviceps (assembly GCA_014825925.1). Lineage (NCBI taxonomy): Eukaryota > Metazoa > Arthropoda > Insecta > Hymenoptera > Apidae > Bombus > Bombus breviceps. Next base: position 12,700,518 of record CM026184.1, read on the forward strand.
ATTTTTTAGTTTGAATTAAGTTTAGTTTCAGCTGTCGTTATTTATATTGGACTTCAAAATGAAATATGTTACTGAGAATATTTGAGAACTTATACATATGTAGGCATATAATAATTTAGATCTTTTTTACTGCCTTTTTAAAGAATTACCTACATAAAAAGTACGATTATATATGATATATGTATTATATTTACACAAATTTGGTTAAAACCAAGCATTCTTTAACTTTGTACTATCAAATAATATACTATCGTATTTTTAGTGTATTGCATTGTCAATTGTGTTTTATATCTTCCACGATGAAATAGAATTTACATATCATTGCTAACATTCGGGTTCTTCAATAATTCTTTTGTACTTAAATTACATTCCAATTCACTTTTACAACCTCTAATACATTACATCACAAAATTGAATGCTACAATTCGATAATTTACATTGTTTAAATTATAACAATAACAAATGTTTATAAAATTATTATTTTAGCATTTCGAAAAACATTGTTATAATTTGTTCAGTTTCAATACGTATACATTGCATTTTATCAATATTTTCAACTATACCAATCTTTAGTTAAATTATATCGTACTACTAATTTATCGGTTCGACTATCTGATTCAGATTAAAAAAATATTTTTTCAAAGACATAAAAATGAAGTAACAATTACAAATAATGAATGTAAAAATCAAGGTACAGTGTATATCTAACATAATAAGCAATATTATTTATAGAATGACTGTGAATATTATTCAGATTTTCTTTGTGCTTTTACGTAAACATATATAGAATACATTATACCTGAGGCCTGAATGAAATAGGTTAGTAATAATTTTACAACAAAACACTACTTTATAGTAGCAAAAAAGGAGTTACCACATAAATTGTGCATGAAACAGGGAGTTTATATTCATACAGTTTGCGCCGATGAAACATATACCCTTCCGCATACTCGACGAGTCTCGGTACAACAAGATTAATTCGGCCCTTCTGTATTCGCGCATGATGCCGCGTTGCTTACGGCTTACGCAACGTTACGTAGTCCGGAAAGTAAAAAAAAAAAAGAAAAAGAGGGGAAGAGCAGGAAGAACGGTCGGGCAGAAGTCGGAAAGAAGAGAAGAATGAGAAACAGGTAGAAACGGATGCACGAATGAAATGAGGGAGGAAGAGATCGACTCGAGAAAGGATCATACAATATATATACTACGTATGTATAATGACTAGAAAAAGTATCGGAACATGCCCTTATATTCAAGTGAAGCCTTTTTTTATCAAATTCTACAGTTTTTCATTAAATGTTTGTTCATCAAAAAGTTATCAAATGACAAACTGATTCTACTCCACTTTTTGCCAGTTTCACCATTTCATTATCTAATTTCATGATTAACGTTCAATTCTCGAGAAACAAATGTCTTATTTCAACAAATTTATTTATTGAATATGGTATAAGCTATAAACAATAGTAAATTTTAAAAATACTGTCTGTAACATCATCATCATTTTTCTGTATGTTTAAATTTGCGAAATGATTTATATGATACGAAAATTAATATATCTGGACCTAAGTAATTAGTATGTATATGCTGTAGTAGTTTTTGTAACCACTGTAAAAGAAAGAAGCAATGAGAAATAGGAAGACAGAACGAATGAGAGAGAAACTAAACTGACGGGCAATGGAAGCGTTACATACCGTCCACAATGCATGACGTGTGGAATAAACAGAGGAGCGCCAGAGCGAGAAAGCTCGCTATGCCACCGTCGCACGCGCCTCTCATCTTCCCTCGAGTTTTCCTTGTGATCGTTGGTAGTGGAGGTGGCGGTGGTTGTAGTGGTGATGATGGTGATGGTGATGGTAGTGGTGATGGTGATAGTGATAGCGATAGCGATAGTGATAGTGATAGTGATAGTGATGGTGGTGGTGGTGGTGGTGGTGGTGGTGGTCGTCGTCGTCGTGGTCGTCGTCGTTGTCGTCGTCGTCGTCGTCGTCGTCGTCGTCGTCGTCGTCGTGGTCGTCGTCGTCGTCGTGGTCGTCGTGGTCGTCGTGGTCGTCGTCGTCGTTGTTGTTGTCCTCGTTGTTGTTCTCGTCGTCCACGGCCCCGCTATCCTCTCGCGAAAAAACAAATTTTCGCGAAAGCAGCCGCAGCTCAATGGCGACGACAGCAAACGGCGACACGAGGATCGCGGTCGACGTAGCCACGGCGGTATCTTGATACCCAGAATATCATCTTCTTGTCGACGTGGGGCTAAGGCCAAGTTCCCCGTCGACGGAACACTTGTCACCGTTGATCGCCTCTCGCTCTCATACGAGCACACACGCGTACACAAACTGAATGCACAGTGGTTCTTCCTTACTCGGCTCTCGTGTTATTTTTCCTTCGTTCTTCCTCACGTCTCACTCTCATCTCGTAACTCGTGGTGTTCGCGCTAACAAGGTCCCTCCTTTTTTTTTCTTAACCTCTCCCACTCTCTCTCTCTCTTGTGTTTTTCGTTCACCGCGCCGATGATCGAACACCAACTCCACACACTTTACACTGCGAACAATCGACAATAAAACGAAAGGTTACTTTTTTTTCGTAATGTGTTCAAGCGCTTCACGCCAAGAACCTCGTTGCCTCTCATCGTCTACATCGCGCAAGGCAAGCCGCCATTTTCCTACTGTACTGATAGGCCCGGCCTATTATCCCTGTTGGCCAACAGAGAGAGAGAAGCTTGCACCGACAAAGAAAAAACCAACAACGAACGTAATGATTCACTGACAATTCGATGAATGGTTCGATCTCGCGCGAATCACGCGACACCAACTCTTTGACATCATCGTCCGGCTTGTAAACGTAACCTCCAGACAACTGTCACGCGGACCACTTACGAATTTTCACGGCGAGACTGAGACACACAACGACTCGTGCTGTTGCTACTGCTTACTGCTGCCGCTACTGCTGCTGCCTCTGCTTCTGCAACCAGTAGTTCGTTCAGCGGCGCCATCGCTCTTCCAAATCAGGGCCGTAAATATCAACATCGACATCACCGCGAATTTCAAGGATTTTTGTTAATTACTCTTATCACTTCATTCAGAATTTCGTATATCGATTACGGAATTAATTTGATGATAAATTATCAATTTGCAAAAAATTGACAAGTTTAATGATATCATTTCTTCAACGATATTCTAGTTATTATATTTATACTCTATAATTTTACGTAGCAATAACACTTTGAAACCTATATATTTCTTACATAAAAATTGAATATATATATATATATTTTATATATATATATATATATATATATATATATGATGATGATGATGATGATGATGACGATACCAGTAATAATCTTTGCATTAAAGAAAAATTTTTTCTTATTTTTTCTAAATTAAATTTTTCTTTTAATTGTCCTTCATTTCAGGGAGCAAAATGCTGAAATATTTGTTTGAAAATAGTGTACAGTACTTCGCTTAAGGAATGTTAATGGAATATACATGTATGTATATACTAAATGTATTAATGTATTAATGTAAACAATCAATAGGGTCACTGAATTAGAAAACTTTCTATTAACATTTATTTATAAATCTCGTGTATATAACCACAAAAGTAAGGTATTATGTTGCTTGGAATAAATGAATATTAAATTATTTGTTAATACCAGTTTCCTGTAATCACGTACGATGGAAATAGTTCTTGTAAAATTATCATGAATATTTTAACTTGCTAATCTTCTAAGACTTTGTTTTTTATAAGTGGTATACATATTATATATTATACAAAACATTTTGATATCAAACATATATCAAATATATTTGACATATAATATAATATACCAAATACAACATTCATATTATTGCTTACTTTTTTCATTCCTTCCTAATGTTACTACCACAAAAGAATATAATATTTTGAAACTAATATTTTCTCTACAATAAAGCAGAGAACAACTTTTATAACAATTTCATTATAGCATTAAAAGTAGTAGTACCATTAAGAACGAACTATTTACACTTGTAAAAATATCTAATAAGAGCGTAATATTTAAAATTAAATGGAAAACTATAGGAAAAGTTTTCCAAAAATGCAATAAATGAATATGGAAGTATGAAAAAATAGAATTACAATAATTCTCCACATAATGGAAAATACTAATACATCTTTTTAAGTTAAAATATTGGTAAGTATTGTACTGTATCCTATAATGTCATAGTGTATCGCAATAAGTAATGTAATTAGTATCAAAAACTTCATACCTCCGTGCTCGCTCGCGCAGTATTTGTTTTATATGCGTAACATATATTACACAAAAAGTAAAGGAATATTCTTTGTTTGTTTCTTTTAAAATAGGATCTTTCACTATAGATCGCGTAAATGCCCACTTGTAAAAAGAATAAAGCTACAGTATTTACCATCATAATTATAATAATTGCAGATATCTATATATCAAATTATGTAAAAAGTATATATAAATGTTTGATACAACTGACGCTGTTCACTACTACAAACAGTTACAATAAGTGATATATATTAGGTACATACTTGTTCTCAAAAAGGCGCATTTGCTTCCAACATTTATAATCTTAAATCTAAGCTCCATCAAAAATGCTCGATCTTTCAAAATTTTATGAATCTACATTTTTTGTAAATTTGGAAAAATTGTAAGCTAATTTACTATTTCACAGAATCTGTAAAAGAGGGAAATGCTTTAAGTAAAAGCAAATACTACTTTCTATTATTCTAGATTATTCCGTGAAGGGTATAAAATCTAGCACATTTCGGAATTTATAAGATTCTAAACCCACTCGCGTGATAACTAAAATATTTATGAAATCAAATGAATTCGGTTTCATATGGCAATCTGCGTATATTTATTTATATTTGAGGTTGACTTCCCCATGCCCTTGAAAGTACGGTCCTCGTAATCCTTTTGCCAATAGTCTGTACGATAAAACCTATCTTCTGTAACCTATCGTGATCCAAAATTTTTCTTCCATCGAAAATATATGCAGGTTTCATCATGTTAATATAAATTCGTTTGTAATCCAGTTCCTAAAACAAATAATAAATCATAAAATAATCGTAAAACTATTTATTAAAATAATTACAATTGTTACTTACTACAAACTCATCCCACTCGGTACACAGTACTATAGCGTGTGTATCTTTCGTAACACTATAAGCGTCTTTGTAAATACTGATCCTGCTTTTTACGTATTCTGGATCATTAGTTACACTCGGATGTGTCAAATCCTCGATAATTTGACTCTCCTCGACCTTTATAAGAGAAAAAAGATACAAAACGCTTAGTAACTAGTCAAATGTACATATTACAGATTACATTCTCATCGATGAGAATTACCTTGGGATCATATATATGAAGCATAGCACCTTCATCGAGTAAGGTCTTTGCAACATGAATGGCCGGTGACTCACGCGTGTCGCCAGTATTTTTCTTGAAGGCAAAGCCTAGCATAGAAATACTTTTGTCCGTGACGGTATTGAACAGTGACTCGATTACTTTCGCGGAGAACCTAGATTTCTGGTATTCATTCATGTCTATGACTTGTTGCCAATAGGCCGCCACCTCCGGTAAGTTTAGACATTCGCAGATATACACCAAATTAAGAATATCCTTTTGAAAGCAAGAACCACCAAATCCGACCGATGCGTGAAGGAACTTCGATCCTATTCGAGAGTCAAGGCCAACAGCCCGTGCCACCTCAGACACGTCCGCGCCAGTCGCTTCACATACCGCCGACAAGGAATTTATGCTTGATATGCGTTGCGCCAAAAAGGCATTGGCGGCCTAAAATCACAATTAATTCAAATAATTACATAATGATTTTACGTATAAGCTCGACTACGTGCCGTAGCAACATGATATTTCAAATGTAAACATGACGACGCAGCGTTGTCATTTATTTGACAAATAATGTCGCTTTTCCGTCTTTAATATTATCAGTGTGTACATTGTGTTGAAATTAATTAATTTCATTCATTAGCATTTCGCAAACAGCAACGGTATCGTTTCGCCACTAAACCAATGTTTTATTTTCTGCTTTTACCAGCTTGGATAACTCCGAACTCCAAGTGTTCGTAGTTAAAATATTCTTCCTTGGAATCCAATGCTCGTAAACTTTGCATAATTCCTCGATGGCCGCCTGTCCTTCCGGTGAGTCCTCACCTCCGATTAAAACGCGATCTGCATTCACTAAATCCTCAATTGCGGTTCCCTCCGCCAAGAACTCCGGGTTTGATAAGATCTGAAGAAGAGATTACGCTTTTCCTGTTACTCTCGTCTTGCACGATTGCGATGAAACTAAGAACACGTGACAAATAATAGAAAGGCTGATTAGCTGAGAAAGAAAAAAGGTCACGAACGATACGTGGCGAATGAAAAGCAGTTCGAATAGAAATTCTTGTACACTTGAGCAGATACGAACACATCAAGTATTAAATCAGGTAATTCCAAAGCCCGACAGTTAATATGTATATTGATCATAGACGTCAGCAAGAATCAGGAATATTATTCATTGCATATCATCGAACGACTATTTCAAAATATTGTTGAAATGATAAATTGAACATCTGTGCAATTAAATATTTATATAGAGTCGTACACAGCTGATAATTATCGATAACGATATATCGAGGTTCTACATTTGGAAGATACACTATTCGGAATAATTAAAGAATCAGTTATTTGACTTTCTCGTTTGCAATAATATTTACTTTTAATCGTGACTCAATTTCGAAACTTATCACTTATTATGTTTCTGAAATTTTAAACTAGCAAGTATATTTTAAGTATTTTAAAAGATATTTAAATTGCATTAGTATAGCCCATAAACAGAAAGGAAAAGAGATTAATCCACATGCACTAAAAGTTGTATCTGGCGAGCGGCGAGCCTAAAAATAGCTTCAAAGGATACAGTAAAATACTCTATTACAAGCAACAAGCGACTGTTCTAAACTTCCTTTGCTCTTGTTTTACTTCGATACTCAATCCAATAAACTACATATCTATCTGCTCAATCTTGGCTTCTGAGTACTTTTACACAACGGTGTACATGAAGCCAGCCACGTGGCATTCGACCCATTACTCTCTAGATTCTACACGGCTTTAAAATCTAGAGAGAGCAACGAGAGGGAAACAAAGAAGTTCCAAGAAAAGGATTTATACTTCGATCAAAGTAATTAGCATTTTACAACTGCCTTGCGCGATAATTTACCAACTAACAATATTCTGCTGAATTTGCAAGTCGTAGGTTATGGATTTCTCTTTTATAATTTCACTATATCTTAAGATATAGGATAATAAGACTATTTGTAATTTATGGAATTGATAAAATCTCGTTTGATTTGTCACCGAAATTGTTAGGGTTATACAAGGGAATGTATTAATAATTTACAACTCATGCAGATGTTTATATAAGAAAATATATAAAATACTTGAAATAAAGTATTCATTATAATATTAGAAGTGCGAAAGAAATCTCTATTTAGATTCCACTTTTTTAAATGCTTAAAGATATAAATTTGCATCAACATTCCCAGTTTACTTAGGACTTGTAAAATTTCATTAATATTAGTTTCATTAAGTAAAAGAGTCTAGTACGCGAAATTAAACCATGTTTTACTTCTCCCATAAGCTTTCCTTACATAAAATTGTCTATTACGCAGTAAAAACATTCGATCAAGATTTCGCCGACATGGTTGATGCAGTCGTAAATTTCCGTAACGGAAATGTTACCTGATACGATACTCCTGGTTTATGATTGGCACGCAAAATATTCATGATACTCTCCGCTGCTCTGACTGGAACTGTGCTCTTCTCCACAACGATTTTGTCCCCGGTCGCAATTTCCGCGATCATTCTGGCTGCGTTCTCGACGTACTTCAAATCGGCTGCCCTTCCTTTCCCATTGCCAAATGTTTTTGTCGGCGTGTTGACCGAGATAAAAATTAAATCAGCCTCCTGGATCGCGGTCTCGATGTCCGTAGAAAAGAATAAATTTTTGCCGCGACATTTACGCACAACCTCATCGAGACCTGGTTCATAGATCGGAAGCTTTTCTGAGTTCCATTGTGCAATTCTTTCTTTACTCTTGTCCACTACAGTCACCTGAATCTCTGGGCACTTCAAGGCTATCACGCTACACGTCGGTCCACCTACATATCCGGCACCGATACCGCAAATCTTTCTGATAGTCATATCGATCGATTTATATCGTACCTATCAATCATTTAACTATTACTAGTTATCCTCTTCGAAGAAAAATAGTTATATATATATATATATATATATATATATATATATATATATATATATATATATATATAACTATTATAACTTATTAACTATTATATATATATAACTATTTTTTTTCTTATATATATATTGCAATAATCATTAACTATTGCTAGATATAATGACTACAAAAGGCATTGCACATATCTTTATTTCTAATGAAGCAATTTTCTGTCAGATTCTGCATTTTACTTTTGCAATACCAAATTTTGGAAGTCATATAAGAGTAGTATGTACTACTAACTGATACGAAATTTGATACTAATTAATTATGTAATAAGTATGTGCTATAATAAAAACAATGATGTGCAAATACTTTTTGTGGTCACTTAAGTGTATTTACGTTTCATAGGTTCATAAACTTTTTAGGAATGATATCAAATTTTTATTTCGTAATGTTTATTTCATATGTATATTTACTGGAAAAATTATAGTTATTTAGTGCTAACTGACACTAAGAATTATAGCTGCAATATACTGTATTTACAATTACAACAGTAATTTATTATCGGCAAACACTTTTGCACCGACATTTGCAGACACCGAGATCTTCTAAATTGAGAAGTATGTTGGTAATATTAATCTGTAGTTAAATAAATCGAAATCAACCGAGATGTTTTTTTCCGCGACATTCTTCTCTTATTAAACTGAAAATTGAAAGATTCTGTCGGGATATATATATATATATATGTTCCGTTGATGTTTTACTGAAACGTAAATTTGATTGTTGTACGAGTTACAAAATTTGTATAATAATATAACAAAAAAAATTAATTTTAACATTTAGTTGCATTCTTTTTTCACAGACTATCCTCAACGATAATTTAAGTATATATGTTCATATTTTCACCGATTCAAGTAAAGTATGCTTTTTAATGAAAAATGTTGTGTACTACTATAATTTAATTTGGATTTGATAGAATTAACATTAAAGATACATTTAACATGTTTTTCTCAGTAATCGCGAGCGGAATTCTGCATGACGACTTCAATATGCGATGCAAGTAGTGACCATAAAATCTATTGCTAGCTTTAAACAGATAGAATAGAAATCTTCAGTAATAACGTTTAAGATAATATAAAATGGTTATGCTTAATGTATATACTAACATTACCTGTAATGGTCCAAAAAGTACACCCAAATAGGAAATGTGAGATTTCTCAGAATCGACAGTGGGAGGGAAGAAAATGTCACGATAAGTCGGAAACTAACACTAATCATCCACGTTACGTACTGTCACGAACACACTGATAAACGAAAGTTTTTCGAATACCAAGTATCAGCTTTCATGACAGGTGACTATCTTAGACGGATTGTCGACACATTATGAACTTAGCACATCATAGCCGCTACGCGTCTTTCTTCAGAAAATAGTCCAGAGTGGAGGCGCGAAGATCGCACACGCGAACTGTCGTTGCCGTCGTTGCCACATTTTCGTCCCTAGTGAATTCGTGCATGCCTCCTTTGAACAGTTTTAATTTGTTACCGCATCTTTCAAATATATAAATACATTTTGGAAAGAAAACTTGTTCTCAAACTATATCTTAGTCGTAACGTTAATTTTTACGTTTATGTTTCGTTGATATAATACGTTCTAAATCAATATGCGTATAATTTCTGTGTCTCATATACATAGAATCTTAATGTATTCATATGCATAAATCTTACAATTATTCATCTCATATTTTCTATTTTTCTATTTGTATCTTTTCTGTTTGTAATTTATAAATTTTCTATTTATACATATATTTTCACAAAAGAAATAATAATTACTTTAAACGGTGGAATTATGAATTTATTTCATCTTTTTCCTTTTTTCAAATTTATAAAGATAATTAGGATTATTGTTAAAAATATATTGCAATAAATGGTTTGAAGAAATAGAAACAATCATTGTGTTTCTTTTCTAGAAGCAAGTAACTACATTAAGATTTTAATTGTCAAGTGGCGCTGTTGCATGCTTGTGGTGGCGCTGCTGCATGAACCTTTCTTTACGATCTTGGCGGTCGTACTACGTGTTGTTCTAAGCAAACTACAAATTTCTATATCCATTGTGATATAAAAGATCCGTTAGGTTTTGTGTTAAAACGATGGTTCAGAAAAAGGTAAATTTACTAAATTGCTAAATAAAATTAATATTTCTAGCAGTAATTAGTTACTGTTATGAATTATAGTGGTTCGATCTCAGCATGTTTTGGACATATGATGTTATAAATATATTTCTTTTATATAGATTTGTTTATCATATTTTATAAGGTATTGGAAATGATATTATTCATTATTGTAGAAGTATATAAATTTTTGGTATTTGCAAAGTTATAATGTTTTAGTTTTCATAAGATTAACTGCAACATTTTGCATGTACACATGATTTTGAACAATGATAATGAATGCATAATAATATTTATGATATAAATGATATTAATATATGCATTCATAAAAATTTAGCCCAAGAAGAAAGTAGGAAAGAAGGTGGCTGCTGCACCTTTGGCAGTCAAGAAGGTTGAACCCAAAAAACAAACCAATCCTTTGTTTGAAAAACGTACTCGTAACTTTGGTATTGGTAAGTTGGACACATAACTTTAGATATACAAATTAATTATAATATATTAACATCAAATAACATACAATTTAACATACATGACAATAAAATAATAAACAATCTATTATTTAGGACAGGATATTCAACCTGCTCGTGATCTTAGCCGCTTTGTGAAATGGCCCAAGTATATTCGTATTCAGCGGCAGAGAGCTGTATTGCAAAAAAGATTAAAAGTACCACCACCAATCAATCAATTTACACAGACATTGGATAAACAAACAGGTATATTTATTTTATATTTGTTACATGCTAGAAAATGAAGTTAGGAAAATTTAACAATTCATAGAGATCTATCATTAACCTTTCATGTTACAGCAACACAATTATTCAAAATGTTGGAAAAATATAGACCTGATTCAGTTCTTATGAAAAAATTGAAGCTGAAAGATAGAGCTGAACAAAAAGTTATAAAGAAAGAAGATGCACCAGTAAAGAAACCTAATGTGTTACGCAGTGGAACAAATACAGTCACTACACTCGTAGAACAGAAGAAAGCTCAGCTTGTGGTGATTGCCCATGATGTGGACCCAATTGAGGTATACTTCCTCTTCTCTTAAAATACTATGCAAAGTATATTTAATGATTCTATCACAATGATGTTAGAATTTCTTCACCTGAGAATAAATTCATATAATCAATCTTTTTCAAAGGATGAAATGTGATTCTGAGTAACATATAGTTGTAGTCATAAACTATTGATTACAATATTATTCTCTTTTATAGATTTGTTATTTTTTATCACAGGTTGTTCTATTTCTACCAGCCCTCTGTCGTAAAATGGGTGTACCTTATTGTATTGTGAAAGGTAAATCGCGATTGGGACTCCTTGTTAGGCGTAAAACTTGTACTGCACTAGCTTTGGTCCAGGTAAGGGTTTTCATCAAAGCCATGCCTATTCTTACATAACATATAATTAATAATTTATAGTATGATGAATTTAAATAGAGCCAATCCAATGATAATGTTAATGATATAACTAAACAATATGTTACACTGATATAATTTTATTAATATTATGTATTATAATTTTAATGTACTTTATTTTCGGTAACACATTATTTTTATTTCAGGTTGATTCCGGCGATAGAGCCAACTTCTCGAAACTGGTTGAAGCTATTAAGACAAACTTTAATGACAGATATGATGAAATCCGACGTCACTGGGGTGGTGGTCTCCTAGGCAGTAAATCTGCCGCTAGAATAGCTAAGTTAGAGAAAGCTAAAGCAAAGGAACTTGCACAAAAGCAGGGTTAACACCTACCTGCTTACTGAATGTTGTTTATTAAGTACAACAATAAAATAAAAAAACAAAACATCTGTTGTTCTATATAACACACAAGTCCTTTAATTAAGACGGAAAATTTAGAATCAAAATTATTAATTTAGGAAGATGAAATTTCGTTATATAAAAACAATTACTTTATTGAAACAAAGTGAAAGAATTATGCAAATTTAGTAATTATATAGTTACAATCATATTTAATTTGTATATGTACATTAAAATATAATATAATTATATATATTATAGTATATATATGTAAGTTGTACTATGAAACATTCATATTCTTTTTTTAATTAATTTCTCCAATCTTTTTATTCGCCCAGCTTCATGTTCTGGGCTATCTTGAATGATGTGACTCCTAGTGTCATGTGAAATATCTGTATTCTCAGGTTGCTTGAACTGTTCTAGTAATAGAACTTGTTCTGTCTTTTTCAAGCCCTACGAATTATTGAGATTTTAATATGACTGTTAAGTATTTTAAATGTTTATAAACAGATTAATTTACCTTCATATCCAAAATTTTTTGAAATTCTGGTGCTTGCAAATCTGGTAGACGTATTCTGCATTGTTTTACAAACTCTTTTGGAGATTCTATTGGTGACATCACAATTTTGAGTATCATTTCCGCACTTGCCATGCCTTTCACTACTACCTGTTGTTTATAGTGAAATATATGTTTTGATACAAATCAATATATCAAATTAATATATACAAATTAATGTGCTGATTAATTTATAAAAAGTTAATATATCAAACGAAATTACTTTAGTATATGTCGCTGGTGCTTTCCTTTGAACTTGATATCCTGTTGATGGGAGGTCCAAAAGAGCAGTTTTCAACATATGTACATCTAATAGTAATTGTTCAGCGCCCACAGTATTTAAAGGTTTGCACTTATACAATTGCTGTACTAATTTTACTATAAAAGAACTGCAAAGAAATACATTTTTCATTAACTTCCTTAGTAAAACAAATTCACTTTAAGCTTCAGTTTTTACCTGGCAAACTTGACACAGAGTTGAGTAAAATATTTTCTGCATGAAGACAACCTATCTCTGATAGTAGGTATTGTTTGTCGAAGGTGTGCCACAATAGTATTAACATAATTACTTTGGTCGCCAACAACCTCTATGGCACTCCATTGAACCTAAGAAATATTTGCATATCAATAACAGTGAACAAAATCATACATATAACAAATATGAAACTGAATAAGTACCTTCGTCATTGCAGTTAATGCAGATTCACATGCAGACTCTAAATCTTGAACAAGTAGTTGTATACAATTCGATATAACGCTGAAAAAGTTGTTATGAATAATATTAAAAAGCTAACTAAATATCGATAACCTGAAAAAGATATGCAAATAAGTATATACTTATGAAAAATATCTTGTTCCTGAGATAGATTAATCTTTTCTGAATAACATCTATCTGTTTTTTCTCTTAATTTTTCTTCCAATTGTTGTGTTGTTTCTAAGCAATATTCGGCCGTTGTTAGTATACTGAAAAATAACTTTGTGCATTTAATTTTTTTATAAATATTATGTTAATTAAAATGCCGTCAATTAGCAAATTTTTACCAGCATATACGCGATTGCTCTTCTTTGCTAAATCTCGTGCTTTCACCTTCCTTTAGAAAGCTTTGAAAATTTTGTATAAAACCCGATGTTGAGAGGTCTCGAAAATCACGTATACTACTCATACTGGTACCAATTCCTGTACCACCTCCGATTCTGTAATAAATTTTAATTATAAAAAGTCATAAATTTAATTAATTCAAATAAAAAGCGCGTACTCTACTTACTTAGGTAAATTATTTTGTAATATTTTAAGAGCATATTCTCGCAAATATTTTTGAAAAGTTTCAGCTAAACTCAACATAATCGAGCCGGTACTAAGTTGTGTACATTGCAACATGCACTTTTTATAAAATACAAATAGATCTGCGCAAGAGGATAACACACTACTAGGACCTTCAATACCATCAAAATCTTTTGCACCAGGTGGCTGTGTTTTAGAATCGGATACAAATTTATCCATTAGATCTGCCAGATTACGATCCAAACTTTCTATATAAATGTTTAAGTATGGTTCAAAACATTTTCCTATAAGATTAGAAAATGGTGATGGTTTTGGCTTTTCGTTTTGTACCTGTTATATAATACAACCGTTAGTATAAATATTTAGTATAAATCTTAAGTAGAAGGCAATTTTATGGAACATTTTTAAAAACCTGATCATTTTGTTCAAAGGGATTTCCTGGAACTTTATTATCAGTCGTGTCTGCAGTAGTAATCCTTTTATTTGTTATATCCACATTTTCCAAAGTAATACCACTAAATCTTTTTGTTAATAATGATTCAAAATTACTTGTTCTTTGAATTGCATAAAGTAATAGTTTTACATCTATTTCAGAACGTCTTTTATGCATTAACTTTGTAAGATCTTCTCTTGTAACATGACAAAATTGCACAGCAATTCGTTCAGAGATCTCCCAATCTTGCGGGAAGATTGTACCAAATTTTGACTCAAAATCAAGTAAATGCTTTTTTATCCATGCATAGCGTTGATCTATTTTATCTAACCATGCAAAATCTTGATTTTCATCAAAGAGATGTGCATATTCTTGTAATTGAATGCCCACAAACCAAGTAAGTAAATCTTTCCTTGTAAAAAGAATTAGTCATTACATTTGTGTTAAAACTATTTGAGTAACTAATCTTCTAATAAACATACTTACTTAACTTTAGGGTCCAATACAGATAACACTAAACAACCTTCTGTTAACTGATTAAAGTATTTTGGATTTTGACCAGAAAATGCTTGTTTAAAATCTGCTGTAATTTGTTGAGCCAGTTCGATATGTATTTGACGTACCTTTATTTCAAAATGTTAATAAACATTATATATATATTTGACTATTACTGCTATAAAAATTCATATATTACATACTTCGTCAGACAATTGTTTCACTTGAGGTATATCCATGTAACTACTAAAATGTTGCATCACCTCCATCACTGCTTGCAATGGTAAAACAATTTCACCATATTGTTTCTTTTGTGTTAATACTCTAAAGTAACATGTAAATAACATTATAAAGTAATAATCACTAAATTACATGTGTTAACTATATTTTTTCTAAAAAATTATTGTACATTACTTTAAAGTATCTACACCCTCTACGAGCATATGTAAATGATTTAAAGCTGTTATCGAGGCAGTGAGATTTCTTTTAGCAAAATCCAGTTGTTTAATATCTCTTGTTATTTCCTTAACGACCTCTTCAGATTGTTCTGCTTTATCTTTGATATCTTTAATATGCACAAACAATTTTTTTATTACTTTCTGTGCATCTTCTAATGCTGCTTTCCCATCTTGACCTACATTTGTTTGTCCACGTACTACCGAACGAATTTCCTTGTCTATGTTACATATTTTTAATTCCATATTATTTACTACATCGTCTATATTCGATAAAGATTGTTCGGTTGGGAATAATGAATTTATATAATCTACTACATTAAAGTTCGGTTGATCCAATGGATCTGTACTAGGTAAAACCTAAAAATTAAAAAAATAATTTATTTAATATAAATTTATGTAGATCATTAAAACAAAAAAGGAAAAAAATAAATCGTAATATTTAACAAGATAAGAAAACGTTAATTGCTCATTAAGGATAAGTGTCAGTGTATATTTTGACAGTTATATGGTCAATCTAACCTGTTCGATCACATTCTGTACATTAGGTGGAAAGGTGTAAATAGTTGAATGTAAATCTTCTAATTCATCTTCCTCATGTCCTTCCATTTCTGTTTATGCTTCAATCTCAACTATACAGCTCATACGTATTTCATTTTAAACGTATTTGTATGAGCATATGACAAGAAGATATGTAAAATGTTTGTACGAATACTTCAAACCCACAATATACAAAAGCAGAAAGGAATGAATTTTATACTATAAGTGTCGCTCATTTGAATATTATTTTTACACTTCACAATACAACAGTTAATTATTTTTTTCATAAGTTCAAACAGTAAGGAGCCATCTAATAAATTTTGCATATATGTATAAATTAACATTAACACATTATTTTATGACATTTATCTTTTATATTTAATGTATTATAACTTGTTGCTTAGTACCTAAAAAAGTTAAAAATAATAAACATTTTTACTGCTATAAAAGTAAATATTCAATAAAAGAACACATTGAAATAAAAAAATGGCACTATTTAGGTGGTTTTCACAATATTTTTATTAATCTGTTAACACTTATTTCATTCCTAATATTTAAAAATTTGTACAGAATAATAAAATATTGATATTATGAATATTATATACATACATATATGTATATACAAATTTATCTTTTTCTGTTTCTTCTAATCGAATCTTTCAATTATAAATATATTATACTATAAAAAATTATTAGGAAATATATACAAGTTACGCAGCATATTACTGTAAGTAATAATATTCTTTTCGCGATAATAATTTATCTCTTTGTCGTAGCAACTGTGTTAATTAAAATTGACGGCTCCATCTTATCACGAAGGTACCAAAGCGTTATTCATTTCGGTTTACACTTTGCATCGTTTATTTCATGGCTGACCCATTAGCAAATCCAACGCTGAAGATCGCCCGATAAGCGAAAAGGCAGCGAGTCTCCGCTCTATGTTTTATATTCTATGGGAGTTGGTGAAACGATCGAAAAGCTTGGTCAGTTGTAGCGCCGACTCAGCTCGAAGTTGTGTAGTTTAAAGGCACATCACTGTACAAAATAGACGCACGTTTTTTCCGTATTAAGTAACGTAGAGAGCAGTAAGATTTTGCGTAGAGACAACGTGAGAATATTCATACGAGGATGCCACGCATTCAGTCAGCATACTGGGGGAAATTCGTATTCGTATATATTTTACAATTATTTTCATGTAAGTTGTACGCAATCGTGAACACCCACCCGGCCAGTTCATTCTGTTCTTGATAGTGAAAATTACCGATTGTTTTTCTATCGAAATTTTTAGTGTTATATAACGTTTCAAACTGAAAAGGAACTCAATCATCGAAAGTTTCCTATCCTGAGAAATTTGCCCGATCGTTTTCGTTGTAAAACATCTTATACGAAACATTCTAAGTCTTTTCAGAATTTGAATGAGAAAGTCATCTGTACTAGTGTTTCATTGACAGTATAAGAAAAACAAATAATCTAGTGAAATAAATGTACATCGATATACGTGACTTTATTTATGTAAAATATTATATATTTCGAATTTAGTGTAGACAATACGAATGTATTATCAGTGATTATGAGTGAAAAGATACTCAGAAACAGGTTTAACTACTTATACGTCTAATAAATTTGGCTAAAGAGAATTTATTGTTAATTAATGAAATATTATTAGTTAGAGATTCTACCGAATTACAAAGTGTATAGATGTGTTTACATTCTTCGCGGTTTTTTTTTTAAACTTTTCGTCATATATGTAACGTGTCACACGTATTAAATATTTTTCTTCAATTATTTAAATTATTATAATATTTCGTTTACGATAAGATGTATCGTAAAATTCATTACGGCAGTTTATAAATGGAATTCGCTTGACATTTGTCTACTCTTCCAATTATAGGAAGACAGAAGCAGGATACGACAAGGAATCAAAAATGGCTCAGCATATGTTCAATCTCATTCAATCATTTCAACCAATAACAAAATGGTTACAACTTGTATCAAATTTTTTATTTTTCTTAATATATTATAGATATATTTTCCACTTTTTCGCCTCAAAAATAATAATTACAGAAATAAAATAATTATGATCTTATATTATTACCAGGAAATATTGTTCAAATCTATTGTATTGCTTTTTGCTGATTTATGATAATTCTCGTAGATTATCACTGAAAACTAGAATGAAAATTAAAATACGTGACGAATCATTGAACGGATTCTCGTTTCTGCCATTTGCTCGCTTTTTCTTCCCTTTCGTTTCACGGTACACACAGAGGCGTTCCGGAAGGACTCTCGAGCTGCGAACTGCGAACGTTGTTCGGAAAAATTTATTTAAATCTGAAAGGTGCGCGATCTAGGTGATTCGTATATACCATAAAACAATTCCATTTTCGACGATTATTCATTATTATATGCTGATTTCGAAATGTCTTAAAAATACCCGGAATAGCCTGCGCGCGTGTTAGTAACACGCGCTTTCAGTGATCGATACAGTAACACCTCCCAGCAACAGGGTACTGCCACAAGTAGTTATAGTCGACCGAAACCTCTCCATCCTTCCTTACGGTTGCATTAAACCTTCTTAAAACCTATTTTTCGCGATGTCTCCCTTTTCACTTATCTATTCTTTAGACATTTCTCCTTGGCTAACCCATTAGCATAATCTCGATCATTTATACGAGGTTCTAGATAAGCGGCAATTGGATGAACGAAACGAAAAATTGACACGAATACGTTGGATCTACTTCTACAACGACCTAGATTTCACGAAGGAACTCGCTCGCATTAACAGACACTTGCCTTCCGGCACGCTAAATTGTATCGATTATCCGGTTATTAATTGTTGCCCAATGATGTAGCTCGGGGTAATTGTTACTCGACACATTAATAGCGAATCGTCGCGACGTTACGCGGCGCACGGTTCGAACGTTAACGCGATAACATGTAAATTTGATCGTACCAGCTGTTTCATTAATTATAGGCGAAAGTTTATTGGTTACTTTGAAAGATATGACCCGGGATCCGAAATTTTTGTTCAATCTACAGTTGAAATTTTATAATTGAAGAGATAGATATTGCTAATCCCTTGCTTTATCATTTTTTCTGTATATCTATCTATATACATATTGTCGATCATGTGTATTAGGATTCCTAGTCTTTACATCTATTGGGAAGCTAATTCACTAATTTTACTTCATTTAGTACTTTACATTGTATGGCGCGTATGAAAATTAGGAGAAGAACACAATAAATCATATTTTTCATTTTCTACAGAGCAGCAGTTTCAAAATTCAGTAAATTATTTGATGCTGGTGTAAACACGTATGTTTCCACTTTCTCCATAATTTAAAAATATTGCATGCCTTGTATTAAAATATCGAAACATTAAAATAAAAGAATCAAAAAAAATGTACTTATCGTACTTTTATCCTGTAATATTCAGGTGATGTGAATGGAATTACAGATTTACCTATAATAAAATAACTAAAAAGATAGGAAAAATGAAAAGCACTTAATTTGTATTAAACATCAGCATGATCAACAATGTTATAAATGTTTATATTTATAATTGACAGCTTTCTCTCTGCTTTCCCATCTTTTATTGGTGAAAATAATAAGAAAAGTAATCATATTATCAATATTGTCGTAAAGGCGCCAATGGAATACAAAGGATTAAATGCCGACAACGAGTTGAAATTGAATTTTCAGACGAATAGAAATCTTGTTACGTTTGCTCCTTAATTCTCGCTGCGAGTGTAACTCGATATCACAAAGCAAGGGATTAATAAAAATTATTAATTTAAACCAATAATAACATTTCTAAATGCATCGTAGTTTGAGAATCGTTATAAAGTTTTTACAATAATTATGCTTTTTAAGATGTGTCAAATCGTTTTCTTTTATGTACGTTCTAGTTATTTAACGTGTTTTTAAAACGTGATAAAGATTTAGACTAGTATGGAGGAGATTCGAATAATTTTAGATCTGAATTTCCTATGGATCACAATGCAGTGACAGTTGATGCATCAGAACGTTATCAGTTTATCAAAAAACGATCTTTAATCATGATCGTAATAAACTCGTCGATAATAATGGCAGATCTAATCAATTCGTTCTATCAAATTATTTTAAACTTTCCGAGAAAAGATCGTATCATCGAGTTTATTTTTACTAATATAGCAGAAAAATTATCTGAAACAACTGAAAATCAAACAAGAGGATTACTCATTTTATTTTGCCTTATTTTTTATATATACCTATCATAGATTCTGTTATATTTTTTAACCGTCATTATAATTGTGACCAGCTTTCATGAAACGCAGCCATTAATTATGATTTTAATAAACGTATAAAACGAGGAACACAAGATTCGTTTTAGCGGACACAGCCGAGCACAATGTTTAAAGTTTTATGTCATGTTATTGAACGAGTAGAGTTTCCCAGTTTGTTGTCCCGAGAATTTATTAACGATTTTGTTATTGTCAACGATGTAATTAGGGGCGAGGGACAAGAAGGGCAAAACATTTTGTTGTTGAATCGTAACGAGGCAAGTTTTGCGTGTTACATTTTGTGATTTCCGTTTCTCGTTTATATCTGATGCTGCGTGTATTTTTCACTACGCATAATAATGAGACATTTGAGATTCGTTAAACAAATTATTATCCATTCAAGCCCATCGTCATTATCATGTGAAACGTTCTTTTATCCTGCATGTGCTCTGTATCGTGTTTTTATCTGCATTTCAGTCATATTTCGCTTTAAATACTCTACAATTATCTTATTTTTTTTTCTGAAAACTGTTTGAATATGATCAATTTTATATTTTGACATATCTACATATATATGTGGGATTGGCAACTAAATGATTACGTATTTTAAATAAGAAGGAGAATTCAAAATTTTTGCTTAAAAATATAACTTTATTCAATTAGGTATTGTCCGTTTTTGTCGATGACCTTTTGCCATCTTTCAGGCAGTGTCATAACTTTTGATTTTTGCCAACAAAAAACTGAATTAAATATGATTTTACATCATCAGCGTCACTAAAAATTTTACCATTTAAGGAGTTCTGCATGGAACGAAATAAATGGTAATCTGAAAGCGCAAGGTCAGAGCTATATGGTGGATGTGACAACACATCCCAACCTAGTTCTAATAATTTTTGGCGAGTGATCAAAGATGTGTGAGGCCTTGCGTTATCATGCTGGAAAACAACACCCTTACGATTTGCCAATTCTGGCCGCTTTTCTTGAACTGCATCGCTCAGTTTGGCGAGTCGTTGAACTTACACGTTTGAATTAATCGTTTGGTTTCTTGGTAAAAGTTCAAAGTACAGAATTCCTTTATAATTCCACCAAACTAACAGCATAATCTCAGGTTTTGGTGTCGTCTGGGCTGGTTCATCTTGCATCACCTTGCATTAACGTTGTTATAAACTATCCACTTTTCGTCGCTAGTAATCAGCCGTTTCAGAAATGGACCGATTGCGTTGCGTTTCAGAAGCGAAACGCAGATGCTAATGCGTTGCGTCAAATGAATTTCCTTAGTCTGACGAGGGACCCACAAGTCGAGTTTCTTGACATAGCCAAGCTGTTTTAATTTTTTTTTTTTTTTTAATGCATATATGCGATACATTGAGGTTCTTTGCAATCTCGCGCGTTGTGCTATGACGATTTGAATCGATAATAGCCTTGATATGGGTCTCATCAACTTCAACTGGACGGCCAGATCGTTGAGCATTTTTCAGTGAAAAATCGCCAGAACGAAATTTGGCAAACTCATTTTAACACTGTCTTACTTTCAATGCTTCATTCCCATATACGGTACATAACTTCTTGTGTGCTTGCGATGCGTTTTTGCCTTTTCGGTAATAATACAATAAAATATGTCTGAAATGCGCGCCTTGTTCTTCCATTTTTAAATTGGTATAAAAACGAAACTAAATAACTAATCGATACAATTTTTTTTGCTAAATTAAAGTTGGAAGTCCAAACAACAAGAAAACAATATAGGTTAGGTGCTTTGAACACGTTGACAAAACAAAAGAATGTGTTAATACCACCTATTGACAAAATCCGCAATCACTTAGTTGCCAACCCAATATATACTAAATGTACCTCTAACGAGATGGATATTTCGCAATAATAAAATATAATATTTTCACATAATGAAAAGTACATAAATAAAGTAAAAGAAAATGAACAACTTTGAAATGTTTGACGAATCAAATGATGTATGCTTAATATTACTAAGTGGTAGAAATGACAAACGGGATGTTTTTATGAGACAGCAGAATTGTAACCATGTGGGATGATGTGAAATTATAATTATCTTGTAAAGGGGGAGAGAATGATATTTATTTGTTGGAATATTTCATATATTTCATATATGTTCATTATTCAGCGGTATTGGGTACTTTAATGGGATTATAATTATGTGATCAAAGGAAAAAGAAGCATAGAGATATGTAGTTGTCAAAATATTTGATAAATTCTATACTTTAACGAAAAAGATTGGAAAGTTAAATAATCATAAAAGCTATTTCCCTAGCGAGAAATTGTTATTCAAAAAGTAAAACGTCATCGGTGACTTTCAGATGCAACTTGCACGGTGCATGTACGACTGATAGCACCCAACTACGTAACATACAACAGCACAGCTACTCTGCATTGCAATCATAGTGTCCCAGATGCTTACTTACATAAAGTCGAGTTCATGAAGGATGACAAGAAGATATTACAATACATAAAGGATAGGAAACCGCCGTTCAAGGACTGGAAAGTAGAGGGCGCAAGCATGAAGGTGAGTTTTATACAATCAACATACGACTGGTCCTAGCTGTCTTCCAATTATGCAGTCTTTAAGCAATTGCGTAGTCGTACTCATCGCATATGCTACCCCGAGCAAACGATAATCTTCAAATTGACAAATCAGTTTTCTTTTCCTTTACTCCTTTTTTCTTTGATACAGCGAAATATCATTGACTTAAGATTGTGTTGGTATTATATTTTCACGCATATTTTATCGACGCATCCATTTTATATTATATTTAATACGGTTAATATTTTATGTGTTGTTAATATGATATTACCTGTAACCTTAAGTTCTTGACGTTTTATGTGCGTATCGGCTCAATTTTTTATTTTATCATATTTTAAACGTTGATAAATGTATTGTTATTTATAATTTTCTATCGCATCCATGTTTTATGTTGCGTTTTAGTATTTTCTGGTAGATATAACTTTGAATTTTATTTCTCTTAAATGGATAAAATTTTATAATTTAGTATGACATTTATCTTATACGAGGCGTTTTAATATTTTACGATACAACTTTTTTATTTCGTTCATGTTAAATGAGTTTTAAAATCTCTTGAAATTTACGGTTTTAAGTTTCCTTGTTTATCGATTTCGGGTCTGCATTATTTTATTCGACGTTATTTAAAATTTTGGCGAAAATAAGAGACTTTATATCACTACACTTTATATAAACGGTCATTAATGAATCCCGCTCACGAATATCATACATGAAAAAGTAATTCATTAATCTAATGCATTTAACGATTCCGTGATACTTTGATAGATGAGTACGTGTTCGAGTTACATACCGGCTTCCTGTATATTCATGTCTAGTATAGTTTAGAAAATTTTTGCCTTCTATCGGAACATGTGATGCTGGAACTTTTCAAGTCTCCATTAACGTAATTGTCTGGAATTAGTATTTTTATTCTGTTCGGATGAAAATAAAGTGTCAGCATCGAAATTAAAATCAATCTTGACAACGATTATAATACTCATTTAATAGTTTTAATACTTGCTTCATCGACCGAGTTTATCTGTACCGCCTTTCCCAGCGACTCGCCGATATCGCATCAGGTCCGTTTACCAAGTTTCAATATTCTACAGTTTGCAGTTTGCAGCACCTGACCTCGTGGTCGCGACTTGCGACTCACCCCAGGTTCGTCCGTAAGTGACTCCATCCTAGAGGTTTCCTGATTAATTTCGCGCCAGGTTCATTCTCGCGAACAAAAATTCTAGCAGTTGCCAGACTTTGCGTCAGATTCGTTCATGTATTTGCTAGCACATTGCAATCGTCTTTCGCGCTACTCGAAGCTCGTGCTCGTAACTCGTAACGAGGTTATATCATTACATCCATCGTCATATCAGTGTCAATATGAAAGCGAAAAAGAAGAGTATGCAAAAAACTTAAAATTGTGTGTAAAAAATATTTGGAATCTTAAAATTTATCTTATGAAATAAATCAAAATAAAAATATTCTGTGCAATGTATTTAAGTATTCGTTTTTGGGGACGTTTTAAAATTTTACAATTTGTCCAGTAGGACATTTGATAAAATATTTTAACTTAGTGAGTAAAATATAGCATGTGGGTGGTTACTCCCAGTGGGGACCTATATATTTGACTGGATAATAAAATAATTTTTGTGTATCGTCAGAATTGAAAGAGGTACATACGATACATGTAGGATATATGTTTAGGTAGCTATTTCTGGATAAAAAATCTTGTAGGTGTATTTATTAAATAAGGTCATATAATTATTTTAACTTATCTAGTCTCTTGCGCGTAGTCTTGTAATGCGGGATAAGTAATAAGTAACGAGTAATGAAGTCATATCGCTGCTATTATTTTTTAGTATCTAAAACATTATAAGTTTTTTTATTTCCTTTTATATCAATGTATAAGTATACGTAGAGTACTAAAAGCATGTTATCATTATTATTATTATTATTATTATTATTATTATTATTATTATTATTATTGCTGTTAATACAGGAATAGACGAACATTCTCATTGATGAAAGTAGATTATCTTCTGCACCATTTAATGGATCAAAATTACAGTGGCCGTCATGGTCAGTAAAGTTCAACGAACATGCATATATCGTTAATGTGCCGATGCATTGGGGTTCTATAGTACATACCTCGTCTGATCTAAAAATAAATCATTCAACGAACCCGTTTGGCTTCTTTTTTAATACTTTAATCTATATATGTCTGAACTTAGGTCTAGATTAACAACCGTATCACGCTCGAAAACGCATTTCACTGCAAGCGAATCGAACGGTTTTGAGAAAATTGTTGATTTACTCCAATTTAATCTGTTCGAGTAACATTAGTTTAATATGCAATCACATGGACAAAAACGCGTAATAGATTTCAATTACGATAAGTTGCACCTAGACTTAAAAACTTTTTGTTGGAGAAGGGCAAGAATTCAACTTTTTATTTAAATCATATTGTTTAAAGTATTTGTGTTTGTTTAAAGGCATTAATTATTATTAATGATTATTGTAATATTTATGCGGAGAAAATAATTAATGTAAAGAACTTTTTTCATTTAAGAAACTGAATGTATATAATATTTTGACGTTAAAAAATCTTTTTATCGGACGTTTATCAGATTTTTATAGGTACCTATGAGAGAACTATTTGCAATATATAAAAAAGAACTACTTTTTTTCTTATTATAAGTATGATAATAATCGGGTCATTTCACCTTTCTAAGTTTAAATGTAATAAGATGAAGCCGTTGTAAAAATTCAAATTATGAAAGGGAAAGTTTTATTCCCGGCATTAATGATATGATAAACGATTAAGTTCATAGAAACTTATTTTTTCGTTCCGTTTACTACATAATTATATAGAAATGAAAAGTTTTTTCAAGTATCCATTTGTAGCAGATGCCTCGATGTGGTTAATAGATAATTTCGTTTCTTTTAACCTACAATTACATATAAGCAGTGTGTTTGTAACAGGCTTCCGTTAGTAGTTGGTATGTAAATTATAGTTAATTATATAGCTATTTTCATATGAATATCGTCGTTGTCTTTCTTGTAACTTGCATGTCGCGTTCCGTTTCACTACCATGTTCCACTACAAATCTTCTTACTCTACTTGCACGGTTAGACCATTGTACGATATGTGTCCGATCAGATATAGCGTTATTCCACTTCTACGTTCTACGGTCAGCATATATATATGTACAATATAAATGTGTAATTAATTCAGGTTCGTTCGTTTATTCTTGCGTGAAAAGACCTGTTTAGTACTGTTTTCATTCGATTTCTCTCTTGATATATTACTTTTTAAAGATGTCGTATCGTTTTTTTCATGGATTAATTCAAAAGAAAGAGAACAAGGCAGGAGGATGCAAATTTTTACGAGGCAACTCGCTGCGAAAAGACTGAAATGATTGAAACGACTGAAACGAGAAAAAAGGCCATCGTTTAAATATAATCAGAAAATAATTGATTTCATCGACCATATCGATTTCGACGGACAAATGGATAAATAAAGAAATAAAGCAAATATATCAAGATCCACTTAATCGAATTGTTGTATCGAATATTCATGTTTTTCATCTATTACGAGTAATTTAACAAAATTAATGTGTCGCAACATGCAAATGTAACTCGTTTTCTGCTTGACGATATACATATGTATGTACAAGTACATATAAACTATATTTGTCGAAAAAAACGATGAATGAGCTACCTGATATACTAACTTTCTGACTCTTTCCCCTGTATCCACAAATGCGAAACTTTTATCCGATAAAATTAACATGAAATGTTAGAATCGTGTATTGTGAAAATTATGCGAGACTGGTTTATACGTTATATTATCAACGTGATTACTCACGCATTTATTATACATATCAGATATATTAATGAATTATAATAGACACAAAAAAACAGTCATATGTATTTTATTGTGTCTTATAATTTGTGAATTGTAAGCGTTAAATAAAACTGGGATACGTTTGATATTACTTTTCGTGCTGATTCAGATCATAAACAAAATGTCGTATTCGAATAAATATCATATAACTATTTTTTAAAAAGTATTGTATACCTACATACATACGTATATTTTAAAAATGTGATAGTTGAAGAGATATCGATAAAACTTGTTTATTTTGACCAATTTTTACCCAACTAAATAAAAATTAGTGTCTGAAGTTGTACATAGTTGTATAAAATATAAATAATTTTTTCTAATTACCTGAAGAGAATTTGAATAAATAGATATTCTTTTATGTGTGTCAGCTATCGACTTTATTTGCAGAAGCTATAGGTAGAATTTCGAAACTTTCTGGTATTACTAAGCGATATTTTATGAAGAAAACTTTGACAAACAGAATCTATAATTTCTATTCTTCATCCTATTCTTTAAAAGTTCGAACTATAAAAAAGAAATAACTGTTTGAAGAGTTTTATTTTCTATTTCTCTTAATTATAATAAATTACTTTTGTCACAAAAGCAAACATTATTTTTTGTCAGAATAGAAGAAAAGCAATCGATAATGTTAGATTAATGTCGATTAATATATATGAGTAGAGATAATTTACTTCAGTTAAAACGTAAATTATAAACATATCGACGAAAATTTATAATCTTTGTTAATGCAATATTCTTTTAATGAATTTTAAAAATATTTTATACCAAATATCAAAGATTAATTTGAGCACAATTTCATTGAGACTAACAATGGACTAACTTGTAAATTGTTTTACAAGAGACACGAGATTCCTATAATAAGTATAAAAGAAACGACATGGCTACGAATTAATTATACGTAGAAGGATGGTTCACACCGGTGTTTCAAGTTCACTGCATGTTCATTGTTCGATATTCAATGTTCAATGTTCAACAACTCATGCTTCGTGCAAACGATTTACTTTGCGTTACGAACCGCGTCGTGCTCGAGACATCAAGAGTAACGTAGAAAAAGTGGCCATTAAACGCGTGTCTTCTCAGTATTCCGTTTACTCTATACTCTGCTCCCTCTGTCTCTGACATATATGCATAGCCTTCTACGCTCTACACTTTACGTCTACATAGTATAACCCGTGAACGTTGCTGAACTTTGCAATTCAGGACTCATGAATCTGGTAACTTGAATGCCCGCAAGGATCAAACAGAGTTATCCTCTTTTAGCCATGAAAAAAGGAACTAGGAGTTTAATGGCTGTTACGATTATTTAATATTCGAAAACGTTATTTAATAATCACTACAACAGAGTGATTATTGCAGTTGTAAAATTCCCACGTTTAAATTATTTTGCAATTGAAAGTCTCAGGTACGAAACATGATCTTTTATAGAAGATTAGTTATCCGTCCGCGGCTTCGCCCTCACAGTATTTGTTTCTATTACAATTTAGGTCGATTATATCTTTTAAGAATTGAACTTAGAAAAACGCTCTAACTCAAGTTTGTCTTCTTTTTTCTGGAGGAGTTCATATTTTGAATCTCTGATCTCTAACTTTAGCGAATACGGAGATACGGCTATCCTTTGAGAAAAAATATACCTTTCTTCCAGTCTTATAAGAGTTGAATTTCGAAAAACACACAAACACTTGCTTATTTATTTTTAACGAAGCGCTTATATGCCGAATTTCACGCCTCTAATTTTAACGAACATAGAGATACGGATATATTGTAAAACAGATTTTACCCCCTTTTTATCCCT
The DNA here is from genome assembly GCA_014825925.1 of Bombus breviceps. Taxonomy (NCBI): domain Eukaryota; kingdom Metazoa; phylum Arthropoda; class Insecta; order Hymenoptera; family Apidae; genus Bombus; species Bombus breviceps. The sequence goes on from CM026184.1 coordinate 12,728,929, forward strand.
TTACAGTCTGTAGTTTCAAAAGTCCTTTCTTATCCCATGCCTACGTCATAAAGCAACTACATTGTTCTAATGTTACTTTTCTAGGTACATCGGTTGGGGCTGGACCCAAAATGATTAGATCAATGAGATTAGATTAATGAGTGGATCAGTCACTTTTGCATTATACTCATATACATATATAGATAACTTTAGAATTCTATACATTTAGTTCTATGTGAAAAATATTTGTTCATTTAAATTTAAAATTAAGTATGTGTTTTGTCACCTACTTGAATATTTAAAAGATGTAAACAACATTAGATTTAGGTAGAATAATATCAATGAATCTAAACTACTATAATTACCTAATCTAGTATTTGTTTCTTATTAAATACAGTCATTTGTCATTAATTTTTGAAAGGCTTATATCTTCGAATATCTTAAGAAAATCTTATATTTCTAGCACGATTGCCATATTTCTATTAGCGTTCTGCCCATCAGGAAAAGATCAATTTCGCTCTGCTTCAACAGTCCTTAAGTCTTGGCCTGTTAAACATTGAGGAGTCGTGAAGTTTTCGCAGCTGCCATATTCTTGTATTCGGTATTCTTACCGTAACATTTTTCTTTTTAATTACGTTGAAATGGTCACCATTTCTAAGAAAGCTCTACATCTGGTCTTTTTAGTTTTCTCAAGCACTGAAGCCATCGACAGCGTATAGACAACAGACTGGGACGAAGACAGACCATGAACAGTAGACAGTAGACAGGAGACGATGGCTTCGGGGTTTTCGGTTATAGGATAACACTGCTAGCGTGCAGATCGGGACCAGCTCAAATTATATTCCTACTTGTACTTACACTTCTGTATTAAAATATATTTTCTACTTTACAATTTATCCACGTGTTCCTCTGTTCGAACATTTAATAACCTCGACAATTTACTTATTAAGTATGTATATACTTAACCACAAAAAAGTGAACTTGAAAATTTTGAAAAAGTTGGGAACTTTTCAAAAATGTAGTTCAAATGACGTCAACGATTTAATCAGTTCTTGTTCTTATAAATAGAGGGTTCATGGAGACAAAACCGTTCCTCAAAACAATTGTAAATTCTTAATATGTAGTAAATATTTACGAAACTACGTAAGACACGAAAAGAAGTTGTAATCATAATTGTGTAGTTTCGTGCTCTATATTATGGCGGTAAAGAAATTTTAAAAGACTCTTCTTTTTCAAAATTTACTCGCATTATCTTTAATATTTTATAAGAAATTTTTAAAACCATATACATAGATATCGGTATGTACGTAGGTACGTACATACAATACATACACATATAGATATTACAAAATTTTTAGAATAGCCAAAATCAATCTTTCGTTCAAGAAAGCGTACTGTAATGAATGATACGGTTTATTTGTTGGAACAGGAAATGATTTCGCTATTACTGTCGCGTTGGAATTACATTGCTACAAAGTTTCAAACTTTCCTAGTTTTGAATTACCGAATTTCTCTTGTAAGTGACATAAAAATCTGAAAATTAAGAAAAATAGACTGACGATATTTTTACCTATATTCCTGACTTATAACAATTCGCAAAAGATCGTTCAACGAAAATCACGTGAAGTATTATTTATTAACAGGTGTTCTAAGAGCGCATCCATCATATCGTTTAATAAAGGTTGTTGTTACGAATTTCGTACTTAAAAACAGCGCGTTAGTTATAATAATTCGTAGAAAGATAGCGAATGAAAAATTGTGTAAAATATTGTTTAGCTATAGCTTAGCTGCAACGCGTTCGTTGTGCTTCGCCGTTAAAGAATATACAGTATACACTTCTAGCCCGTTATCCAATCTTGTTTTACGCTCCCTTATATTACTTCATTTTTCGTGACCGTTATTCTATAGTCTGCAGTCTACAATCTACGGAAACAAAGCTCGTCTCGACATACGCTTACACGACGAGAACGTTGTAAAACAAAAATTTTTCTATGCGCGAATCTACGTGTAAGCGTCCTCGTGACCTGGAATTAAATAAAACATCGCTTTTCATTGGGACGAAACCACGAAGGCGTCGCCAGAGGAAATTGAAACACGGCATTAACGATAGTCTGTATTATGTCGGGAGACAATATCGAGACGGACTTTCTTAACCAGTGGCCGATACCACGTGAAACAACCTACATCGAAACATGCAACGTTAATAAAAATATAACACGATACCCTCGATTCGTGACATATCCCGTCAGAGTATATCCAAGCGTTGTAAAATTAAAGATACATGAAGTAAAAAATAGTAGGGTATAATGAAAATACATTCTTTTTAGATATCTGATCATTTCATACCTAAATCATGTCATACTTATATATATATTACAAATTGCGTATACATATAATGGCTCACGAACATATTCCAATATTAAACACAGGAAATTTATATGAATATATTATGTACATTATACAAAATTTGTGGAAATTTCTGCAGCACTGTAATATGATACAACTATCATGATTGTAATAGGAAAGTTGAAAACCAGTCCGAAAATGTATATGAAAGTTTATAAGACATTTATTGCAAACATACACTTAATGAAAAATTAGTATACAGCATGAATAGTAGCTTCACTAAATATTGTGGTTTGTTAATATAGTGCATAATTAACTATTCAAATACGGTGGTAAATTTTGTGAAGTGTATGTTTCCAATTAATAGTCTGTAGCTTCTATATACGTACATTTCTAAATGTGTTTCAAAGATCAATATAATCAATATAGTCGTGTCTTGTTATAGGATTAATAAAATTTCAAAATTATTTAAATTTGTGTATGTGTACACTCGTATACCTTCGTGAATCACAGTATATAACATAGTATGTAAAAATATCAATGTTACCGTATTTGTTGACGAGCAATGTATTATTTATTGCTTTTTGACACGACATTCCTCCTTTTTAATCATTTTTTAACTCCTCTCTTGAAAACTTGTGAAAATTAAAAATTTTTTTATCCTTTATGACATTTTGTCGTTGTCAAATTATATATTTTGTCGTCAAATAAATAAAAGTCTATTCATGTTAGGTATAGAAAATAAAGTGGACGACGGGACAATTTCCAGCTGTATTTTATTCTACATATGTAATGTCGTCTGTATCGTGTGTGACTGACCGTTGACACGATGAAACAGACTTTCCGGTTCATTAATATTGAACATTTCTCTATTGATGTTATTTGTAATTCTCTTAATTAGTGATTATGTATACAAGTTGCGGCAGTTACTATTTGATCCTACCTTAACGATTCAAAATGCAAAATGTAAAATGCAAAATAGAGGATACTACTTATGAAATGGCTCGATACGAGTATATACGAGTGCAGGCGCTCACGAAAATATAATATTTGAACATTTATAAATATTCATAAGTTAACCTCTTATAAATTTATATATGTAGCGGCACATGAGTCAGAGGACATTTCAAATCATGTTGTTTTACGGAGTATCAAGATCGTTAGATTACAAGTAATGTAAGAACAAATAAACAATGGGCAAAACAATATCGCCGCTACATGCAACCGTCGAACGAAGACGAATTTGAATTTTCCGACTCTCCCCCGACCAGTATAAATAAACAGACGCGATCGCGTGCGACACAGTATCGAACAGTTCATATCGAGTATCAACGAGTATTAACGAGCATCTTCGGCTATCTACGCGACGAACAATAACGAGTATTTATTCCGAGTTTTATATTGTATCAACGACTCCTTGTACGCATATTTATTTATTTCAAATATACTTGACGGACTGCGACAGCAATATTTCGCCCTCGTTATTTCGCGACACCTATTCACGACTAATTCCCCACATATATTTATATGAAACTTGAAATTTTTTCATATGGGTAGTATCTATATGAAATGCAGTGCAGTCCTTTTAGCTTTCTACTTGATTCATCTGTAATTCTACAACACCATATAGATAACAATTTTTCTTTTCTCTACATTTCATTTCTTTTCGTTTGCTTTTTCTACCAACGCCTACACGATCAAAGAACAGACGTTTGATCAATTTCTGAGCGATCGATACACAAACGTTCCTTTCATTTTCAAGCATGCTTTCGCACGCAAGAGGCACTGATAAAGGCAGTGGTATAATGGTAAAGGATTTGAGTTTGGACGAGTGCACGGAAACAGTGGTCGCGTTTTAATTATTTTATTTAATAGAAATTTTTACCGCCTACTAGCACTAAAACACCGTTTGTTTACAGCGCTTTGAAAATGGCACGACAATCACATTAGAGAATGTCCGTTACGAGGCATCCGGCTCGTATAGCTGTGAAGTTTCGATGTCGACTCCTATTTATAGCCAGACTTCGGAAAGCGTTCCAATGAAAGTTATAGGTAAGAGAAGATAAATATCTACATTTATGTATCTTTGTATGTATAATAATATTTAAAACTCGTCATGACGCTGTTGTAGCGTTATCAGTTATAATCTACAATTTATGTTATGACTATGATGATACGGTATAATTTTTTACAAATGAAGGATTCAGCGAAACAGTGACATAACTGTGCCTTTTTTAAAAAAAATGAGATATATCCAAGGAACAATATATAACCTTGGCAAACATCAATTACTAAATTGTAATTTCTAGAGAATGTTGTATAGTTATTTACAATATCCATCTCACCCATATCGATGATTTCTGAGTACGTGTAGAAATCAACGTTTTGAACCACTTTTTCCTATACATGTGATTTGCAATATAAAGAAACTTATTCGTTAAACATTTTAATTTCATTATGATACAGTTTCAAGCCGAATCAAACGTTGGAAAAGATGCGAAGGAAACAAAAAATTATATGGTACTCTTTATTCGCATTTCTATTCGTCTTACCCCTCAACGCTAGTGTAGCAGATCGAAGCCCATCCTCTGCCCATTGTCCTCTGTTCGATCTTTTCACGTAGGTTCGCATTGTTTACTATAAATACACATTGTTTACTGAAATAAGTAAGTTGCAACCACTATACTGACGCGGCATTTTACTCCAACATGTTGAGAAAGATGTTAAGCTCGTTAAGTAGGTAAAATTTTATGCTTATCGTTTGTACAAAAGTAAAAGAAATTTCGAAAATTTTTTTTTATTACAATAAGAAATATTATGCTGCAGCAAAAATTTTTGCAGACGTCGTAGCCAAAATTTCTTCAACATACTCCTGTTGTATATTACAACAAATGCTAAGTGATCTTCTTTATCGGAAGAATTCGTAAGTACACATAATGGATAACATAGACTAGATAGACTTTAGAATTCTAATTGCTTAGCATCTTCTCCTATTTGGTATCTTCCCCCTAATTACCTTATGTACTTATATCTACGTTTATTTCAGTTTGATGGCCTAGAATTGGCTTTAAATACGATAGCATAAAAATATGTCAATTCTTTGATAATCCTTCTTTTTTATCTTTAAATACTTTATCTTTATATAATCATTGCCCCCATTACGTTTCATTCATCTATTCGTTCATTCCGTCATCCATTTGATCTATTTTTTACTTGTACTTGTACCTTATTTCTCAATAATTATATTTTTTTTCATCTTTGTCTTCTACTTCTACTCCTCTCTGTTTGTGTTTTTCCTTATTTTCCTATTCTTTTTCTTCTTCCTTTCTATTCTCCGCAACCACCTTTTTCATGTTTTTATTTTTATCCAGAATTTCCTCGATGTACAAATTCATCCTATCTATCGTTTCACATTCCTCCTTCCAGTGCTCCAATGAGTCTTCCTATTTTTCATACAATGTACGTGTCTTTTTCTGACTGACTAAAATTCTTTCATCTCCAATTTTAAATATAAGAAGCATCATTATAAAAGATCGAATCTTATATCTATAATAATAATAATTTGCAATTAGATTATATCTATAGCTTTTAAAAAGTTAATGTTTAAACTTCACTCATATTACAAATATTTCACAAGGCATCATAATATGTCATCTGTAAAGTATATCCTATCTTATTCTACTTTCGTACGAAACGAAAAATTATAATAAGAAATACGTCCCTTGACGGACAACAACAAACGAGACAAAATGTCTTCTATTCCAAATAGATTAGTCACGCAAAGATTAATAGTGGTAAATTACTGTAGAAACTTAGGAACTATAGTAAAATGTGAAGGTTGAACTTTGAAAAGTGTATAACATATTAAAAAAGTTCCTTTGCAATACAGGTATCTATTAATAAGCGAAAAGTAAAGTTTGAAAAAATTGGAAATGTTATAAAATGTAAAAAAGTACTTCTAAATCAATTAAAAGGATTCTTTAATGTAACATTGCTGTGAAGACACAGAGAGATGAAAACATTGATTTTTATATTTTATACTCTAACTAATAATGTCATTTTTAAGTATTTGCAAAAAGTACTCATATAATCTATATAATCTATATGTAAATTCATAATATAGGATTTGTTTATTCAGAAATATTAGAAATTAGGGTTTTCAATGATTTCTATCCTAAATGATAAGTTTATTGATAGATGGATCCATTTACAATGGATTAAACAGGAAACGATGGTCATTTAACATGAACTAAATACAGTAATGCTATAACTAGGACAACTAGATAGATAATTCACAACTCACAACTAATAATTTACAACTCATAGCAACTTGGCAACTTAGCTCTCACCTCCTCATAACTCGACTCTTAGTTAACGACTTTATTTTTAACGTGGGGCAATCCTCATGGACGACCCGCCGCCCTCTGGGAGGCGACGGGGTAGTGTCGGACTCAAACCGAGTAAAACACCACGGTGGTCGTCCTGGCCATTGGTAGGAGTGCCCCGGGACCCTCTGCGAATTACTGTCGGGCCACTCCTTCGTCTTCTCCCTGATAGTGTTATCGGAAGTCATCCTTGGTTGATTGGGTCGTTAGGAGGGACCACTCCTCCTAACGCCACGCTGCCTGGGCCCTAGTGCAAATCCGGGGGGGGGGAGTCCCAGACCCTCCTCGGTGTGACAGCACTCTTGATGAACGTTGTTCTCTCTCCCTTTCTCTCTCGGCGCACTCTTTTGCGAGCATGACTTGCTCGCAGTAGGCGCGGACGGCGATGTACTCCTGTTATCCCCTCAGCATGGCTTTTACGATCGCCTCGGGGGCCAAACTCTCGCCGATGGCGAGTCGTAGGACACGACGCGGCTCCTCCCACGCCGGGCAGAACTCCAACGTATGCTGTGTCGTGTCTTCCTCTTCCTCGCAGAGGTAGCACGTGCTAGTCACCTTCCGCCGAATCCTTAGCAGGTACTCTCCGAACACTCCGTGTCCGATGAGCGCCTGCGTCATCCTGTACGAGGGCTCGCCGCGATCTCTCCAGACCTCCCAGTTCGGTAGGACCGATTCAACGGCTCGACGAGGCTGTACCGCATCCTCGGCGGCAAGCTGAATGCGCCATGGTTCCCAGGTCTCGAGCCTTGCCTCCTCCCGAACGTCGTGGACCGACTGGCTAGCAGAGGGCTTATCCCCGCCCGAGCACAGGCCTCGCAAGTGATGGTACAGCCGTCGGAGCGCTAGGGCCTGAAGCTCGAAGGGAGGAAACGCCGCCAGCACTGACGCCGACGCGTGGGATATGGTCCGATATCCTCTGATTATTCGGATGGTGGTAGTCCTCTGCAACCTCCTCAGCAGCAGTAAGCTGCGACGACTCCTCGGCAGATCTTCCGCCCACACCGGGGCTCCGTACAGGACCCTGGATCGGACCACTCCCTCGTACAGTCGACGAACTCCGGCTCCGATCCCACCGATGTTTGGTAATAGACTGCATAAGGCGTTGACTGCGGCCGCCGTCACTTTAGGGACCAGGAGCTCGAAGGGCGGCCGGAACGTTCATTGGCTGTCGATTGCGAGGCCCGGGTATTTCATCTGGAGCCCCACCTGTACTTCCTCTTCGCAGATGTTCACACAGAGGCCAGGAGGAGGGATTTCTCTACAGTGTTGGTCGAAGATCCACATGGCCCCGGACTTGGCAGGTGACACGTTCAAGCCCAGCTCCTGGATGGCGCGAACCGCGCACGTCACGGCGACCTCGCCGAGTTGCAGAGTCTCGTAAAACCATCGTCCGCCGGCCAGGACCAGGCCGTCCAGTGTCATCGGCGTAGCATACGATGCCCGTGCCCGGAGGCAGGGGACAGCGAAGGACCGTGTCGTACGTCGTGATCCACAGGATGGATCCCAACCCAGAACCCTGTGGAACACCCCGCTCCGCCATTCTGGCTGGAGTCGCGACTCTGACCGTGGCCGGGTTCCAGAACTGCGCCAGACGCGTCGCTAGCGTGGACGCCTTCTTCCGGTCTTTATCACCGGGGACTTCCAAGATGATAGCGCCGGTCATGGCCTTACGCATCTTAACCGCTTCGATGCTCATTTCTGCCAGCGGGATTTTCCCTCTTACCGACGTCAGCACCTCCGCGTATGACGTCTTCGCTCCCTCGCTCAGGGTCAGGGTCTCCGCAGATGATCGCGGTGAACAAGGGGGCACACAGACTTCTTTGGCGCTTGTACCGGCACATCTTTCGGGGTTTTCGCCGAGGTCCCCGTCAATGCGGCAGCTCTGGGTTTCGGGAAGTCCTTTGTCCTCCTCCCAGACTGAATGTCTGTCGCGGCTGAAGCCGTGTAAACTTGGCTCCCCACCGCCCTTTCTGTGACTTCCTTTACCTTTTTCTTCTTCGTTTTCTTCTTCTTTGGCTCGACCACCTTCCACTCTCCACCCTGCTGCTCCCTCTGGACCGATGGTAATTGGGTGATGCTGGTGGTGCGAGCCGAGCCCACCGAATCCTGTCTGGCTCGCGCCTCACGACTGCCTCGCCTACCTCTGAGGCGCTCTTCAATGGCCCTTAAGATGGAGGGTCCAAGCTCCTCGACCCTCTTCTCCAGGGTAGTGAGGCGCGCGGTGTCACTCTGTCCGTTTCTCGGAGGACGACCCGCATTGGAAGCCGAGACGCCGCACCGAGAACACTCCTGGGGCGCGCTCACCACCATTCTCACAAACTCTTTCCGCAGGGTCTCGTTTTCCTTCTCGAGCACCGACGGCCTCGCTTCCGCGAGGACAATATCAGATTCATCAGGGTATCCCAAGGCGTGGTACTACGCCGCGAGAACTCATAATCGTCTCGTGCTCCCCTCTTAGTTAACGACTGCTCACAACTCGACTCTCAACTAACGACTGTCTGTTAATTCGTCTTTCTCTCTTAAGTATCCCTTTGTCTTTTCTCATAGCCCCACCACGTACGTGCTCCGCAACCGTCCGCGGCCATGGTCACGTAGGCCCTTTTTTGGGGAACTATTCGACTGAAAGACCGACGACACATTGATGGGCCGCTTGGCCCATTGAAGTTCCCAGACCCTTTGGCGATCTGACCATGATACTATACTCGGCCATTCTAACAGATACATCTGATCTCAGATGTGCTCATCGTCACTCGCACTACTAACTCCAACAATGTTCCACAACTTCATATGATCAGTCAGCGTAGAAGTCGTTCGCGGCCCTTTGTGCTCATCTTTTCACTGCACCATGTAACGATCATTCCGTAAAACTTTTACCATGTGATACGGCCCAGGGAGCTTCAAGTGGAACTTTAGCCCAGGTCCGGCCTGCGTCATCGTGATCGCCACCAGATCCCCCGTTTTGTATGTTGTCACCTTCTTGCGTTTCTTGTTAAACGCTCTTCGCGGATAAAAGGTCGGATTGATGGCTCATACCACCTGAAATTTTCTCATAGCTGCCTCATTCTCATTTTTCATTCACTCCTTAGAACTCGTGTTCTCGCCATCCTTCATCAGGGTATCAACTATTTAATTGACCAGTTTGTTTTCACCATTGGGTTGCATGAAATTGTGAATTTCGCAAAGCTATTATCAAACTTGATTTACCTTTGTTCCATAAAGCTTTACGTAAACCAGGATCCATCTCTCGGTCGAGGCGACCACTAGCTGTGCAAATATAATTAGTCGGACCGCAATAATCCTAAGGAACTGTCAAAACTGTCATAAAACTAAGCATTTGTATTTTACCGTTAGGGCCCTTAATTGTTATAAAATATATTCAAATCGGGACGTTCCCTATGGTTATTGTTCCATGAGGTAAAAAAATGGGAAGGTCGGGTCCCATGTTCAACGATTATTTCCACCCGTAAGCGATCGGTGGTGGGGCGACCAACATCCAGCAATAGTTTTCCTCTGCGACAGCATCGTCACCGAACTTCACTGGTTTGATATCCTTAGATCAGTCAACATCTTGACTGGTTTTTCATACGTTGACCAATTAATGCCTTGACTGGTTTATCAGCCTTAGATCAGTCATCTGTTTAACTTGTATCTATACGCACCGAGATGTACGTAACTGTCTATGTCCACAAAGTTGTTGAAATAAAGTGTACATTGTAACCTGTTACTTCAGTGTTATAATCAGTTTAACCACCTCTATTACCTAAACGAAGTAGAGGATCGATCATTTCATGGCATCGATTATCTAATCGTAACGGGAATTTACGACTCTCGTTGGCGCGCTTCCTCGCGATCGCGTCTCTCCGCGAACGGCCGAACACTAATATTTGCATTTATGTTTCTGAAACGAAGGAAATGAATAATAGAGTGCAATTATGTGCAAGTATGTATAATACGCGTTTGTTACATACATCATAAAACGAGATTGATGTATAATACCGATGGATGGAGCCGAGTACCATTAAATTCAATTACATCCAATTTTATATCAACACATAAATGTGTATTCGGATTTATATGTATGTATGTATACATGTATATGGACGAATGAATATGGTGTGTTGGTTATACATACTGGATACGTAATTCAGTATTCAGTATTGGATGATCTGTTCTGAGTTACATATTATACGAAATGAACATGGATTTAGCAAATTTTTATTATATGTTGCTTTGATAATCTTTTATTCAAAGTCTTACTAATAAATGGAAAATTAAAACGAGGAAATAAGATGTTTTCTTTAAAAGAGGAGAATGAAAAATATCGTACTTCGGTTCGAGATTTTAAATCAATCAGGTAAATTCGAGAGTGCGATTATTTTAGAATAAATTCTGAAACACATTTTTATATTCTGCGTAGATGAAACGAAAGAAACACTTGATAAACAATCATCATTCGTTTGAAAGATCTCGACCATGAATTCTCAGTCACAGCGAATCGGATGAAAAAATTACGTATATCGACAAGTATAGACGACATCGAACGATCGATATACGTGCAGTACGTATAATATAACAAAACCACTTGCATTTATTATATTTCAAGGCGTTTAATGCGTTTATTCGTGTATGTACACGGACGTATCCGAATATGCATCCAGTACAAACATAGCCTAAGTTGGCTCATGTCTTTTCCAGCTATGCGATTGCAATTTATATTAAAATTAAAGAAAAATGCATTTGTATTCGTAAGATTCTAAACTTTTATTGAACGTTAATCTGGTACTAACACTTCACTTTATTCTTTCATTGATCGACTGGTTAATTAAGCAATGTTTTCGTTTATATGGTAAAATAAAATCGTGATAAAACACAACATCTTGGAGTAAAATTATGTGATTTTTATCGGCATAAGTCATAACAGATCCACACAGGTTAGAAGAAATTATTCGATTAAAAACAAATATAACATATATTATCATATATTTTATATATATTATAATATATTTGCTGGTATAATTCATAGAAGGAATAATGTATAATTGCAAATACGGAATTTATTCTTTTTAATCTAAAATGTTTTTATTGTTGGAGTTCTCCTGAATAATAATTGATGGTATTTAACCAAATAATAATGTATATAATTGCAAATTGTCAAGTTATAAGCATAAATTATGAACTTTCCTTTTATGACTTAGTAATTTTTTGTAATTTAATAATTACGTAATAATTCGTAATTTATGTTTTTTTTTAAATTGAATTAAAAAGATTATTGAAATTTTACAAATTATTAGTGTTAATAAATATTCTTCTATAACGGTAATAAGTTTGGTAACTATGTAAATAAAGATTTATAAAATAATTTTAAAAAATTATACAAATCAGTTGATTGTCATGTTCAACATAAACTTGTAGGATTTAGAAAAAGATGATAATGTTTGTGCAACAGTAGTCTATAACCGGCACTTGTCATTTTTCAATTTGATAATATTACTACATAATTAGTCGATTATTGTGGAAGAAGGCCCAGCTCCCGTGGAAAGTCCTGTCGCCCTTTTAGATCACTTTTTTTTTTTAATACATACTACGTATATTAGAACGTATCATTCCATACATATAGTATATACACATACATATACATAGAACAGTACATTCATTGGGATTAGGTTGGGAATAGGTTGTCATAGTTGTCATAGTTTGAATAATTATATTATGTTTCTAGTGCAACTTGGTTTCCAGTTACACATTTGATATAACAAACGAAACATTGTCTTTGCAGGTAGATATATATTTTTATCTTTGTTCAGCGAACAATAGATGAACAAATTTCTATAAAATATTTTCTTCTATTAAACGTAGAGTACAGAAAATTAGGAATATATTCCTTCCGAAATATTTAAACACTCAAAGGGTCAATAATTTATCAAACATAAAAAATCATTTCATTAATTATTTAATAAATAATGCGATTGAATTTTCGAAAAAGAATATATATATTATTGAGTATATGTATATATTAGTTAAGAGAAGATTTTTGTTCGAATGTAATAAATTTCGTTAAAGGTACATTACTTACAGCTTAGTTATAGTTTATTAAAAAAGGAAAGAATTTTCTGCGTGACCTGATAAAAATGAAGCAAAAGTAAACATTTAGCGAAGTTTTTTGTAGCAGTGAATTGTTCTTGCACTGGTCTTCTCCAGAGTAATTCTATTCTAATTAGTGTTCTGAAATTGTACAGTCCCACAGACTGAAAACCCAAAAATCACGTTCGAGAAAAGCATGTACGTGGTCGGTGAAAGTTTAGAGGCAAACTGCACCTCCTCGGCTGCGCATCCAGTTCCTCACTTGACTTGGTACATAAACGGCAAGGAGGTGAGTAAATATCAAAGATAACAGCCAACCTGTTCAACAACTCAAAACGAATTAATTTTCATTCGGTAATGTCCTTTAGCTGTCCTTTAAAGCTTTAATCATTTAAAGTATAGTTAATCATCTTCATAATGTTTCTTTTTCTTCGCGTGTCGTCACTCACTGACAGCAGTCGTGTTTCACGAAATTTTCTTTTCTTTGTCTATTAACGTCAACTTTATTCAAAGGATTAATTTAATTCGTAACGCTGTCGTGTATGTCTTTGAAATTTTATTTATTTTCATATTGCTCGTCAATCTCAAATTTCAATTTTAATTTCCAACATACTTATGTATCTCCCAATACAATGAATATATAATATTTGAAGATTACAATTTCAAGAAGGCAATGAGTCAAATTTCAATAATACTGTAATATTCAATATTATTAGCATATACCTAAATAATATATCTACATATATGATAGATATATCCACATATGTAGATATGTAAAGCTAAAATGCAATCAACGTTATACTAAACATATATATTTGTAAACAAATTATACTAGGCTTTAGACCTATATCTATGAAATTTTGTAAACAATTAAGAATATATTTAATATTATAATAATCAAAATATTTAAAGTATTCGGTAAAGTACAAAATATAAATGTATATACATTTGAAACCCAACCAATTTGATAAACCAATTAATTTTGGTATTAAGTAAAAAGTGTCTAAAGTAAAGTATCTTAGAAATTGAGCTATAAATGTAAATGAGTAATTATATTTAAATTAATATTTTATAATTTCTTTCCTAAACAAAAAAATACAAACAAATAAAATAGATTTTTTAAATTATTTTTCTATCAATTGGCAATTTTAATGCGTTTTATTAGATATATTTTAAGAAAATGTGGATTCAGATGTTGGAGTTTTCGATAAGCGGCAAGTTAAGTTCATGTTTAGTTTAGTTTAGAATGATCATCGAATTACGGTACGATAAGTTGTGTAAGTTAAATCGAGAGTTAAACTTTGATATTATCTTCTCGTATTCATGTGTAATACTGCTATAACTTTTTCTTCTAAAAACGTACGAGAAACTCTCCGAGTCATCCTGTAATAATTCAACGCTCGATCAATGTCATTCAGCTATTTTTGTCCTTTTTTTGCTTTGAAAAATTTTGCGTCTTAAATGTAATGGAAATTTTACAGTCTGGTTCGACCAAGCCATCAAATATACATAATACATAGTAGTAACTACGTATAAACGTTATAATAAGTGACGCAATTGTTATGTAATATTTATTTTCTATGCAGATAATAATATAAAATAATATATCATAAAGAAATAATTACCTTTTAAGTCGTTCATTCTAAATTCTTCATTATTTTACTACACTTTTGAAGGATTATAATCATGTCTCCACGATATTACAATTTTTATTCAATTTTATTTCGTTGAAATCAATACCAAACACAAAAGGTTGTACATAAAAGTATAACGATGATTCTTTTAACTGGTCAGTGAATGATATTTTTATTTTTCTTTATATGTATCGTACGACGGACTAAAAGTTATAGTGACATAAGTCATGATTCTGAGAATCTTGATATTTTAACTTTTAGTTTTTAACTATCATTCCTGTAGTTTCAAATTGATTGAGTTACAATTTTATTCACTGGCACGATATGTTTTTATGACTTGAGAAAATATATTGAACTCTTTATAATACCCAATAGAAGCAGAAGAGTGTATTACGAAAACTAGCGATGGTCTGACTTACACCATTATGATTCTCAGACCTTCATATTTGTCTACAAAAATGATTATGCATCTTTTATTAATAATAATAATAATATTTTAAATTTTAAGTTCGCACGATTATTATTGGATGATATATTTATGGTTTTTCAAGTTTTTAATCGTGCGTTAATGTTCGTATCGACGCGACGTGGCGACGTCTTGTGAACATCGCAGTTTTACTTGTTCAGGACAGAGCTGAAAGTGGAAAGCCTCCAAACCATCGCTAGCATACAAATAAATAGTGACGACACGACCCGAAGTCGTTACGTCAATTTCAGGTCTGCCATGAACGAGTAGACTGTAACGATATATTCGAAACATTTGCATAACTCCAACGCATCGTTAGAACACGATCGAAACCCGAAAGGCCATAAATACGTCATCCAATAACATTTTTTCCAAAATTTATTCTGACCAAATGTCATGAGCTTTTTGTGTGTTATATTATATAGGTGGATATTAGTCTGGTAAACCACTATCCTCACACGTATTACGAACACCAACTAATGTCAGCTACTGCAAAACTAAAGATAGAAGTATCCGCGTTGCATACAGGGGAAAATGGTTATTTGGAAATCAGCTGCTATTCAACTATTCCTGATTACCCATTACACCACGTGCAGTATGCTGATGTTAGAACGGAATCGGTTTCAGGTAATTATTCCACTGAATATAATTTTTAACAATTATATTTTCGTTTCAATCTTTCATTCTAGAATTTATTAACGTATTTATTTTATTATCTTGTTAAAATCACGAATATGGAGTGGTGGATATCATTGGAAATCCAATTTAGGTAGTATAAATCCAATTTGCAGATATTTATTTCTAGAAATTTATTTTTCATAGAATTTTTTAACACTGCTCGTTGATCCAATTTTAGGAAAGTAACTTTACAACATTTTTTCCAGGTGCATAAAAGAAGCAGATTCTTCAATGTTCCTTTATTCGATGTTTCAATACAGATTTTCTAAACTTTGATTCAACGATTATCGAGTATTATGTTTTTACAATCTTCTTATAAGTCATATCCTTTTCACGTATCAGTTATCGAGCACTCACTTTTAGAGAGGTCCTCAATCGGATTTTCGAATGCTATTCGTCGCGTGCAAAGTGCGCACGTGACCTATTTATTTTTGCTATCTTTTTTCTTTTTTTTTTTTTTAATCCGGAAATCATAGACGAACGTCCCGTATTTTATGGAACTTGCCTGGTTTAAATAGAAATTTGCTTTTCGAATGGAGATTCGTTATTTCAGATAGACATCGATACGCAAGTACGTATTAGCAGATTTGGTTTCACAAAGAGAAAAAAGAATCACGTACATGATGTCATTTCTTTGTTCTTTTTTTCTGCAAAAAAACATTCTTTTACTCTAATCTTAGTAGTCACGAGGTTTTCATCTCAAATTCCTTTTCCATGCTTCAGATAAGGTGAACTAATGAATGAGATGCGTAGTTACCCTAAAAAGTAGTTCTAATTAACCCGTTTAAAGTGCTATTGCATCGCGAGAGGAAACATCCAATTAGAAATAGCAATCGCGAAATTCGTGCTTTCTTCAGTTCCATGTACATCTAATCTCATACTCGTTGCAACTGTTCCATATTTGACTTGATTTTCATGCACAATCATGCTGAATAATATAATATCTTCTGTACTATATATAGTGCTATATCAAGTATATTAATTATTAAATGTAGAGCGTGTAGAATGTTATATATTTTATTTATAACGTTATATATAATATTTTTTTGTCATTGCTATAATTAAGTCAATTTATTATGCTGAAAATGAAATATAGCTTTCAATAAACTGTGATATCGAAAATAGTTTAGATATAGAGTAATATACTATATATATAGTAATATAGTATATATAATATAATATAATATTATATGTAATAATATATATTATATCATATATACATTCCTGTATTATATATTTAATATTCTCTTGTGAAGAAGGAACTATATTTTCGTTTCGGTAATTTATATGATCTGTCAATCATTTGTGACGATACAATGCAGAAAATCGCGAATGAAAAATTGTTTACTTTCAGTCTTAAAATCATTGTTCTAACGTATTATTAAACACGCAAGAATATTTTATTTTTGATAAAACAGGTTTCATTTTAAAAACATGTACTTTTCAATAGATTCGTGTCTAAATTCCAAACAAATGGTAATTCCCAAGTGAACAACATAATGTGATCGATCATTGCAACGTTAGTTATGTAGATTAATATAAATTATTTTAAACTATCGTAATAACAAAATTCATATTATTCATTCCTTATGAAACATTGTACGTTTATCTTCCACTTTCAAAAGACTTATACCCTCAATCTATTTGGTTACTCCGTCGTTTTTTTGGCTGTTTTATATTAAAATACGTGTTTTTAGCTAGTGACATGGAAGTCAGAGAATTAAAAGAAACAGATTTATCATATCTTTTCCATGTGCTTTTATCTTCATACCTCTCGCAACATGTTACATTAGAAGGCGAAATTCCTATTTAAAATCTCTCGTATTTTTCGAGTATCTCGCATCCTATAATTTCTTGTAAGAAAATAATTGCAAATATGCAATGTACTTTTCGTATAAAAATTTTTCGTTTTTCTATTATCTGGTCCTGTGGACTATTCTTTCACGTTTTCAGATCACTTCTTTCGTAACATTATATTTCATTTACAGTCATTATGTTTACTTTGAAACGAAAAAGTTTTATAATTGTTTAAAGATATCGAGGAATGTCATCTAATTCTATATTTTATATGGCAAAAAAATAATTCGATATATATAAAAGTTTTTAGTGTATTAAAATATATACTATGAAAGGGATATAATTTAATGTTCATTATCTATATTAAATATTGAAACTTTACGATAGATAAAATATATTATAAGACTTTTGAATTGAACCATAATATAATTACCAGTAGTTATCAACTATTTCACAGCAATAAATTCGTCGTTTATTAAATTTTAACACGAACTATATTACTTGAATTGCGGAGTGGCGTTCGACCAAAGTATTCAAAATCAAAATTAGGAAGGCTACATAAAGGAAACTGTGCAAAAAGTCCATATACTTTATGAAATAATCATTTAATTTATTAAAAACGCAAATGTATAAAATTTCTGTAGAAAATCATGAGTTAGTATTTTGACAACCTGGACTGTTTTACTATTGTCCAAGTTTGCACATCCTGTGTTCCTAACGTGATATTTGTTTTTTAATTCGTTGTTCCAGTGCAAATTATACCCGCGCCGATCGCCGAGTCCTCAGCACCAAATGTCGCGCGGGGGTGGCCTCTAGCTACATTACTGTGCATACTCTGCGCTATGCACAAGATCATTCCTTAATAAAAGTCAATTGCTATAGGATAATTAAAACAAGAGAAAAAGAAAGAAATTAAACAAAGGAGAAGAAAAAAACACAGGAAAAAGTAAAAAAAAAAGATGTGTAATATACGTAAACGGAGAGTAAACACAAGTGGAGAAAAAAAGGAGAATTTGTGGGAGGGAGGGGGGAATATATATTATATACATATATATAAAAGAACGAACAATCACAATGTCTTCCTTGATTATACCGAAATACACGGGGGCAGCGATTTTATTGTCTTGCAGAAATTTTATAAACTCATATAGACGCGGCTTCTTCGTGCAACTATTTTCGATTGTCGCTTGTATCAATCGTTATCTATTTCGCGAAAATATTGTCGAATTCCAAGGAAGAATTCCGTTCGTTTTTCTGGTCTGTTTCGACTCGCAAGAGTTAGAAATGAGACCAATGAAACGGCAATAGGGGGGAAAAAATCGAGATAACACGTAGTGAATAGTAATTCGCCGGTTAACAGTGATTTTTTCTAAAAAGAAAAAGATGAAAAAAAAAGAGATAGGTATATACGCACGGGCGCATTTTCCTTCTTCTCTTTCTGCTTTTTCGTCCTTCTTCTTCTTCTTCTTCTTCTTCTTCTTTTTTCTCCTTCTTGTCCTTCTTATTTTTCTTATTCTTCTTCTCCTCTTCTTCCCTCCTTCTCTTTTTCTTCTTTGTTTTGTTTTTCTTTTCTTTCTTCTTCTCGTAACGTCGACCACGCAACATCGATCCGTTTACCATCGTTCGAAATCTCTCTGCGTATATCTGTGTCCTCGATTTCAGATTTTTTAACTACGTTGATACGATATCGAATTAAAACGATTTCGTACTGAACCATCGAGAAGAATTTATCAGATCCGCGAGAAAATAGGTATATACGGATATACTTATTGTTTCATCGATAAGTTAAAGAGATTTATCTATCGCTATTCGGCGATTATTGCGACGGGACGCGATGGACAAACCCGTTCGTTCGATTGGTCTATTATAACGATCGAACACGGTATAATGAATGTCAATTCGTAAATCGAATTTCTTGTTCGAAATTAAGGAATGTAATCGTATAGTTACCGTTTCAGACAAGTGTTGAAGCGTTTATCGTATACAGTTTAATACTTTTAATTTTAACATCTGTTATTTAAATATATGAATTTTTCTTTTATTAAATTGATGTTTCGATTTCCGAAATACTAAAAACGATTTAATACGAAGAAACAAAAAAATCGAATATCTTTAGTGCGTTACTATTATTACCATTAAACACATTATTTTCTTGTCATTGCTTTCTTGTCGACATGCATAACCAAAGATGAACATTGTGATCGATTATTTAACGTTTTTACATTCCTAGTTGTAGTATCATGTATGTACTCGTCATAAAGCTAATTTATGTACTAATAATAAGTAAGAACGAAGAATTACCTATATATTTCATATACATATCGTATATATGTATGTATGAAAAAAATATTATAAGTTAAATAGGTATGGTACATACGAGCTTTGTATGTGTGCATGTGAATATTTTGTTTTCAAATATCTTACATATTTATATATAAAACAAAAATTATATACGTATGTACTTACGTATGTTTGCTAACAGACGCTAAGTATGTATACCGGTATGGAAACTGACATCCTATTTACAAATCAGAAATTAAGACTGTTGTACCTCGTTATCACTATAATGATATAATTGGTCGTATTTGACTATGATATTCGTTTATTCTGCTATTAATATTTCCTTCATTTAATCACTTGTTCCTCGCGCTTTTTGATGAAACTCACGAATAAAAATCATTAATATAAAGCTAGTTACGTACGTTTAGTTATACCGTGCAATAAAACTACAATATACACTATACCTTTATGTATAGTACATTATACGGTAATAATATACATTGTAGGAACCATTATATGTGTATGACATACATTCTATTACTATGTAATATTATTAGTATAAATTTTACATACATTCGTTTTGCCTGAAAAAGTTTAGTACAGGCCAAAGCTGTACGCTTTGTCGATCTACATATAATGTATAGATACATATATATGTACATAGAGTACAATTATTTTTTCAATTCTAATACAACTTCTATAAAAGATGAATATTATGAACATTTAATCAAATTGGTATTTTCTCCCTTTTTTCTTTATTTTTTTTTTATTTTAAATAGACACGTATCGGTAGATATACGAGATCGTGATCTATTATTATCGAAACTTTTTATTTGTTATTTAAAATAACTAAAATCTTAGACAATCTTTTATATAGAATAAATAAATAATATTAATAATTAATAAATTATTTATTTGTTATTAAAGCGGCTAAATGCAAACGAAATAAATTACTTATGGTATCGTAATTGCTTAATCATATCGAAGCAAAAGAATGCGAATTTCTGATACTTATTTTAATCTCACTTTGTCGGACTTCCCTCATAGTTACATTGCACGTTATAATTAACCGTGTATAGATAACTTGATAAAATACGTGCACACGTAGGATGGTCCCGTAAGAACAAAACTCGTTCGTTGCGCGACGCGTCCTATCGCGCTAATCCCATAGTATGTCCTATTTTTAACGAAAGAGGGGAAAGCACGAAAGAAAGAAAGGAAACGTTTTATTTTATCACAGGGGAAGGTTTAGCTATTTTGTCAGCACGACAAATAGTCTATAAATGGCCATTCTGAACAAGAACAGAAAAACAACATGTGTAATTATAGAATTTCCTTGCCTACGCACCGTGTTCTGCGCGTCGTGTCGATCAATAAAGTTGTGTATGCGACGGCTTTCCGGGACATGCCACGTGTGCACGATTCTAAAACGCTTCCGTTCCCCTTTTTCTTCTCTTCTTTTTTTCAGTTTAACGCGTTCTGTGGAAAAGAAGAACGAGAAGAGGGAGTGAAAGTGACAGATAGATACAGATAAAACGAGAGAAAAAAAAGAAAGAGGGAACAAGTGCTGTGAGTGGGGGGGGGGGGGGGGGGGACTGTTATATTCATAATGGTAAGAGCTCTTTAGCAAGTGATAGGTACTTTCCACGTATCGGGCAACATATCGTAGCGTTATAATTATACATAAAGAGTTAATCATTTCGAGCCTCACGGCTACTTGATTGTCCCTGATCTGAAGAGGCGCGCGAATAGCTACTAGCTACGGCATCGTGTCGGTACAATGCAATGGAGACGCTGACGAACGCGAAGCAGCTCTGCCCATTATACAGACTAATTACGAGTCAACCGAAACGGAATTTAACACGAATAATGAAGACCACTTTCAGACTTGGTTGGACAATGCGTACATGATTTAAACATAAAATATATATGTATATGTAAAGATTTGAATAGTCCCTGCTTTAAATTTATAGATTTTTACATCTATGATAATGAGATCTAAATTTATATTAATAATTTATGAAATTATGCGTCTATTTGCAGGGCATTTAAAATGTTATGTCAAATTAAAAAGACTACTTTTATATTACTTGTAATATAAAATGTCTCGCCTATTAAAAAAGTAACACGAAAGATTTGAAACAGATCAAGATTAGTTAGTTACAATTTGTTAGTTACTATTTAAATATCATTATTTGGATTAATCTCGAAAATTTTTCTATTCGAAAAGTCTGGAAGAACTTTCTTGATCTAACTTATAATTCAGAGAAATCCAAGAATCTAAAGATAAAAAGCTTGCCAAGTAACGAGTAATTTTACAATTACGCAAGTTAATTTTATCGTTACGCACTATATGTTAAAAATTAATTTAATTACGTCACAATACTTTATTATACGTAAGTATAATGATTACGGAGAATATGTAAAATTATAGTACAATTTATGCGTAATTTCGTAATGAAAATATGTTTTGGTAAACCAAACAAGTGTCTACATACTTTTAAGCCGTAGTGTGTATTGAAAATAATAATGGTACTTATTTTTAAAATGATTCAGTAGTATAATTCAAATGATGCTTTTATGTCATTAACTTATTAGTTAGATTTTGTACAAAATTAATTGAACTCGAGATATTAATTATTTACTTCGTATTTGTATAGACGTAACGTAGTGCTTATTATTCGATTTCATATTATTTAGGAACGCGAACGAGTTAATATTCATAACAAACAATTCACACGAATCGTATTTCTTCGAGTGTTCTATAGTCAAAATATATAGCATTACATGTTAAAACAAAATTTTTTGCTTTTAACCTGGATGTAGTTATAACATTAGGTTTGATCGCCTTACGAAGAAGGTTTCTATCGATATTACGATACTATATTAGTCCCCAAACGATTGTTTTGAAAATTCGTAGCTTTTCTTCGTCAGTCAATTTATTCTATTATATTATATATATATCTGGCAACAATCGTTTATTCTGCACTTTTATAAAAAGCTATTTAATAAAGATTATTACAAATTGGATGTTAAATAAGGCTAACGATTAAGGGAAAAATCTGTCATTGGTCGATAAAAAGTGTCATTTAAAAAAAGAGAAACATTTTCCCAGGGTATATGTAGGCATATGTAAGTAATGCCCGGAAATTCTTAAATTTTGTCATGAATTTTCCGAACAACCCGATAGGATAGAACATCTCCGTGGATGTATAACTAAAGATTTTGTGTTGTGCATTTCAACCTTTCAGAAACTAAATCAATCATACTTTTTATTCAACTTCTTAATTTATCACTCTGAAAGCCGCAAAATGGAAGACAAAAGGCGGTTGACAATGAGTAGCGAAAAAAAGCGAAGAAACCGGCAAATTCAGGCCGATAGAATATCGTTGACGAACGATGAAAATGTTGTTGCTATTCACATTGATGTCTTCTTTCCAAGCGCTGATTGTAACCACGAACGAGATTCCATCGAGGAGCAATGATAAAGCGTTGATCAGTCCGGCGAGAAAAGTAGCCGTGAGGATAGTCGGCGGAGAAATCACGAACATAAGAAATTATCCGTTTCTCGTAGGTGAAATGCGCCCGTGAACATTCCTAAATATTATTTAAAACTGCGGATACGCGAGTCATGCTCTAATCGTCTCCGAAATACAAAAATAGGAAAAATACAGATAGAAAATGGCGCCAATAAAATATCTATTTACGAAATCTTTTCATGTCTCGATATCATGGTAAGAATTATTATTCCTCGCGATTTTACTAAAATTCGTAGAGAATAGTAGAAAATATGTACGTATTTAAACTGTTTCCTATTAACGGAATTGATCAAGGTAAAAGTACGGGGGGGAGTGTATACTAATGGTGATCGGAAAAAGGGGATTAAATAATAATTTAGGAGCGTATAGTGTCTATATAAAAGTAAGAAAGTCAGTATGAAAGTAAGAAGTATTTTATCGATATAGGTACAAATTAATCTTGGAACAATCCGTGAAAATCGGCAAGAAGAATACTTAATCAGAGTTACAATTCGTATAAATAAGGAGAAAGTGTTTTATTGACTTACATATGTACATAAATAGGGTGCCCTTGACCAAATTAACCCTGGAAACGAGGACAAAATTCGATATAAATTCATCATTTCCAGAATAGTCACAATTCTATTCTAAAATATACATAATCTTCGTCCAAGTTGAAGATATATTTGTAGATGAATACTTATTATATCAAATAGAAAACTAGGATAAAATCTGCCTTGAGACGAACACTGATGAGATAAGTGGATAAAGAGTATTTCAAAATGTTTAGAGTTTAGAGTTTCTTCCTACGAATCAAATGTATTAATTCTCGTCGAAAGAATCTTCATCCATAACCGGATCTAATATCTCTTTCAAGATTAATTTGCAGACCTGTGTACAATTATATTGATAATATAATTAGACCGCAGATACTTACGCAAATGCAAGTTTTTATGAATATAATTAAAGAGGTAGAATCTATGTGCAGAGTTGTTTTATTTATTAAATATTATAATTCGATATATATTTACGCGTCATGTGCATTCTACGTATTTTTGTATCTTCACATTTCCTATGAATGCATAAAAGTTTGCAATTTATTAATAATAGTGTTCTTCTCACTTTAATAGATAGTATACGCACCTAAATTATTTATTATATCTCTCATTTTCATTCGTCTCTGTAGCAAACATTTCTTCGATTAGTTCTGAAAGTCTTAGGTTGTTCGAAAGTTGATAGCGAGATGCATAATAAAAGTAATCAAAAAGAAGTAATTAGCATTTTGTCGAATGTTTATTTACTATTCCATTTTATATGACATTTTACTATCTACTGAGTGGCCTCGATTATTTTTCAAGAAGGCTTTTCGTCTCTTTTGATAATGCATTCTTTCAAGTTACGACGTATTAAAAATTTTTATGAAAACTAAAACAAATGACGTCCAGGTGTCCTTAATTCATCCGAATTAGCTTATTTTCTAACCGAAGTTCGATGCTTTTTACTATAACCTGTTCTTGTTAAAAGACGATTTCTAATTGACTATATTTTCTAAATGTTTCTCTTTAACTACTACTACATTTAATGATCGGTTAAGAGCAGTATTTCTTTGAATTTTCTATTATATTATATAAATTGTTCGCGAAGTTGAAAAGCAAAATTTCAAAAAACTTTCATGACAATCTGTTCTTATAGGATTATTACGGAATGTTATTTTATTAGGTTGCATGTATATCGGTCGTCTTATTTTCCGTTTGTTCTAAATTTTAGTTGCTACAAGTAATATTTTTAGGTTTATAGATAATTCAATTTCTTGGAAATCAAGCAATTTTCTAAAGCCTAGAATATATGATAAGCGAATGGTGCTACATTTGGTGACTATATGTTTTCACTTAAAGTCTAATATATTTTGCCTCTTCTTGATCGATGTATCGATGAATGCAGGATTTTTCTCTTCGATAAAGAATTTTACCAAATATATACATACTATATAACAGAGTATCAGTATCTATCTATTGGAAGGCTGAGAATTACATTGGTGTAAGACAATCCATTGTCATTTTCCACAACATGATGTTCTACATTTATCGTTCTGATATTTATTCCATTTTGTAAATGATAAAAGTGTATTCAGGCAAAGAATAAAGACATAGCTTCGTTAACTACGGAATTAATGGGACAATACTTGTAAGAGCTGAAATGCGTGATTAAATCGAAATTCCTAAAATCTTGACTTACGTCGTGTTATGATATTGCGAACATTTCGAACAACCTAATAAAAGAATTGCGGATGTTTAATATTTATGCAAGTTCATATTTTTACGAATATGATTAAAAAAATGGGACACGAGTAAGAAATTGTTTTACCTGTTAAATATTCTAGAAAATATTCTATGCTTTGGATATTTTATATATTTTTGCATATTATATGCATTTAGTGCGTTTTGCATCTTCAAATTTCTTATAAATGCATAAATGTACGTTAGGATAAGGAATTTCTTCGGAGACGATTAGAGTGTACGTTGTAAGTATCCGAGTTCTATCGGTAAGAAGTAAAGGTTCGCTGATGACGAAACCGAATTTTCAATGTCAATTTCTCATAGGTCTCGGTCCAACGGCGACATTTTAGTCATGTCTGCGGAGGTACTTACATAGCACCGAGATTCGTTTTGTCCGCCGCTCATTGCATGGTCAGGTGCGTTCTAATTGTAAGACTGCGACACATACATATGTAGGTATGTATACAGTCTATGGCTCTTATCCCTAAAATGGTAGCAAAGTATCGCCAGTACTGGATATCTTAACCGACAGATTAATAAAAATATTCGATTAGTGAAATGTCGCAATGTTTTTGACGATTCAACGAATTTTCATTGGTGCTTTGAAAAGTGAGTACATGACAAATGAATACAAGCTATACATATACCGCTCATACACCGAGAATATTTATAAGTTTCTGAGGATAATTAGGGACTAATTTTCAGTCATTTAATTGGTCGTAGAAAGAATACCGGGAAAATTGCTAATAGTCAAGGCTAAGGACTTTTTCTAATTGTACTTCTTGAGCTAATAATGAAAAAGAGATGAATTGGGAATTTTGTATATTGAATTGTAACATACGAAATGTCTTTTTGTCTAACTTTACTCTACGCTAAGATATTTAAAAGTACTTCATTAACGAAACCAAAAGAATTTCTCGTTAACGAATTACAATTATATACATATCTATAATATTATATTATTTAAATAGTTTAGATTTCAGAATATTATTCTTTACAATTTATTAGTGAGTATCCATAATAAGTTGCACGCTATTAGTGCTCTCTTTAATTAAAATATTCTGTCTAGAATGTTTTTCAGTTTTCAAGTATATTTAAATAATTCAAGCCTCTATGTTTCTTCCTTTTTAATACTGAAAAATAGTCAATTAAGAACAATTGCTTGTTTCTATCTCGATAAGAGAAAAATACGACATTATCAAAAACGCTTGTATATTTTTAAGTGTAAATATATATGTACATAATTGTAAATTGTGTATAGCTGTACTATTTAGGTGTATCTATATTTCGCTGATGCGAAACAATTATTTAAATATTTGGAACTGAATGAAGAAAGCAAAGAAAATGATAAAACTTCCGTTTTGCCGGATGCTTCGTAGTAGTAGATTTTAACTAATGGAAATAGATTATTTGTTATTATTTATATTGTTACGATATATACATTTATATTTTAAATAACATTCATATGTTATTATATTGTTATTATATATATACTATATTATATGTATATATATTGTTATTATTTATATGACGAAAAATATTACAACAGAAGACCTTATCTTCAAAATCATTTTAACAACGGATACTATAAAATATATGTTCTACCATTGTAATAAATGGCAAGAACATTAATTAATGATAATCGCCTTTAAATTTATAAATTGCTTTTTATATCGAGAAGCGCTATAAAAAATAGACTTTATTCGCAAAATATAAATTATATATCTATGGGCATGCGTATATTACAATTCAATATACCTAAACCACGTAAACGGTAGTTCCAACCTTACGTATCCGGTAATTAATCTAAGTAACGCTATCTTGCTTTTTAACATATAAAATCGACTTCTGCGTATTATGATCTTCGTATTAATGAAATTCCGTTTATGAAAACACGCTCGATCGTAAAACACCTAGTTTCTTTCATATTCTTTGATCACGCGATGTTACATCGTGCATCTCGTATATGTACAATGTACTTGTATAGATACGTAAAAGTAAAGTTGGCCTGCTGAAAGCCATAGAAACGAGAACGTAGAATCGATTTCCTTTCAGAGCTCGAAGTACCGACGATTTTATAAAGATTAGTTATAACAGCTTATCGAAATCAAAGGCACGATAAATGCTGTCAATAGTTATTTTTTTATTAAAACCGTAGATAGATAAGAGACGGGTCGAAGAAGAGGATTTATTATAATATCTCTCGCGTATCTTTATGCTACCATTTTACGGTCATAGAGCATTCTTCGCTCGTAGCGCTTTCATTGCTATCATAGATACGTATGCTGCTTTTAAGATCTCCAAATGTAACAGATAGGACACGTTAATTTTAAGGATATCAGAGATCCTCTATAGCTCGTTTAAAATTAACTGATTCAAGGCTATTTATAACTTGTCCGTGTCTTTTATATCTGATCAAGTATCAGATGAAAAGGATGAGTTAAAAATCTATAGAAAATCTATGGAAAATCTATGAATGAAAGATTTTATCGTTTTATTTTTATCATTATATATATATAGTTTGGATGGATTATTATGGATAATTGAAGGATTTGAAGCAATTAGGAGGCAGCTTCAATATTGAAATATTTAGTGGAAGAGGAAGGCCTATTCTACCTATTCTATAGGTTTCGTACTGAAAAATGAAAAAGTTCATTATCGGGAATAATTGAATATGAATTTTTAGCGCCTTTATATCGCATTATCAAAATTATCCTTTTGTTCGACTTTAGAATTAAGTATGTACTTTTTTCATTCTTATAATTAATTCAAAATTATTTATTTTTATATCCAATATAATATTAGATATGTATTTGGTTCTTTGCAAAATTTCATAATCTACGGTTTATTTCTCAAAAGCTTAAGAGCTATAGGTGACCAGAGTAGTCAAAGGTAGATTTCAGTTACATTACTTAATTTTAGGCTGTTTAATTATGAATTTCGATTATTACTTTGTTGTTTTTCGTTTACTTCTTTACTTTTGCAATTTACTGCAGTTCCTGCTTATTAATATTAATCATTATTTACTAACATTTGAAGACCACAAACGTTTTTTTGTTTTATTGCATATAAGTCAGCAATCCTGTTAAAGTTAATCCGTTGAAGTCTGACGTTGCATATATATATATACAATATACATATATTCGTATTATAGATATGTTTGGAAAGAAATGAAATATATAATTAAATCAAAAGATGAATCATAGTATATAAATGATAACGTCTATGACGGGACAAATAGCATTGATCAGCCAATCGAACTAGCTGTGGCAAAGTCAATTTTACCATTAGATCGCTGTTTTGTTAACCTTTGCGACTGCGTTGCGAACCGCTGCGATTGTTAACCTTTAGATCGCTAAATGTACAATCTAATCTAGATAGAATGTCTATGTTTCGAATGAGTCTATAGCAGAAGCATTGCTGAAAATCCAATTT
This sequence comes from Bombus breviceps, assembly GCA_014825925.1. Taxonomy (NCBI): domain Eukaryota; kingdom Metazoa; phylum Arthropoda; class Insecta; order Hymenoptera; family Apidae; genus Bombus; species Bombus breviceps. The sequence goes on from CM026184.1 coordinate 12,757,804, forward strand.
GAACAGAAAATCGATAAAATTGCACATACGAATCAAATAATTAATTACTCGACCATCAAACTGTTAACTGAGTTAGATTACCTTCGATTAAGAAATATTTCTTTTTCACTGAAAAGCCAATTTACAATTTAATAAGTACTTGTACAAAAATTCAATACAATCAGTTCCTGATGAAAATACACGTATGTATTGTAGATAATAAGAAACAGGAGCACTTTAAAATACTTATCGATTCAGCAGTGAAATAAAAAATTCGTAAGTTATGAATTAATATTAACGCTTAAAGGTTATCATGTGAATATCACTTAATATTATTGTCCTGTAATAATCGTTAACTTCCACAGTGCGAACGACTTTTCTACTTTTCGTCTAATATCAAATAATAATAAAATATTTAATTGCATTCGTTTGACTTTATTGATTTGTAAAATGAAAAGTATGTACATACATGCATACATATATATAGTATATTAGTGTAAAATTTCACTTATGATAGTACAATATTAACGTGATTTCTTTCGATGACAGCTTTTAAGGGTTAAATTGCAAATAATTCAACTAACGGATTGATAATTAATAACCAAATATTTCAAGTTCCACACAAAATTTACTTTTCCATGGTACTATTTTACACCGATCAGCATACGTAGTAGTGTATACCAGCGACAGTAGCGACCATAGCAGTGAAAGGGTTAGCGGCGTTATATAGATCTTATTAACGTTTAAAAACCCAAACTTAGAACACAAAAAAAAGAAAAAGACAAAAATCGAAAAAACAAGAAAGAAAAGAAACGGAAACTGACAATGTAAGTGCACTAATCATTCGTCGCTATCTTTGTAATCGATTCATCAATTTTCCATCAAATTTCGAAAAGCGTTTATTATCTTTCCGTGTGAAATCAGCTTTCTCTCCACTTTGGAAACAAGGAATCAGTGGCCGCCCGTGATGATCCTACAAAATTACTTGATCTATTGTTATTGTTCTATGCGAAAGTTATTTTGTGTGCGTTAGGAAGAAAAGAAAGGAAAGGATGTAATGCAATGAAAAGAGCGAACCATGTAAGAATATGATGTGCAACTTAGAACTGATTCGATTAAATCATTCGTATAGACCGACGTTCGACGGCAATTGGATAGCTGAAAGTCCACGTCGATTCTACGCGATCGCCGGAGCCACTTATGTGTACTTTCCAAGCTGGAGTTCCATACAGATGGAATTGATAGACAGAATATTACCGCACACGAACTTTAGATTCTCGAACATGCATCACGATATTGGATTGTTCAGGGTGATTATTATGTGTATATATAAACTCTGTGTGAAAAAAATAAAATAAATGAAAGAAATGAAAAAAAGAGAGAAAAAAGAAGAGAGGTTGAAGTTAATATGAAATATCCTGAATCAACTATATGTATATACATACATACATTCGTATATATGTATATATCTATGCACTTACATGTGTATTTACACTCTAAATATATGTAGATATAACCGATGACTATTTTTCGTTTCCTTTCGTGTTCAACTCGGAGCATATTTTGATTGAAATTGAATAAAGAATACATACAGATGTTAAGAAACACTTGGTCTTGGCAATTCTGCATTTTTTGATCGATGGAGATCCAAGATGAAGATTGTTAAAAAAGTTGACTGCGAGATTGACCTCGAGCATAGTTTCCAAATTCTTTTATCGCGCCATAAGTACTCATTGCGAGGAACAAAAATCTAAAAGGAATCATGGATTGCAAATGTAAATCTCATGTAAAGTGGTAAAAGGACGTTATTATTACCAAAACCGTAAGTTTTATATTCTCAGTAAAACACGTTATCATTTGTCTATTTGCTAACGCACATTGATATTACAACCACGAGAAAATCAAAATGTTTCGAAGCGTTTCATACTCTTTCTTGAGTTTTGCTGTTGAGTACCGAAGCGTACAGACGTGTGTCTAGTGCTCAGTGTAGTTCACAATACAACACGCGACGCCCATCCGTCGAAAGTGAATCGAAACAGACATAACCAAGTGTTTTCTAAACTTACTAGTGGAAAATCCAACGCTCCTAATCTCTGATCCGAATCATAGCCTCTCGACTAGTTATTTTAAATTGAATTAACTAGCTCGAAGATGGCCAAAGTATCTCAATCGGGCTCACTTGAGCAAAACTATAACTGCACCGGTCTACCTCCTCCATGGCAAAAAGACAATACATCCCTCCATTCAAACGACACGAACAAAATAAAAAAAACGTAAGCTAAAAACAGCTAAAATAAACGGAGACACTAGTCAAAATAAATATCAATAAGCCATGTAACCACTTACAATAGATTCGCAATACTTGAATCCACAAACGACTCTATGGACGCAGCTGAAACACTAATTAACCAACATACATAAAAAAATCCCCCTACCCCACCTATCTTCATTGATAATGTCATCGACATTCAAACAATGACAAAGTCTATTGAGAAATATATCAACAAAGATGATTACAAATTAAAAATAAATAATAACCAAGTTAAAATCCTGCCGACTCACCCAGACTCATATAGAAAACTAACAAGTTACTAAAAACCTTGAACGCAAACTTCCACACATATCAACTCAAACAAAAAAGACCTTTTCGTGTGGTACCACGCAATCATCCACCACTCAGCTAACTTAGACGAACTGAAGTTCGAACTCCTAAAACATGGCCATGAAGTAACCAACATTAGCAACATAAGGCATAGAATCTCGAAAAAACCGCTATCATTATTTTTTATTAACTTAAAACAAAAGCCAAACAATAAACAAATTTACGAAATCAATCGACTAGTGAACTCAGTAGTAAAATTCGAACCTCCTGTTAACAAAAAAAGGAGATAGTGCAATGCAAAAGGTGCCAAAGGTACGGTCACAAGCAGAAATATTGCAACCATAATTTCCGCTGCGTTAAATGTGCAGTTATACACCCCACTGATCAGTGCACTAAATCTCCAGAAACCCCTGCGAAGTGCATCCTCTGTCAAGGAGAGCATCCTGCGAACTATAAAGGTTGCTCAGCCTACAAGACCTTGTACAAAATAAGTATCCTAAACTCAGAGCCAAGGAGATAACCAACCAAGTACTCAGCCTCAAAAATTCTCTACTCCTTCAATCTCCGATGCCCAGGCAGTTCAAGGAAATCAAAACAATCTGAAAATCCATAGTGACCATTCTCAAAATAGTGTTCCCAGTTCACAAAACACGGATAACTTCACTAGACTCGAAAAACTAATCGAGAAACAATCAGAACAAATTAATAACTTACTATCATTATTAACACTCTTCATGGATAAATTAATACGCACCGAAGTAAAATAAAACCAATACGCATAGCTCTTTGGAACGCCACCAGTCTAGCTCAGCTCAAATATGAACTAGAACTCTTCTTAAAACAACAGCAAATCGACGTAATGCTCATATCTGAAACTCACCTCACCGATAAAAATTACCTGAAAATAAACGGTTATAATTTCTATCCTACCCAACATCCCAGTGGAAAGGCCCACGGCGGCACCGGAATTATTATCAAAACCAACATTAAACATTATGAGCTTCGTTCCAGAAGGACTACCTCCAAGCCACAAACGTAGCGATGGAAGATTGCCATGGTACAATCACCACTTGTATGGGCATGTCTGGGCAGCAGACTTATCACAGTAAGCGGCAAAAATCTCTTGAATAGCATAAACACCAACAGATTCAACTATCTTTTTCTTTTTTTTTTTTTTGCACGTGGAGAAATCCTCATGGACGTTCCGCTGCCGCTAATAACGGCAGCAGCAGAGTAGTACTCTTACCGACTAAAACTCCACGTTGACTATCTTACGCGTATGACAGGAGTGCTCCAGGAACCTCGATGAATTATCCTTCTGTTGCACTCCCTCCCGCGTCCTCACATTCGAGCCAGTCCTACAGATTCCCTGACTGTTGAATTTGACGCTAGGGGGAGGCACTGCCCCTGGCGCCGTCCCTCCTTCTAGTCGCGGTCCGTTGTGGCGGCGATGAAGCGGCTCCAGGCTTCCTGACTGCCATCCCCTCCATCGCGTTATCCTGCAAGGGTGGGAATTTCTCTTTCTCTCCCTTTCTGCTCACTCCTTTGCGAGCATAACTCGCTCGCAGAAGAGGCGGATAGCCTCGTATTCCTGTGGCCCGCTCAGCATCGCTTCTATGATCGCCGAGGGGGTCAGCCTCTCGCTTATGACGTGCCGCAGGGTGTAGCGGGACAGTTCCCACGCCGGACAAAACTCCAACTTATGCTGCGCCGTATCCCTGCCCTCCCCGCAGTGGTGACAGATGTCCGTCGTCCCCCGTCCGATTTTCATCAGGTACTCGCCGAACACGTCGTGTCCTGTGAGCACTTGGGTCATTCTGTAGGTGAGCGGGAGGCCGCGGCTTCTCCATGCCTCCCAATTTGGGAGGACCGATTCCTCGGCGGTTCCTGGGTCGTCCGGAGCCGCCTGCTCGGCCGAGTCCCCTCCCGGGTCCCACATTCTCATGCGGGCGTATATTTTCTTCAGCACCAACGACCGAAACTCCTACGGGGGAGACGCGGCTAGGGCGGTCGCCGACGCGTGAGACACCGTTCGGTATCCTCTGACGATTCTGATGGCGGTCGCCCTGTGCAGCCTCCCGAGAAGCAGGATGCTTCGGCGACTCGCCATGAGATCGTCCACCCATACCGGGGCCCCGTACATCATTCGGGACCGAACAACTCCCTCGTATAGTCGGCGCACCGCAACTCCTGCCCCGCCGATGTTCGGCAGCAGGCCGCACAAGGCGTTGGCAGCCGCCGACACCTTCGGTATCACGGAGTCGAAGTGCGGCTCGAACGTCCACTGTCGATGACGAGACCCAGGTATCTCGTTCGCGGTTCCACTCCGACGGTTTCTCCCGTCATGCTTATGCTCAGACCGGGCGGAGGAGTCCCTCGCCGATTCTTGTCGTAGAACCAGATGGCCTCCGACTTCGCAGGGGAGACCCTCAGGCCCAGTCCGCATGCGCAACGTCTTGTGCCACCCGCGACCTCCGACCAGGACGAAAGTGTCGTCAGCGTAGCACACCATGGCCGCATCCGGAGGCAGCAGGCTACCTTTCCTTCCTCTCCCTGCTGGCGTACCATATCCACCTGTCGTCGAGGTAGGCGCAGATCAGCCGAACAAGGTAGCTGGGTGCTCGATGTGTTCCAGGGCCGCCACTATCTTGTCCCACGGTGGAGTTGAATGCATTGACGATGTCCAGGGACACCGTCAAACCACATCCCGGGAAACCACGTCTTCCGCGAGTGTCCGTACATGCCTGATCGCGTCGATCGTCGAGCGTCCCTTCCGGAAGCCGTACTGGCATTGGTGCCAACCCGACACTCGCACCGACATGTGTCGATCCAGACGGGCGACGACGACTCTGTCGAGGAGCTTGTCGACCTCGTCCAACAGGCATATCGACCGGTACGCCGACGGCGAATTCGTCGGTCGGCCCTCTTTATGGAGCGAAACCAGCCTCGCCGTGCGCCATGCCCGGGGGTAGACTCCCTCTCTCATGATTTTGCGCATTCTTACCGCGTTGATGCCGACCTCAGCCAGAGAGACGCTGTCCTTGGCCGCGGCCAACATCTCCGCATAGGATTGGCTCGATCTATCTTTCAGCGTAATCGTTACCGTTGAAGTTCGCGGTGTATGTGGGGGGGGGCAATTTGTCTCCTCCTCTTCGCGCGTTCTCCGATCCTCCCTTTGGGGCTTTCCTCGAGCTCTTCGCCCCTGTCCTGGAAGTTATCTTCGCCGGTTGTTTCTCCGCTGGCTCCTTTTCCTTCTTCTTTCTTCCTTCGACCGTCTGCCATTCCATGAACAGACTCAACTACCTCACCACACATGAACCCACATACTGGTCCACTGACACTAGCAAAATACCTGATTTACCAGACTTCTTTATAACTAAAAATATCTCACCAAAATATGTCCAAATTAACTCCTCGGTGGAACTCTATTCAGATCATTCCCCCCGTTATTGTAACAATTAACTCAACAATTATCGAAAATCTACCTAATGGCTTTATTCATAACCAACTCACCAACTGGCAGTTCTTTAGAGAAGTCTTTATGATTAAATTAAATTAAATTATGAATGATTTCAACATCAGCCTTAATTTCCCTAAAAGCAAATATTGAAACAGCCACGGAATACTTAAACAGCATAATAAATGCTATCTGCTCTTCCACACCTACTAAGATTTCTATCAATAAACACGAAACATCTGGGCATGACTTTGGACAGGAGTCATAAACTTAAAAAATTCTGCTGGCTCATTGGCCGACGTTCTAACTTAAGCACGCAGAGCAAAATAATGCTATATAAAACCATAAAAAACCTGTTTGGACCTACGGGATCCAACTGTGGCGGCACTAAACAAGCAAATACCACCACTCTCGACACTAACTAATACCGGACGACGGCAGCGCGGTGGTTAGCGCCTTAGGTAACGAACTTTCGGCACCCGGGTTCGAATCCCGGCACCCGTAGTCCAATTTTTCTTTCACGATTCAAAATAGGAAGAATATACGACAGTACCCTAGCAGCGACGTCTACAGCCCAGGAGCCACTATTATCCCAGACAATACACAGCCTCACAATTATGGGGAAAAGCGAGTAATTCCAACATAGAAATTCTCCAACGATTCCGATCAAAAACTCCAAGATCCTTAATAGATGCACCTTGATATGTTACCAACGAAACAATACATCGCGACCTCAAGATAGCCACAGTTAAAGAAGAAATATACAAGTTCAGAAACAGATATAATATAAGAGTTAATAACCACCAAAACCCATTAGTTACTCAACTACTTGGCACGACGGATCAGATCCGCAAACTAAAAAGAAAATACCCTTTAGATTGAAGCATTAGGTTCAACTAGAATCGAACATACTATAAACTATTATAATCCAAGTTACAGTACCACGCCAAAAAAATTTACTTATAATTCTCAATGGGAATTGATTACAAATAGTCTACCAAATAAAAAAAAAATACTCTTTGTTACGTCCGGCGACTCTCTACACAAACCAGGCCCCACGCCGCGGACAAGATGGCAGTCAGATGTCTACACTCTTTTATTGCGTACCCTCGATAGTCTTAAGGACCCACCATAAATCCTAGGATTTTTCTAGCTAAGGCCCTTCAGACCGAACAAATTTATTGTCTATTCCGGGAAGATACGGGAAATCTGGATTTTCTCACGTATAATGCTTCCCGCTAGCAACTTTCTCTCGGAGGCGGTTAGCACCCTTCCTCACCCACCAACCTGGTAGATTAACCAATTAACAGCGACGTCTATTTCCCTCACTTTCCTAACGAAAACTTGTCCTTAACGAATCAGCTTATCTCGTGTCCTTAGACCCACCCATCACAAGTTTTCCTCCCCATCATCATCGTCACTGAAAGTTTAGTTGTTCTACATTTTTTTATGCGTCACCATCTATACTTACTCTGCTCGGTAACTTATTGTCTATCAATCGAGATCTTAATTATTTTCTACTAACTAATCTATCTTGCCTACAAGTTGCTGGAATAAACTGTAAATTGTAACCTGTTAACTCAGTGTATACTCAATTCAACCACCTCTATTATTCTAACCGAAATAGCGGATCGATCATTTCGTGGCGTCGATTGCATAAACGTAACGGGAATTTACGACTCTCGTTGACGCGCTTCCTCGCGATCGCATCTCTCCGCGAACGGTCGAACACTCTTGACGAGTAAAATAAGATATAACAACATTAAAAGATCCGAATCTGACGCAGTTCTCCAAGTATCTAATAACAATGCTTTTCGTATTCTACCAGCACGGCCATTATTCTGGACTCTGGAGTGCTTACATTCGCGAAATTCGATAGGCCATGCGAATCGTACCAAAGATATATGATAGATAAACTTCTGCAGACTATAGCACTGAAAAACAGGTATACATAAGTTGAGTTTCCGCATTATAATTATTTTTCTTGTTTTGCTTTGTCCGACGTTTCGTTAATATTCATTCTCCAATCTATACCTGGCGTTCATATTTAATGTCAATAATGGTACAAATGTATATAAATATCTGTGCCAGAACACGCGTAATATATATATACTATAGTATAGTATATACACAGTGTGTGTATACATGTATAAAATAGGGCTTACACGCTTTAGAAGGCGGTAGAAGTTCCTGATTGGCGGGAATTACAATAATTAGACCAACCTTCTGGAGATAGAGCATCGATATCGAACTCAATTAATAATTATAGGGAAGTTAGTCGACCGCTTGTTCATTGGCGTACGGAAAAACAAGTCATTGCACTTGCACGTTTATACTCAGTAATTACGTTTACGTTGCACTGCTCATCGCGTTGGCTTTGCACATATAGTGCGTTGTATAATTCGCATTAATTTATAATTAATTTTAAGAAGATAAATAAGAAAAAAAAATTACAGATATTCCGAAATAACGTCCGCGCTGGTAGAAGAAACTATTATCGCTGGATACTTCGGGAATTACATCAGAATTGGACTTTTCTACATTCTCATATTATATTTTACTCGTCAGAAGTACGAAACGCATCGAAACATTTGATTTTCGCATAATTGTAATATCAATATGCATCAGCAAACAAACAAATGATAATATCGATTATATGCTTTACTAGATATGTAAAACTTACATAATTAAGGTCGGTTTCACCAATAATAACACTTTTTTGTCATTTTCCATGAAGTCCATTTACAACCAATGGTTCCTTTCAGACTTTTGTTCCTCGAGATGAGTATTATACGACGCAATAAAAAAATTAATCTTGAAGATCGTGCTCACGATCAATTTTGCAATCAACTTTTTCGACAGAATTCCACCGATTCAAAGGTGTAGAATGTAGTACATATATATACAAAAATTGCAAAAGATTAGAAAGAAAAGAAAAAATAAGTTATAAAGTTAAAATTTGAAACCAATTTGAGCTATTACAGATGATTTTTGTTTTATTTTGTTTTGTGTTTTTTTCGGCTTTTAGCTGCAGAAATATATATGTATTTATATGTATATAAATTTTACACGTGGCTAGAAATTCTATGAAAAGAATAGGAAGAAAGTAAAAAGAATCCAAGTCGAGATCTTCGACTAACTGTAGATTATTCATTCGATGACTGTTTCATTTTCATATATATATGTCGGAGACGGAAGGACATTGGAGCCTCCCCTTTGGAACTTTGGGAAAATCCCGTAACATTGTAATCTAGATTCTACCATAGCTGTAATTAAACGATTCTCGTCATTCGATCCGATTGTAATTGTTCGAGACTTGTAATAGTGAGCTTGGGCTCGAGGCGACAGCCAGTCGCCGAACGTAGCCGCGGTCAAGGGATGAACGTTTTGTCTAACAACGATATGGAGTAATAGTATAGCTCTCCTTAAAAAGAAATAGTTGTAACACTCGACGGTAAACATTCCAACAATTATAAATCTTAAGATTTAGTTAACTAAAGTCCCTCAAACAGACAGACTTTGTCCCAACTACGGGAAGATAGCGGAAACCTATTTTTCTCACGAACGACGCTTTCCGCTAGTAACTTCCCTCAAGGGCGGCTAGCGTCCTTGTCTAACCACCAACATGGAAATTGACCAATTAACAGCAACGTCAATTTCTCTCACTTTCCGAACGAAGGCTTTCCTCGGCGAATCCGAGGACCTCGTGTCCTTAGACTCACCCCATATAGTTTTTCCTCTGCACTGTCACCGGGACGGGGAGACACTCTCTCGTACGATCTCATCAGCGAGTTAAATAGCGTCTTTACGATCCGTGAATATCTCACCTTTTAACATAAAGTCCAACTTAAACTTTGACGAAAATAATAAATTCGCTATATCTCGTTGACCGCGGATTCGTTATCGAACCTGAGGCCATTATCATTAGTGTCACGAGTGTCTAAACGTCGCAGTTAATTGTCGATTCTGTAGTATCCATACTTGTGTTAATAAACCTTACTTTTATTGCACCACAACGATGGCTAATTACGGTGAAGATTCATCAAACGCCCACAACCCTAATCCCAACGCCAACCCGACATATATATATCTCCAATAATAAAATCCTTTTATATAAATTAGTGTATATATACGTATGTAAATTATATGCAATAATAATTACATATAAGACAAATAAAACAAATTTAAGAGAGAAAAAAAGAAAAAGGAAGGAATGAAAAAGGGAAGATCAGCCAAATTAGATCGATGCTTTCTCACTCTGTTTTCAAAATTCTCTTTTATATTTAACTTCAGTACGCTCTCTGTAGTAGTTCATAAAATATATAAAAAATAGAGAATAAAGAATGAAATAAAACAACACGAAAAAGGAAAAATGAAGCAAGATACAAAGAGATGAAATTCATGAAAAATATCATTTTCATTCTATCGTTGTGTTTATTTTTATATCCAGCTTCGGAACCCCTTTCATATTAACTCCTACGTGAAATACGTCACCCTTCCTCTTGCTTATGGCGCAGACATTTTCCAAAGGTACACCGACCCCTGCACTGTGGCTGGCTGGGGACGACACATTCCTGGATCCAATGTACGTAGTTAATCGCATCTAATTATTTACTTTCATCTACAAAAATTGTTTTATTGATCGACAAGCGTAGTGACATTCTATTTAAACTTGCATTGTACGAAACGTGGAAAATCCACAAGTGCTTGAAGCATGAATATGAAATAGAGTACATGAAAGAATACAGAGTAAATATAGATTGTATAGTGGGAATCTAAAATTGAATTTCATTAATCCTTTGAACAGAAAAGATGAAGTTTACTTTCAATTTTATTTTCTTCTCTACATATGCTCTCATCCTATTTTGTGTTTTTCTACTTACTTTGTTTATTATATTGTATTTTATAGTTCTTTCTTTCTTCCTATGACTTTTTCCTATTGTTCATATTTCGAATTTCGTTTCCGACTATTGACTCTGGGGCTCTGTTGACTCTATAATTCTAACTCTAACTCGACAGTGAGTAAGAAATCCACTAAAATAGAAGAATTTCTAACTTGTTTGTGATAACGCATTTCAATTTAGAAAGATGATTTTGATTTTGAATTTGAATTTAAAAACGTGATTTTAAATTTGAACTTGAATGCTTACAGGGAACGGGTTAATAAAAGATTTCATTAAATTAATAAGGAATATTCTACGGATAAGGAATAACAAATATTCTAGTACAGCCAAATAATTTTATTTAGAGAGGGTCTGGTACTTACCTTCGTAGTGTCCAATTACCTTTGATTCCACCGGAAAAATGTCCAGTTTCAGGAGTAGATAGTAAGTTGCATTTATGCGCGGGCGTATTACAAGGTGGACGAGATGCTTGTCAAGTTCGTAACAATTTAAATTCAAATTTATTTTATACCTGGGTATCCTTTTCGTAAAAGAAATAAATTTCAGGGTGATAGTGGTGGTCCACTTTTATGCAATGGTACGCAAGTTGGAATAATTTCATGGGGAAGAGGTTGTGCTCGTCCTAATTGGCCAGGCGTATATTGCCGAGTAGACTTATATTTAAACTGGTTAAACGAAACTGTACAGAACAACGCTGCGTTTCAAATATGCGTTCTTGATATTACAAACGTTCTCATTATAAAACTGATAATATTCTTTGTTTTGTAAAATGAAAGGTATTTAAAATAAACTATATATGTGCGAATAATTTACAAATCAAATGAAAGACTATAGGTCAAAAGAAAAATATTTTATTGTAGCAATAACATTTATATGTACTATACGAATGTGGTAAATAAATATTAAATAGTTTTTAAACTTGGCGCAAGTTTCATGCATCCTGCCATCGCTTCATCGGCATTAAATAAATCGAGATTCTAATTTATAACATCGTTAATTAATAGAATTTTATAATTGAATAAACTTTTCCATTGAGAATCATTCCTTTTTTAATTTATTCTGTATTTTTTGATACGTAGTATCGATGAATACAGACAAAATATAGCGGTTTCAAGTTTGGGAATCCATTCGCATTGATTCAAAAGTTATGTATTGTAAGCGTATTGTATAACTTTCATTAACGTGATAACCACTTAGACGGTGAATTTTGTTGTTTATTGCAACATCGTAAAGTAGCAAAATATGGTCTTACGATATGATGGCCTTAATATATGAATCGATTTGTCAAATAACATTCTTCATAAAGGTTTAACGGAAATCTATACATACTGGCCACGGACACGACGATCTAAATAGGTCTCGACACTCGTATACCAATGCCTAGGGAAATCTGTCCGAACATTGAGTCTTGACTAGTTATGAAAAATCAGCATTGATTTTTCACGACTGAACAATTTTTGTACGGTTTTCCCAGCATGTATGAATACTTGTTTATATGATCGTGCCCACGATCGAACCATATTGGAAGATTGGTCTCGAAACTCCCGTGGTGGGAGGTGTTACGATTATGCGGTGACTTGTGTTTCTCCAATCCGCCACTAACGACGTTACTGCAGAGTAGTCAAAACAATAGAGTACATAAGGCCATAATTTTGTTTTCTCTAAAACGAAGTTTAACCATACATAGAATTGTTTATGAATAAATAACGTATACTTACTCATAAAATATTATAAAAATCGTAAAAAGTTTACTTGATTACTTTTACCGCAAGGTACTTTATTGATATTGTTTTAATTACTCAACATTAGCGCCTTGTGTGCGATGGGCAATACAAGAAACTTTCTGTCCTCAAATCTGGAACTCAGTTCACTGACGAGTGCCGAAGCAGATATGTGTCTAGTGCTCTGCGAAGTTACCAATATAACACGTGTCGCCTACCCGTCAAAGTGAATCGAATCAGTCTTAACCAAGTGTTTTCTAAACTCACTAGTGAAAGTTCAAACGCTCCCAATCTCCATCCCGAATCTTAGCCTCTTGTCTAGTTATTTCAATTGAATTAACTAGCCCGAGTGCGGTCCAAGCATCCCAACCACGCTCTCTCGAGCTAAACTACAACCTCGCCGCTCCACCTCCTCCGTGGCAGAAGGACAACAACGACTTCAATATCGCTAAAAAAACGTAAGCGAGAAACAGTCAAAACAAAAGCAAACTTTAACCTAAATCAAATAAACCACCAATAAACCACGTTACTACACGCAATAGATTTTCAATACTAGAATCTATAGACGATTCTATGGACGTAGTTGAAACACCAACAAATCAACACATTCAAAAAAAACCCTCCTCCCCCACCAATCTTCATCGATGATGTTATCGACATTCAAACAATGATAAAATCCTACCGGCCAATCCAGACTTCTACAGAAAACTAACAAAGTTACTAAAATCTCCGAACGCAAACTTCCACACATATCAACTGAAACAAGAAAGACCTTTCCGTGTGGCACTAAGCAACGTCCACCACTCAGCTAACATAGACGAACTTAAGTTCGAACTCCTTAATCTTGGTCACGAAGTAATTAACATCAGTAACATAAGATATAGGATCTCAAAAAAACCCGTTATCCCTACTCTTTATAGACTTAAAACAAAAACCCAATAACAAACTAATCTACAACGTAAACCGACTAATGAACTCGGTAGTAAAAATCGAACCTCCGCTAGTAAAAAAAAGAGATAGAGCAATGGGCCGACGTTCCAACCTAAACACACAAAACAAAATTACCCTATACAAGACGGTAATAAAGCCTGTCTGGACCTACGGAATCCAACTATGGGGTACAGCAAGCAATTCCAAAATTGAAATTCTCCAACGCTTCCAATCGAAAACGCTAAGATCACTAGTAGGTGCACCCTGATATGTCACCAACGAAGTAATACATCGCGACCTCAAGATATCCTTAGTCAAAGAGGAAATTACTAAACATAGCAGCATGCATAGATATAGCATAAGAGTCAACCAACGTCGAAACCCCCTAATTACTGGATTACTTGATACGTCGGATCAGATCCGCAGGCTGAAGAGACACGACCCGCTAGACCTAAGCTCAAGGTTTAATTAGATATATTTATAAGTATTAAGTAATATTTCTTATTTATAATACTTATTTATAAATTATACTTATATATAATAAGTATTAACTTATTATAAATATTTAGCCATGTCACTGTGCCACGCCAAAAAAATTACTGAAAATTCTCAATGCGAGAATTGATTGTAATTTCCAAATAAATAAAAAAAAGAAAAAATCTGGAACTAACCCCAGCGTAGGAGTTTTCAGACCTATGTATTAGCGATGCCGATACATTTGAATTTTATCGATATGTATTGATAGATACAGAGTATCGGGAATAAAATATCGATATTATCAATATCGATACTCAATGACTGAGTTGAACTACTTTTCATAATTTTTCACCATTTATTTAGAGTAAGTAGTTATGTCCCGGGTTCGTATCGGCGCAGAATTATTTCGCGGTGATTTTCTCACGTTACGAGTTTGCAATCTTTTAACTATAAGGTGCTTTCATCGTACATTTAACCTGGCCGGCGATAAGACGCTTTTACGCCGATCTTACAGTGCAGGCACGACGGTGTGCCTAGTAAAAGGCGCGAAGTATGGCTTACCGACGCCTAAGATTTATATCGTATACCGAATCGTCTATGCAGAAATCTTCGAGGACCGGGAGACTGGGGCATATGACGATCGGCTGCAGTACCCACGTGATAAGAGAAGACGATTTCTGCGATAGCGGGTTCATATAGCTCGCGAAAAAGTTTCTGCAACTGTATCTTTGGCATTGAGCTATTAGTAATAACTAAAATTAACTTAACAAATGCGTGCTTTTTACAGCGTGCGGGTGTTCTTACTGCTGTGTCATCCGAGAATTGCGAGCAATAGTCCTTTCCGCAACTCATTATTATAATTTATTATTCATAACCACTAAACCTACAATTTCTATTAATCTTTAGTCGTACATTGCCGAAAGGAAATGGAATGAAGAACCGTATGTGTATATTATGTATGAGATATATTAACAATGGTAACTCTAAAAATTGGTAACGCAGTGGAAATAGAAACGCACGTGAGATTCCGCAGAATAAGAGACCAAATTCAGTGATACGGATCCTTTGATACTCTGTCCATTGCCGTAAAAGAGATACTAGCCATGTTGAGGTGCTGCTTTCCTTTTGATAGGTGTTGGTATCTGGCATAATAACATAATAAAGAAGTAGTACTTATTTGCATACTTAGACCTCGACTGTCAAATACGAGGAAGCGGAAAATACAAAAGTTCTTAGTACTAATGTCAGTTAAACAGCAAGACGTCGGTGGGTCGACATCACAAAGTACAAATATGATATTTCATTTCATTCATTCATTCAATCATTTATTCATTTGTCACAGAAAACTGTTTAAATGAATATTGATTATGAACCATTATTAAATATATATACTGAAACTAGGATTCCTGATGCGATGTTATCATATTGTTCGACACAGCTAGTAATAGAGCCGGTTATGACCATTGTCGTATATAATTAGAGATAATTTTGCACCGGTACGAACTGAGAACGTGACAATTTGATTTATATAAATGGTGAAAAATGATGAAAAGTAGTTTAATTGAGTCATTGAGTAAGCTCAGTGATTTACTTTATATATTTTACCTTCGATGCTTTCATCAAAAGATTGCATTATTTAATTTTGTATTTACAAAATCCTAACTTCTCGATCGCAGCATTCTACAGTGGTCGATTTGTAAAATACAACTCCTGATATTAACAGTCTTACAGTTTCCACTGGAGTTTTCAGACCTGTGAATACAACCGTAATGGGGACCAAGCATGAATTTCATTGCCTGCAGCCAGGTGTGGAACCACTTCCAGAGTGCCAGGAATATTCCGATTATACCGAATATACCGAAAACGGACGAAGTACGCTTTCAGAGATAATTTTGTAAAAGAAGTAGTTGACAATAAACAAATGTAAAAAATTCTTTAACGGAATCAACGGAAAAACATGAAGCACAAGATGCGAAAAGAATCATCCCACTTGTTCAAATCGTTTCGAAGAAATCGGAAAACGTACATAAAAAGAAAGGAAGACAATATCTTCATCGAATTGAGATACTTTCGCTCTTTTTTGAAGTCAGTATAAAAATAAGACTGCGCATCCGCACTCACAACCAATCATCAATGCGGATCCATATACCACGGATCCCGTTCCCAGGAAATAGCTACACTCTTTGTAGTTATTGTTCGAAACCTGTACATATTCGTATGTTCTTTCTTGCTATCGAATTTTATTAGTTATAAAATTAATTTTAGTCAAAATGAGTACAAAAGATAATTATGATATTTATGTTGGTGGTAAATCTGGAATTTTCAAAGGTAATTATAAATACTTAATTCTAATATTATGTCTATTTTAATTTGAAAAATCGAATGTTTTACAATAGGTTAGGAGAATACATTAACCTAAAAAGATCGTTTTTATTTTATGTACGAAATATTGTATTAATAATAATGGCAGCTAAACGAAATATATGAAATTCAATTGTGCATTTTATCGACAGGTATAAGAGTAGATAAAAAGCAATGTATATCACAAAATATACAGAATTTGATTTCCATAACTGATAACGATGAGGTTACGACAATGTCTTGGGGTGATGATGAAGAAAGAGAAATTCTAATTGCGTGTGGTGTAAAAGACATTAGGAGGTCATGTATAATAAGCCATTTTATCAATTATACTGAAATTTCATTTATTCTTTATACAAATAACATAACTTCTTTTATTTTACAGTATAAAAGTTTACGATACTGATTGTTCAACATTTACTTGTTCCTTCTTTTGCAATATTGGAGCAGGAAAAATTACTGGCATATCTCGATATAATGAGTAAGTAACTTTTAAAAATATCAAATAGTATTGTGGTGTATAATTTTAATATGAGATTTTATTTACAGAGCGATTTTGTCTGCTGTACAATCAGGAGAAATAAAACTCTGGCGATTTCAAGAAGAAGATGGATTTTTAATGAATGCTGGTAAAAATTTAGATAAAATGCGTCATTCGAAAATAAATAAACAAATAATAGCTACTGGAGGTCAAGAACATGCATTAAAATTATTTGATATAGAAAAGCAAACACAAATATTTATAGAGAAAAATGTACCTCCTGATTGGTTACAGTTAAGGGTTCCTATCTGGATTTCTGATATAGATTTTCTTCCTGGTACAGAAGAAATTGTTACAACTAGTAAATACGGATATGTAAGATATATATATATATGATTCTAATACGTAGTTTTATTATTATGTAAACATTTTTTCATTGTACAAAAATTAAACTTTTAAGGTGCGTTTATATGATACAAAATCACAAAGAAGACCTGTTATAAATGTTGAAGTAAAAAACGAAGCATTAACAACTTTAACTGTAGTACCACAAAAAAGGTATGTATATATAATATACATAAAAAAATATAATTATATTTTTTAATGGATATCATATATAAATATGAAAAATTGATTATCTAATTGTAGGCAGATTATAGTTGGTTCTGGCAAAGGTATAATGAATCTCATCGACTTAAGAAAACCAGCTAAAGTATTAAATACATATAAAGGATCAGTTGGAGCTATAACAGGAATAGCTTGTAGTAGAATTGAACCTTACATTATTAGCGTTGGTTTAGATAGATTTTTGCAAATACATCATATTAATACAAAAGAATTATTAAGAAAGGTAAAAATAATTCAAGTATTGGAGAATGTTATATTAGAGAATAGTATTTAATTTAATCAAGTTGTTACTTATTATATATTGTTCTATATTGCAGGTATATTTGACGTCAAAAATATCATGTATGTTGTTACGTTCAGAGTTTTCATTTTCTACGAATAAAGAAGTTAATGAAGAAAATACACAACAGTGTAAGAATAAAACCACTAAGAATTTTCAAGGAAAAAGGCAAACTATGCAAAGCAATTCAGATTCTGATTCAGAATATGATATGTTATTTGACAAAATGCCAGTAATTAGTAACAAAGAAGATAGATCGATAGAAAAAAAGCAAAGGATAGCAAATCCTTCAAGGTTAGATAATGAAATTGTAAGTGATTTGTTATATTTCTTTTCTTTTCTAATTGATTTACAAACTTCAATTAATAAAGATGAATAATATTCTTTTTAATTTTTAATATGCAGATTTCCCGTAAACATGAACTAAGGAAAAACGAACTGTCAAAAAGGCAGTATAAGAAGATAAAGAAGTCAAATTCATTAACAGAATTATAAGTAAGATAATAGTGATCACGAATTATCCAGCATCTAATATTAATTATTAGTATTGTTCACGAGTGATAATGAAAATCTTTTTATACTTTCAAATGTTTGATATATGTCATATTTTATAAAATTTTTAAAAATTTGTATTAGATAGAAAATATTAAAGATATTAATACATATGTATAGTATATTATAAATATAGGGTAAAGGCACATAGAAATCATTACAAACAATGAAATAAAATGTCTCAGTTACGATGTATTTTGTCACTCAGCAATTCGTTTTTTTTTTTTTTTTTTCATTTGTACCTTACATGTACAAGGGACATGAATAATACGCTAATAGCTTTTGCCCTGGATATACAGTACTGCGACGCGACTAAGTGTACTGTCTAATTATTCGATTAATTCTTTTTATTGTACAATTCATTCTTAATACCTTGTCTATAGTGTTTTGGTTCATGAATGCAGCGTATACCGACTTCAATGGCTTCTCACACAACAGTAACAGTGTTTTCCGTTAACGTTACATTAACTTGTGCTTTCAGCTACAACATGTAATAATATCGAAATCGGATGCGCTGCAGAATGTAGGCTACTGTAGATTTATTTACGTCTAAAAACTAGAAAAAAAGTGAACGTTACAACTTGTAAAGTTGAAACGTATTTTGTACTAAAAGGAAATAATATTCGCAGCTATAGCACACTAAATCTTATTTGGCTACAATCATTTCAGCTGTACAAAAATCATTGTCCCCTCGCTACGCCTTCTGATAATTAATACTAACGTAAATTTGCTTTATCCTGACTGCGCTCTCATCTGAAATGGAATATTTATTCTTATCCTTGTAAATGTACCTAGGAATAAACTCACTAAATTACAGGCACTGTCCCCTTCAAGATTCAAATAGGTAGTTTTCATCTATATTTCTGTAGACGAAATGGAGCTTTGTGCCAAAATGGAAAATATATTCCCTGGCACAGAGGCCACTTATATACAGATCTCCACATAAATGTAACACATGCAGATATCCTGCATAATTTATAATTCCACCTCTTCTTACGTGCAGTAAGCGTAGAATGAAGTCTGTTTCAAGCTGAAACAGTGTTTTTTTAATAAAACATTTTTACAGGAATGCTTTCTGCCACTCATTTTATAATTTGTTATTCAAACAATATACAATATTGAGTAGAGTTTCTATTTTATATAATTCTCAAATACTTGTTAAATTAATTCTCAAGTGGTGCTTGTTTAATCTTTGTATGATACTATTAATTTTATAAATATTTACGAGAACCAATTTTCGCAATTATCGAAATAATTTCTTTTAAATAATCATCACTTACATATAAAAAATAACAACATAAAATACAATTAGAAAATTTTTCATTTACTGTATTTCTTTTCGAATGCCAGTTATTTCTTTGTCAGTGATTAATAACGTGTTGAATTTAGTGAGAAATCATAAAAATTTTAACATGTTCTCTTTTCAAAAGGGAAATTCGTGAACATATTAGTTAATTTATAAAAATCTTTTGCATATGAAGTAAATACAAACATAGAAGTATTTAAAAGAAGCGCTACTAAGTAAAATTATATGTATGTATATACACACAAGTCTAAAAAGACTAATATGTTCGTAATTAAATAGTTTCATAAATAACTTGAATGAAGTGCTGCAAGTATTTTTATACATTAATTAAAATACCCGCGGCAACTCATGTTAGTTGTAGAATTGTTCTAATTTTTCACATTTTGTAGGCCTTTCAGTACTTAATAATGTATATTCATCTCATAAATGTTATTTCTTAAAAAACGTACATGAAATAATAACATATAAATTTAACAAGTATTGCTTTCCAGTAGTGAAGTATTTCGTGAAGCTTATGTAGAAGTTAGATGATAATACAATTAATTTCGAATATTTTATCTACTACGTATGTATTTTATTGTTTGTTATTCATTATCTGCACACTACTACCATTTTATCGTTATATCAGAGTTAACGTAAGATCAAAAGCACCATGTTTTTCTCTTTTTTTTTTTTTGTTTTTTAAAAATATCACATGCTGTGCAATCGTTTAAAACAAAATCGTTTATTATGCATATCAGTTTCTAATATTCAGACATCCAACGTGACAGTTCATGGATAAGAAGCTTTTTTATAGATAAGCATACAGGATATATGTACATGTTTAGACGTTTGCTTAACACTGTATTTCGTTCCTGTCAGGAGAAAGCATGGAAGGCCTCTGTAAAAACGAGGTCCATATTTATTAATTATGGAGCACTCTTTGACATACGACTATTCTGTTTTATGTCTTCTGCACATTTTTCTATACTATATGAGTAAAGTAAATTACTTCATAATCTTTGATTTGAAATAAAATACAAGGATACCAGTATTAGGAGCGTAGTAACATCATAAATCTAAAGGATGCAAGAAACCACTATTTGTTTCCTCGAAAATTCTACTGAAACATTCCCAGTGTACGATTGAAGAAAGGGTGTACAGAATATCATACCCTGAGTAGATAATGGCGTAGCAACCGTTCCTGGCAAGAAGCTCGAACGTTTACGCTGAGTAGCATTTGTACCATAAAAAATTAAGTTTAATTATTTTATACAGTATAGAGCATCGCATTATCATTTGTCGCGTCCAGTAAAATTCATTTCATTATTTTCACGCGTTCGACACGATTACATTATTTTAGATAACAGTTAATTTTGTGACGTAAATTGATCGAACGAGAGAAGAACAATTTTTCGCATATTTTTCCTAAGTTCTTAAGCATTGTACACGCAAGTATTAAGAACAAACGAAAAACAAGCTCAGTCGTACACTGCTTGTTGTCGTTATCTTATAACGGTTTGACGTTATAGTCAAACAATTAATTCACAATTTCATGCTTAATGGCATGTTAAGATAATATTGGCTCAATCTCCTCCTGATACGGCTACTTCCCGCCACGCAGATTCTTGAGACTGATTTACTAAAGTTGACTGAGGTTCAGAAATATCTGATGCTGCAGGACTCAGCGGTGGACTAGGTGTTGCGGGTGCTTCTTCGGATTGGTTTACTTCAGCTGTATCTTGTTCAGCTTCTGCTTCACCATCAGGAATGGAAGCCTCCGATTGCACAGAACTCGGAGCCTTTGATGTAGAGTCCTGTGCTCTTAACGATACAGAACTATCTTTGTTGCTACTGCCATCTTCACCTAAACATTGAAATTTGTTCGTTATTAATATCTTTTAATTTTAATAATATTAATGCTGTGTACTTTTGTCTCGAAAAAATATAAACTAAGATATATTCTTACCACAAGGCCTAAGAACGAGGTAGAAGAGTAAGTCGGATAGAGAAATTATACCGATCACTTTATCATCATCATCAACCACTACTAACCTATGGACCTAAAAAAGTTTTATATGACTTATTTATATATATTCACAGTTCATATAAAATAGTACATTATACTACAAAATTAAATAATTATAAGCTCCGTTCTATTCAAAATGTACCGCAATAAACAATCAATAATCATTTCTAACATATTCTTTTAATATGAAAAATACGAAGATTATACCTCTGCTCTAACAATTCTCTCCATAATAGTAAATAGGGTTTCATCTAATTTACAACTTTGAACTCCTTCAAACCATTCATTACGATGCTCATTTGCTTCTCTTAATGAAATATCTAAATTATTATATGTTTTTTCTGCAGCTAAATTCTGTGAAAATACAAAAATAACATATTAGGTAATATTATTAAAAATAAAAGTATAGTATTTGAGACTTATAAAATTCACTTACAATAACATCAAACTTTGAATAAATATTAACCAACTTTCCTTCAGTGTCAATAATTGGTAATGCAGAAACTCTCCTTTCAACAAATTTCTTTAAAGCTAAAATTATGCTAGTTTCTTCTGTTGCTGTTTCTATGTTCTCAAAAGTACCTATCCTTAAATCCCTCAATGTTTTACTGGTGAAAGATGGTTTTGGTAGCTCGTGTATCTGTTAATGAATTATTCAAATAAGATATATATGCCGATAAGTAGTTTCTTTTGATTTTACAATTCTTCTTTCATAATTTCATACTTACATAAAGAAAAAGGAACCTAAGGATTCGTTTGTGTGTCAAAATATAGAGAACATTTCCAGTATCTGGATCTATCACAGGCAAACGATGAATTCTATTTTGAATTAGAGTTTTAATGGCCTCGTATAAAGATGCATCTGGGCCAATGCTTACTAATGGATGCACTTGATCTTTCAAGACTTCTAAAATGATAAAATTTCAAATATTCATATTTTTGAACATATATATAATCTATAGAACATCTATCGATAAAATATATTTACTTCTCCACGTATCTAATTCATGTTCTTCTAATTCATCCATTGTTACAGATGGGCTGGTATAGTACATCTGTAAGATTTTTATAAAGTCTGTTATAGTTAGCATTCCAACAAATTCTTGTCTTGAACTGTCCCATAGTGGTGCAGCTCTCACACCTGTATGTAAAGTTATTTATGTAATATACGATAAAATAAATAATTTTATCAGTAATAAATACAAAAATATCAAAATTAATTTGTTGAATATTTACTAATGCATTAAATCATGTAGTAAATGTAGATGTTTCCCATAATAAAAAATTGATTTTGAGCAATGAAATGAAATAATGATCATTAAAATGCTATACATATATATATAATTTTGCAACTTACCATTGTAAACGAGAGCAAAGAAGGCCTTCTTCACGAGGAGGTGCGTATCAAAAACAACTAATTTAGCGCTGGTTGGTATTAGATCATAACACTTGTGAAATTTGAAGAACTTTACGAAAATCTGTGATTCGTCCTCCTCTGAAAGTCCAAATAGTTCACAGTAGAGTAACGCTTTTTGGTTACGACGTAGCATCTTTATTTTTTCATGCGATGTCACAATGTTCTTACAATTTACACAATATTTTTCGGATTACTTTCAAGCCTTATCAGCCGGAACGAATTATTATAATATTTAATCTACATAACAAAAAAGTCGACACTTGACACTTTTACATACTCAAATAGTTTAATCTTGATAAAATGATACTTTTCAAACTTGCGAGTTGCGACCTATATTATAGATATAGCTGTTATAGCTATGACCACGACCGTGATTCCGTGGTTGTGACTACATTATGATAGGTTATGGTAACAGAATTCGGCGCCGAATCAAAAGTCTTGCCGCTACCTCTGAATATATATGACAAATATGAAATACAGTTATGTTAAAATAACAAATAAACGAGAGGATCGCTTATTAGAAATGTGTACTGAGTATCATAAAAATTTTTTGTTTAAATTTTTATAAGTTTTTACAAGTAATATACTTTTAATTAATATGAAAAAATCTATGTGACGCCATTATCAACTAAACAGTGTTGCTTGTTAGTTACTTCACAATGCATAAAAATTAGTTTAAGTTTAAATGATATTAATCTTAATTCTGTAGAGCTTATCGGATAAAAAACAAACAGAATATAAATACAAGAATATTGTTCTGCATATATAACTCAAAATATCATAATATTTCGAATCAACTAATTTTGTCCTGATACAATTTTTTCATTGATAGAAGCAAATAACATAAAATATTTAAGAATTCGAAATAAATGAAACATTCTGCATATCAGTGTACCACTTATATGTTGTTACATCACGTAATATACGCAGTTCCTTCTAATAACAAGGAAGTAAGGTATAACGTTAGCAACACGTAGCATAGAATTCCATTACTCAGAGCTAGAGCATATACATATGTATGCAGTATGGCTGTAAAGCTGCCATGCATTATGACGATTATTAACTGTCTTTGTATGTATGATATTTATTTCGTAATAAACGAAATGAGAAAAGAGAGGGTAATAAACGAGGGAAATAATAGAAATAATTTTGCTTCAGATATTAAAAATTTTATAACGCGAATAAATGAATGTAATGTTATATCAATTCAGACGTTACATGTATCTAATTATGGTTTCATAAAAATGTATGAAATATAAAATATAAATTAATTTCTTTTTTCATTTTATGCAATATCATATTGTATTTTAAGATAATTTGAAATAATAAGGTTATCATTCGAATAATATCTCTTTGAATAATATCATTATTAATGTAGTAAAACAATATTTTGATAATAATATCGAAAAAATATATGTACATACTCTCGTCGTTATCATTTTTTATATTAATATATTAATATTATAACAAGTTTTTCTAAAGTATTCAATTTCCGATCAAAATACAACAATTTTATATAAAAAGAGATACTTTTATGTAACCAGTGTTTAAATAATAATGTTTTCTCGAACAATCCCATTATTAAAGTATTATTAGTAGTGAAATAAGAAGTAGTAATGTACTAAGAACTTTACTTTAACTTTAAGATAATAACACATTCGAGATATTGCTATGTTAACTAACTTTTGAAAAAGAAAGACACTTTGCTATTAAATCATTAAAAAGAACAGTACATAGATATATAAGATAACAATTATCAAGATTATAAAAAATAATAGACGTACTAATAAAAAGTCTACGAAATTTTTCCAACAAACGCGATATGAGTTGACGTGAAATTTGAAAATAAAATGTATTGAAAATCAAATGAAAATTTGAAAACCAAAGATAAAAATTGCACGCCTTAAATGTAGTAAGTACGAATTAATAAAACACAGATTGAACAACATATTTTAATATCGGGAACAGAATATGAAACGAAACAATTACCATTTTTATCATTTTGTCCACTCTTAAAAACCAAGCAACAGCTTTTTCAAGGACGTGCAAAATCACAATGGATAACGGGAGAGAGAGGGAGAGGGAGTGGGAGAGGGAGGGAGAGGGAGGGAGGGGAGAGAGAGAGAGAGAGAGAGAGAGAGAGAGGGAGAGAACAGAAAAGAAGGAAAAGAGAAAAAGGGCGAAAAGCGAGGAAAGCCCTCCAGGACGCAAATATACAAGATATGAGAGAACATAGCAGCAGCATGGAAGAGAGAAAGAGCGAAAATACTATGAGACGGGGAAAAAAAACAACCGCGAAACTGGAAGAACTGTATCAACAGTGTCAATAGGATGAAGCGCTGTTGAATAACAGCTTGCGATAGAATAAAATGGATCTGTGGGTGACATATGAAGTGAACAAAATTCCAGTTAAATTCCGGCCATTCAGATTATATGTATTCTTCGTGAATCTGATCACCCTTTTTCCTTAACACGATAACTTTCTTCCATCTTAAAGATAATTAGAAGTGCATAAATGAATAATAAATTAAAGTCGTCTTCCTGTACACTGTACACTAACACGTTATAATAATTATTTTGCTACAAGTTAAATGAAATTAAACTAATTCTCTTTAATCAAAAGTATTCAGATAATTATAGAAATCTTTTATCAATACATTATTCTATTATGTTGAAATTTGATTAGCACTGTATATTACACGTTTAGAATGACTATTCATGTTGTGTACTAATTTTTTACTAAATACATCTGCAGTACATATCTTCTGACTTCTATATACCTACATACGATATATTCTTAAAAAAAATTCTTACAAGTGTTCACATACATATTTCGTGAGTCATTGTATGTTACGTGACATAAATGGTCGAATAAAAAACTCGTTTCCTCGATTAATTGTAAATTACAGAAAAATTAAGGCTGTGGCAGCGACATTCACCGTACACATATAAACCATACATGTGTACATATGATAAATATGTGATACTAATTCTGAGAATCAACACTTTCAATTCACTGATACTAACACTAACTTTGAATCACACGATAAATTCTTTCACAGGTAACATAGACTTTCCAAGTATTTATGAACATACGTATCAAGATTCACAAAACATTCATTAAAATATATTTTCTATATCGCTGTAGCAGAGATCATTTTTTTAAGCTATTCCATATGCATTCCATATTATTTGTTTGTCCTTCCGTTTTCGTTCAATTTCACTACTTTCATATAAAACTTTCATATAAAACGAATAAACGATTACGAATCGATTGGTTGATAATAGAATCGCATGGGAAAATAAAGATTCTATTTGCTGATTGTGAGGTCAACTGTAAGTATACCAACGATCCGTAAAGCATGTAATAAATTGAATATGCAATATCGAGTAAAAACCATCATACATAAAAATAAATTCTTCGCTAAACGAATTCTCTGCAAAGGGAACATCTATCTATCTATCGTTAAAGAGATCGCGTTGTAAATTCAAATCGCTATTTTTTATCAGAGACTAAAGTACAAATACACTAACGAAAACAATGAAAAGTGTAATGAATTGAATGAACTAAACACGTAAAAATTGATGAAACTTTGGTCAAATGAGTTTTCTCTGCTCGGATCACGAGAGATGAAACTATCTTTTGATAAGGTGATTGTATAGTAAATTTAAGAATTTAGATTTTGATTAAATGTGAATTATAAATATACCGACGAAGGCTCGCCTATTGTGTTGGAATAAATTGTACGCGTACTGGTGCGTTCACTACACGGGCTTTCTGTACAA
Organism: Bombus breviceps; assembly: GCA_014825925.1. NCBI lineage: Eukaryota > Metazoa > Arthropoda > Insecta > Hymenoptera > Apidae > Bombus > Bombus breviceps. Next base: position 12,784,692 of record CM026184.1, read on the forward strand.
AGATCATGAAGCTACTGACTGGCGAAGACTGTGCAGTACAGTTAGGCTATCGTTCGTCGTCATCGTGTTGTAAATATACTGATCAAGACAGTGATGGGACAGCGAATCGGCTGGGAAACGTGTCAGTATAGTATAGCCAGTATAGTTAACAGTTTCTCAAAATGAGTATTCAACGTCATTACGTCACGAAACTCTCAAAGCCATCGTTAAATCATCTTTAATTGCTGATATTTGGTTGGCAACTAAGTGATTGTAGATTTTGTCATTAGGTGGTATTGATAAAATCCGCAATCACTTAGTTGCCAACCCAATATTTCTACTTTTGCAAAAAATCATAAAGGTATACGAAAATTGTTTTATGTTTAACAATTTGCAGATTCCCCTAATAATCACGAACAAAATATGCAAAATGTATTTGCATTAAAAATTGTTCACATCCTCAAACAAATTTTTAAAATTTAAATAGATTTAAATAGATTAAACAAACTAAACAAATTTTAAATATTATCCGAAACTGTAAATATACACGTGTAACTATGTACATATTTTCGCTATATACACAATTTAGAAACGCTAATAACTACAATGTGCTTACATGTAAACATGTGCTTGGGGTAGGTAGGTATCTGTTCACGTTTTGCAACGCGAGGCGACGTGCGACGGTTTGAACGCGTCACATGCGTCACATGCGTTACATCGATTTTCCTGTTTTTCGTTTTGCACGATCAAATGCAAAGAATAAAAGTGAGAATGATAACTACGTCGTGGTTATTACGCCAATTCTCCAGTCAGGAAATTGCAGTAATTTGAAAATACTCTCGACGTTAAGATGATTTGTATGAAATCTATGAATTAGAATGACATTTTACCCTCCAGTAGTCGCTACAAGTTACAGTCTGTCGACAATTCCAGTTGCAGAGTTGAATCTTGTACTATCGAATTCTGCATTCTGTGCTTCAATATTTTCTCGTTAGCGGAGTCCATCTTTCTCCCTTTCTAGATACAATTTGATTTCTCTAATGTATAGTTTATCAAATCCTGATGTTTTAACAGCGTGGCGAAAAAAAACTTCTCAATTGTTAAATTTGGAGGCACTAAAATTGATTTGTCTTGACTAATTTCCAATTTCATGTTCATACGAGTTTCTAGTTAACAGTTGACCCGGATAACAGATTAAACGACAAATTCACATAAAATAGTCTCATCTATCGGGTATTGTACGGTTTCAGATTACGAGAAACGCCAGTGACAACAATTCGATCAACGATAACGTTCACTCATAACGATATAAACTCCTATTGGAAACGACACTCGGAACTCGAAATATCAAGCGTCGGATAGCAAAATACCTTTTTTGAGAATCCAAGCGAGCTCATCCTCGAGCGGTGGATTCTCCACTTCAAACTCCTTGATGAGATCTTTTGAGTAAACAGGATCACCGTCTTCGCTCCACCAGGCACCCGTGACCTTCCTCAACGTCGCACCGACTCCCTTAGCATTCGAGTAATAATGCAGGGCCAGCATTATTTTCCATCGTCACTTTCCGTGACCGGACTTTTGCCCCTGATATTGATTCTGTCCGCGGTGACATCGCCTCGAAAATTCCTATCGTACTATCGATTCGCTATCTACTCGAACCACAACTTGTTCGAGATTTCATCATCGAAACGCCTATTTTGGCGATTTAAATCAATGACCAAGCCCTTTTTCTTACTGAAATAATTTTCATTAATTATATCTATATTTGTTCTAATGCGTACATTTAGTTTTTCTTTCCTCTTTCCTTTTCAGGAAATTTTACTCCATGTTTAGACGTTTGATTGTGACGTTACTATGACTAGTAAAAAGTGCGAGGATTAAATTAATCATTTATGATGTATATGTATCTGTATATAATTGAAACGGGATTTCATAAAAATTCCAAATCATTCTGTCAATGGTTGCTAAATTTGAACGAAATTGGTTCAAAATTTTTGATATTTAATCAGTAAAAATTCACTCTGCGGAACCAACTAAACACAGAACTTGATTTCTCTATGTATTGTATTTGTATCTGGTTTCTCCATGTACATTGACTAGAAAGTTAGACCGACTTTTGAGTTGTCAGATGAATTCTTCGTCTTATTATAATATCCACAATGCTAAAGAGGATAAAAGGAAAATATTATTTTCGGTAATCTGTAATGTCGTAACAAGAAGGAAGTGGCGATACACACACACATACACAAAGAAGAGAATGTTTTTTGAGGCTCAAATTGAATTCCACCGAGTTTTTCGATTATGATTGATTATACGGATTTGCTTTACGATAGACCTTTTCCCAATTTTGCTTGGGGATTATTGCAGAAGAGAGATAATATCGTACTATTTTTTCATAAAAGCTATTTTACAGCTTTTTCAGTCTACGATTATATCTAAAAAAAAGAAATATGAACTATAAATTTACTAAGATTTGTAATTTTAAAAATTATAGGGAATAAAATAAATAAGTAATAAAATTCGAATATCGATAGTTGTAGAATAATAAAAAAGATTAAATAACAATTGGCAATGATACAAAAATAAATCAGTAATTATCTATCGATAACATAAAAATATGTAGGCATTATAATTCAGATATTAATGAAAATTAACGACTATTATAGATATTAATCTATAATAATAATTCCTATAATTATCTCCAAGTTCTAAAATTAGATAAAATAAAATTTCCTGGATTGAAATATGTTCAGTATTTTTCCAAAAGGCTACAAGATAGCATTGTTTTTTTTACTTATACTGCGATTTTTACCACCACATAATGTGTTATCCTTTGCTTGGAAAGCTGAAATATTGAATTAATAATAAAGAATAATGCAAAAAATTCAATTGACCAAATAACAGGAAAACATTTACTTGATTTAAAGTTTAGGCAGAGAGGCAAAGTTACTTAAAAAAAAAAAAAAAAAAAAAAAAAAAAAAAAAAAAAAAAAAAAAAAAAAAAAAAAAAAAAAAAAAAAAAAAAAAAAAAAAAAAAAAAAAAAAAAAAAAAAAAAAAAACGATATAAAGAAATCGATATTTCGGCTAAAAGAATTACAGCAATTTTTCAAATGAATCTTCGGTACCGAATTGAAATTAAAGCGGAATTAAAAACTATTAAATGTTAATCGCGAGATGAAATTTCAATTTTGTTCGTTAAAATTTAGGATGTTTTTGCTGGTGGCGAAAAATTCATCGAGGATGCAAATAAATTGATCTGGGTTCTGATAAAACCGAGGATCGAAATAGAGTTTACTTGGCCCATGAGACTTGAGCTGTTGGACGAATCATGACAAAAAGTAACTTGACGAACTTTGAATTCGATGCGCAGACCTTTTACATTGTAATTTATGATCCAATTATTTGGTTGAATAATATTTCGAAGATCTATAGATATTTCTACAAGTATCCAACTTTATCGTTAGGGTAACAAATGCTTGTTTTATAAATAATAACTTCCTCCTCGAGTCTATCAGCCAATTGAAACATGTGGATTTTTAATGGCACCCAAGAAATGCCACATTTTTACTATGATATTCTAATATCTTATTGCGATATTATTAATTGGAAAAATAAAAGTTTCGAGGGATAATTTAAGCTATATTTAATAATGAAAAATCAAAAAATAGAAAATATATTTCATTTGTAGTTGAAAATGATAGAAATATTTAATATGTTGGAATAGTTTGGGAGGTGAAGCAATTTGTCTGCAAATTTTCGAGGATGCGTTCATTTAAGAAGGACGATTATTTATAGTCTAGGATCAGCTGTATACCTCCGCGATCGATATATCTATGCGTAGAGTAAACGGTATTCGAAGAAAGTGAATACAATCAGCGAAGCGAATTTCTTATTTACGATAAGTTGCTAAAATAAGATCGAAATATTATTGTGCATGGAGGATCATAGATCATTATCCTTAACGTAAAAATTCGCCGAAAATACTGAGTTTAGCGAGAAGAAATTTTTCAAAAATTCCAGTAGGAACCCTTGACAAAAACACACGAATATAATATCGAAATATTGCAAATGCGTAACTTATAAATAGGAACATTTTCATTGCCAATCGGATATGTGACGGATAATTGACAGTTGGACCTCAGTCAAGTGTAAGGTGGTCATTCTAATCACGATATCTCACCAATAGATCTATCTCAATACCTTGCACGGCAATTATCACTCGTGTTTCTCATATACATATAAACATTTAACGTATACCCAATCGACTTAAATATTTCGCTAAAAGAGTCTTGATAATCATACAACGATTGCAATATTTCACAAATAAAGTTATCCGAAACGATTCCATGTTGTAATAAAATCTTAAAAAGATTATATTTATATTATAATTTGGAAAATATTAAAATATTACACCACCAGACAGCTTTCTTCTACTTTTTCAAAAAGAAAATTATCCACAATAATTCCATGTTATTATAACATTTAGAAAGTATTATGTTTATATTTAAATTTAGAAAATTTAAAAGTTATAATCCCCCCCCTCCCCTCCCAAGGAATTCTTTTATCTTTCCACAAAGGAGCGTCACAGTAATGTTATCCATATTATGATCAAATGTAGAAAACATCATATTTAGATATAAATGTAGAAAATAATATACCAAATGATTTCCCCTTATTTTTCCAAAATGAAACGATAATCTCAGATTAAATCGTAAGTATAACGACTATGAAAAGGAATAAGTGCACGAAACCATTCGTAGTTGGAAGAGTTTCTAGTTTTCTAGGATCTCGAGGATCGTCTTAATGAACCAAAGTTTCACCTGACAACTCTATATCCGCAATAGGGTTACTCTCGATACCAATAATCATCACTCTTTGACCGACGACGCGTCGCAAAGTTCCTCGATTCCGTCGCTGGCGAACCGAATAACCGTCTCCGACTACTTCGTGTCTTCCTTCTATTGCCGACCAGCACCTCATCGACGATGCTCGTCATCGTCATGGACGATCGTGCCAAGAATAACTCCACACGAAAGCTGATGTTCATGCCAAGAAAAAATTCAGTCGAGATTCCTCTATCTTACATTTTGAATTTTCCTATTTCCCTATTTTCCTATTTTCTATTTTCCTATTCGGCTTCATTCCTGTATCTTTAATTATAAAACATGTATATAAATGATGTGTTAGATAGATAGATAGGTCGATAACTTTGCGATCTGTTGCTTTTCTTTGTCGTCAAAGTAAAATAATATTGTTTAGATTGGATCATTGGATGAAATTGGATCGATGCAATAGTTGAGTTAGAGAGTAGTAGATAGGCTAGCTACCTGATCGATAGCAATGTTTGAGATGCTCGAGTAAATCTGGCGATCTACCAGCAAGGGGCTCGGCTTGTAAATTCATCTTCTTACGATGTTATTCGCATATGACGATCATTTTCAAGGTAAAAACTGCTTGTTTACTATTACCATATATTCGCTTTCTCTCTATTGGTTTATTTCAGGATATTTTAATTTCATGGCTGTTTTCTTTTCTATTTTTCGTATTTTTATCTTGTTCAGGTATGCAGCTGTATTAAAGACCCAGGTGTTTCGCTGACAGTAAGTTTCATTATTCCTATCTGGATTACGAGAAAATGTTTATTTTCATTTTCTCGAATAGTTAGCCTATCTAAATAAGAATTTTCTTCCTTAGTGAGGGATGTAAATTATAAGTTAGCTTGCATATTCACGTGTTTGTTGATTATTAATGTTCAGCTTGGTTCACGTTTAAATAATGTAAGAGGAAAGTTATCTCCTTGAATCATATAAAATACAGAAGCTCTGAAGAAGTTATTTAAAAAATAGATAACTAGCCAAAAATGAGTTTAAAATAAAATAAGAGGAATGATTACTGATTACTTCATGACCTAAAATTTGACTAGAATAAATTTTTTTATTATAAAATAGAACGTTCCAAAAATAATGAAACGCTAATCGAACATACTTTAATCGGAACATCATAAGCTGCTAGAATTATCGATTGCCTCGGTTTAGCAACAAATACAGTCACGTGCATAGTGACGGTTAATCGATAATAACCATTATCATGATTATTATTACACAGTACTATACGAGATCCGTCTTCAACGAAATGCTCGAAGAGAATGATTCAATGAAGTCATTTGTACTCTACAGATAATTGCCCATTGAGGAACATGTTGCAGTAATGATTAAAACGAGTAGTATTTATTCAAAATAAGCATTTAACATTGCGCCTGCTTTTGAGAATTGCAACAGGTAAATCTCCTTACGTCTTACGCCTTACATCATGCATTTTATCGATTTCGCGCAATATTGCTAATCATTTTCATATTTATAAGGTGTTTAAATTAATTTGGTGCCTGTTTTACGTAACAAAAGTTTATTTGCAAAAAAAAATAGACAAAATACGACTCGATAATTATATGGTGCACCTTTTATAGAATAAAATAAAAGATATACAACTGCGGAAAAAATTTTTCATCTAGAACAGAGTTATCATTGATTAAATGTAGAAATAGCAAATGAATTTGTACACGTAATAAAAAGACATTCTTTTTAGCCGAATAAGCCGTGTAAGTACAGGTCAACGAGTTTTAGAGACTTGAACTGCTAAAAATATTTTGCAAATTTCTGAAAGGAATTTTCGTTGATAAGAGGTTATTTTCACTTAAAAGATACGTATCCTGTATTTGCATTTTATTTTCAGCTGAGTAAGTAAATATCAATCAATTTTCGCGAATAAGAAGATCCTTATAGCTTGTTTCGAAGAGTTCTTTGTATTTCTGACGTTTACCATTCTTATTAATATTTATTAATCAACTGTCATATTTTTTAATAGAATTTTCTAACACTTAATAATAAAATGTTTTATAGCCTCCCATATTTTTTCTTTGCAACTGAACGATACAACTACCAATTTGCCAAAACGATAGATTTTAGTATTTTTGTTTTTGCAATTATCAAAAACTATACACAATATGTGATTTTGGCACAATACAATAGGACCTCATATATATAACGCGATCAGAAAATAGCCACCGTGCTCTCATATAGCCCAATTGCAAAATTGCTTGAAAACATTCTTATATGTATGTATATTATGATAGTACATTTGAAAGAAGCAAAAGCATATTATTGCCTTGCCTTCAACGTATAAAATAAAGTATCTCTACATTTTATTTAAAACCATGATTCAAATCATTATAATATATACATTATATATATATTTTTTTCATTGTACCACTTTAATTATAATTATTTATACGCAGAATATTTATTGTAGTGGACAAGTTGGTAGTTGTAGTATTAAATATTCTATCAAGTTAAGGATGCTGACACGTATATCACATTAACTTAGACATCCTATATACATATTTATTGTTAGTACCTATATGTAAATTTAAAAACTGGCATTTAAGTTAAAATTAGATTAAAATACTGACAAATATTAAAAGACAAAAGATTAAAGGTAGCATTGTATTTTACATCAGGAAAAGTTGGATTTCATCGGCGGTATAAAATCGTAATAGCATGAATTATCACTCAGCCCCATCCGAACATAACGAAATTGGTTATACACATAGTCAAACTTGAACAGCGGTAGTAGATTTTCTAATGACTTCAACCCAAATCTCCACCTATGTATTTATGTATACATACATATATCGTTGAATTATAAATGAACATTCTCTTAGAGAGCACAGCTGTAGAAAATCGCGTTTGAACATTAAACCTGTTTGAACGAACTCCACGTACATATATCGCCAAGTAATATAACATTTCTTCATACAGCTTCCTAACAAACGAACGATTCTTTGTTTTGCAACGAAGTTTCGTCTAGCTTTTTATTCCAAGCTATATATGTATTTCCGTTCTTTTCATATTTCACACGAGACTTGCCGATTGAGTACATGTGCATTACTGTTCAGAAACTTTAATCGCTTCTAGTGGAAAAGTGATTTACAGGGCGTTTCAAAAGTACAATACCACTAAACGTGAACTGGTAGAGGATGGTAAAAGAAATATGGTACATTGTTTAATCAACAATACACGATGTTCATTTATGACTTGTTTTTAACCACTTAGTGCACATGCATGTGATATATACGGATATAGATCATTACCTTTAGTTTAGTTAATTATTTAATTTTTCCATTGTTTCTTATGTACTCAAGCTACATCTCCTAAAATAAGATATCTATATATCTCATGAAAAGTATATAATACACCTACTTGTGTTATTAACAGTTATCTTTTATTGTAAAAGAATGTAATCATTTCTATTAATAAATCAAGAAACAATTTGTACATTAAGGAGTTAATACTAGAACTATCGAAGTGGCCAAACCAACCAATTTATAATTTTTTATAGAAATTTTGTGAATTTATATCATATATTCTATATTATTACATTATAGGTATACGTTTACTTACATATCTTTCATTTTGTATATGTATGTATATAGTAGTATGTAGGTGTATATCTTTAGTATTAAAGATACTAAAATTTATTATTGCTATGTGATTTAATAGATAATTTCAAATAACTAAATGATTCTATAAAAGATAGTAAGTGCTGCTTCCAATTATTAATGCGTGTAAATTCTTTTTAGTGATTTTCTTATTTTCAATATGAAAATAATTTAAACATTCGTCATAATCGAAATACCTTGTACAATACACAAACCAAAGTAAGCATTCATCGACTTTAATCGATCAAAACAATGGAACCCTGTTTCTCCAAATGTTATGCAACAATGTGTACCTATAGAAGTAGAAACAACGTATCGAAAACACAGGAACGAAGTAGTAGAAAAATTCTATTAACTCGCCTTGTCGAGTTTCCGTATTATCGAACGTATACCACCCCATGACCTAGACCCAAATACAAATGTGCGAATGCGTCATAGAATGCAATCTCGCCGACCTTGCACCGGTCAGAGCTTATCCTCTCCCTTGGTCGGTTCTGCCCTGCTTTCATCCATCCCCCTTATTGTTAACAGAGGATTTTTCTACTCCCATTTTGTAGTTCGATAAACTACTATCTCTCTTTTTTTCTTTCTAACCCCTTGTTTTACTCGCCACTTCGTCTACCATTCTACGAGGTATATCATGAAATCTGAACTTGCTATAAAAAAAACCATACGTGAAACACAAAACTAATAGTACCAAGCTATAAATATCTAGTATTTTCAACAAGTACAAGAGTCGTGATAACGTGAGTAGCGTGTACTTTTATCATTTTTGAATACGTTGAACTCCCCAAAACCACAACCTCCACCTATCCTTGTATATGTATATGTATATGTTTTCCATTTCCCTCATCTATACGTGAAATCATCATCGCTACCTACAAATCTCGGTAAACAATGAAATCCTAATGTTTAGTATTTTTTATGAAGGTATACCACGTACTTCTTCATTTTTGCACCGTACAAAATTTGCTAAACTTCACATTCGAAAATCATACTCCGTTTATCGCATCTATCTATAGATGCATTCTTTCCTTGTCCCTGTTTTTCTCTCTGCTATTTACCTTCTTTCTTTCATTTTCCTTTTTCCTCCCAAAATTTGTGTGTCTATGTCCCCTTTTCTCTCATTTGTCTATGCTACTATCGGTTTCGCGTATTCAAGAATCAACCCTTTCTATCCGTCACATCTCTTGGAATTTCCGTATCTTCTATCCCTGTTTAACGTACACGCGAGCGAGCTGGACTCCCGGGAATTCATCGATCGGTTCCATCCACCCACGACAGACAGTGAAATGGAGGGGAGAAGAGGAGTACCGAAGGACCCAGTATCACAATTTCAAGGAGCAACCAATACAGATCGTCGAACGCACAGGATAAGCTTCCTGGTTTAATTTAAAGTTGTTTTTGATCGATTCGACTTGGGATATTCGTATCGCAAATATCACCCCCTAAATCCGTACGTTACTGAGTAATTTATCGATTCCACTCGCACGTATACGATGGTTGTAAGTACTCATACAACAACATGATGTTTCAACATGATGAACAAAAAATTTTCGTTGTTTGGAGTAATATCGAATTTCTTGAGTAGAAAGTGTTGTAATACATACGTATATAGAAATATTTGTCAAGCATAATAATTAACTTCTTAAGAAAAAGACCAGAGAAGATGAGTTAACTATTTAATTAATCGAATTTTCCTATATAATTTTTTTATAGGTCTTAAAAACCAGTTACATAGCGTATATTTGCAAGGACTAAAATTGTTCTAACCAAAGTTAATTAGTCTTTCTTCTCCTTTAATGTTAATTAGCAAAATGATCCGGTTAATAGGTTAACATATTTAAGGTTACGATTTTATTAGATAATGAAATAACAGTTCCGATTAGAAAGGAAAGAAGATAAGAAAAATTTCGGAAATTTCTAAAAAAATTCAATGGAATACTTCGAAAAGGAATAAGAAATTGAGAACTGTATTTGTAATTTCTGTATATAATCGAATGATATTCGATCGATATCGATGATATTTCTTTCTTTCCAAAATACATGCACATTTGCGACGAAAGTAACTCAACTCGAAGAACTAGATCTTCCAGAAGAAGCGAAACACTATTTTTGTACATGATTAAATCAAATTTATGAAGAAGAAGAACAATGTTCATGAAACAGGTTCAAGTGTATTTTTTCTTCATTTTTAGTTTTTAGCTCTGGAGATCTCCCTTTCTAGTTAGGACGCAATTCACAATAAGACGCATTTATAGAAAACAGCACAACGTCATCTGAATAAAAAAAAGCGAGGTAACTGCTCTCTACCGACCAAACTATAAAGATAAATGAACAAGATTTTCATAATGGATTGAACAGTGTGTCTGCAACATTTTCATAGTGATAACTGGAAAATCGCGTTCTTTCGAGTTGTGTAACATTCGTTGCAAATGTGCGATATGATGCGTTATCATGCCAGTCGCATTAACCGGTTAACCGAATTACTTGTTAATTAAAAACTTGTATAATTATAGAATTAAAAATTAAAAAAGACAACAAAATCCACGATTTATCATTCTTTATCAAGGAAACCAAATTATTTGATAAAAAAACATTAGTATAATATTAACATTAAATCCCATTAAAAAAAATATATAAAAACGTATTAAACGTATAAACGAAGGCGAGTCAACCTCAATCCTTGTAAATACGAATTTGGTATAATTTATTTCTAACAAAAATGGTACGACTTATTAAAAAATAGGAGGTAGGTATGTAAATAAAAAAATGTATGGACAATTTTTGGAGCATTCTAAAGCTTTTGCGAGTTTATAGGATATATTATATTTTCTACTCGGAAACCCAGCCTGAACAAACTAAATTTCTGTGCACTGCACGGGATGAAACAGCCAGTACATAGCTATGTAAAATTGTACATACAGGTATAGGTATATGATTATAGTTTCCTGTTGAATTTCTTTTGCTACGTTTACTCGTTCCTAGTCGGACAATTTTTATTCTCGTCAAGTTAGTGAGTTTTTAACTCGGTTCTCGTTTCTTTCTCTTTGCGATATTGTGTACTTTGAATTTTCTTTTAACAAGAAAACGTAATTGCGACGAATGTTTCTCTTTCGTAGAATCAAACATGAGATGGAGATAAGCAAGCATGAACAGTGATTCGGAGTAGGTACTTTGAATGTGAATGCAAATGAAGATTGACGAGATTTATGCATTTAATCAACGTCACATTGATTACCGCGTATATTTCTTTAAATAAGTGCAATTTCCTTTATTTTAATAATTTTGTACTTCATTCTCAGTTTGATTTGATTTAATTTAATTTGATTTAACGTAATGTAATTTAATTCAACACTAAATATATTAAAGAAATGAATTCGAATAAATTATCTGATATCGTAGAACATCCTTGTTAATACGTTCAATCCAGTTCTATCCAATCCATGAATTCTAATTCTGTCTGCAAGTCTAAATTCTATTTCTGCGAATCAATATCAATGTGACAGTATCCACCTTTATCAGGATACTACCAAATCTTCTTACACCTTTCCTTTGTTTAGTACCAGTAGAATTGCTATTTTACCCATTTTACGTCTAATGAGTTTCTTCTTAACTTTTACACATTATAAATAGACCGCAAATATTTATATAAATTCATGCTTCTCGAAATATAATTTGATAGATGGAAGTTAGATAGAAAATTGTCTTACTTATTAAATATTACAAAAAGTGTTCTATAATACCTTAGATATTTTATGTATCCTTGCACGTAAAAATCCGCAGTCTGGTTATAAAGTCCTATATTTATAAACACTTACAATTGCAATAACTGTATTTTATTTTATTGTGAAATGTTAAATGTAGCAAAACTTACCTCATGCAAATACTATGACCCAAACCGAAGCATATTTAGAAACGTAATAAATTACAAATCGTGCAATTAAAAATATTATTTATATATTTTACACTACTAAAAGTTAAAAACATCGTCAATATCTTGTTGAAATTACCAAAAAATAACGACAATATAAAAATATCGTATTTTATTTATTATTCAATGTACGGATAATAAACAAATTCCATTAGAATTCTACGAGATTTGATAATTCATTCAAATCCATCCTGCGTATCTTATTTACGAACTACCGCTTATTTATAAATATGTTACCTGCTCCATCGATTTACCGGCTTTCCCCTCTTTTCCTTCGCAAGCTTTCACGAAAGTATTGTATCACCTGACGTACTCGGTTGTGGGACCGGTAAAACGAGATGAATTGTAATAATACTAATGTGTACAGAGAGAAAAAGATTCGAAAAAAAGGGCAAAAATACTTTTAATTTATTAGCATTAGGAGATCGTCGCAAGGAGTTTGCGATCTTTCATTGAAAACATTCAATGAAATTTTTCAGCAAACAGTTAAACAAGAAGCTACATGAAAAGCTAAATCAATGTGTAACGTACCTACATTCGAGTATATATAATCAGTGTATGTATTATACACTTCATTTAATAAAAACTATCCATTAATTTTCGTGTATATATATATTATTCATTGTTATTAATTTCCAATCATATATGGTTATGATAACTTTACTGTAAATTTTAAACATTGTGACATCGTTTTATGTAAAAATCTATACGAATAACTAGTAATTGCTTATAATAAGTCTCCTGGGGCTTTTGATGCTTAAACAGCAGAAAAAAAATAATATAATTTCATATTTTAATTAACAAAATATTTTGAATTCTATATATATATATATATATATATATATACTATAGGTATATAAATATTACAATACATATGTAGACATTATGCTATAGTATTTCCAACAAGTCGGGTCGATTTATTACTAAGCAGACTATGGATATTTATACAAATTACAGACAGTGATAAAGAATCGAAACTGTTATAGATATGAGATATATTTCACTTTTGATACTTTATACATATATGTATTTCCACATTTGTGTGTGCTCACCCTTATTCATTTTGGCATATTTGAAAATCTCTAGTCTATTAATAAACTATAAGTAAAATGGAATCTTTTAATCATTTTTTGAACAACTTATCGGAATATTTTTCTATCATTCTCACACATTATTTTATTATTTTTAATTTTAACGCTTTTAGAATATTTTATTCGTTTAAAATCCATATACTACATTATTTATATAAAACATCAATAATCAGTAGAACCTTGAATCCCGACTCCCAGGAGATCAATCGAAGCGCAATGCAAAATGTATAAATGTACAAGTAAATAATTAATAGAACAGTACTCACCGAGATCAGAGAGCGAAACTTTCTCCAGAAAAGGATCTACAACGGGCAGCTGAAAATTGAGAATACAAATGAATATTATTGGTTCGTCATAAATGTTATATTGTAATATCTATATCGTTTTTATCGTCAATTGTATTTTTCATTTCATCTTAGAATATTACAGTAGAATATTTTTCATCGGATATTTTTCTGTTTCTTTTTTTTTTTTTTTTTTCTATACAACAGTCAGAACGATTTTATTAAAACATTACCAACACGGATAATTATAAAATAAATAAAAAAAGGTGCACTTACGGTGCATTTTTTAATATTTTATGTCTTAATAAATCATTTATAATCTACATAGATAATTCTAGTCATTTCGAACAGTACGAAAACTACACGTGCCACAAAACGTAGGTGTAACTTTAGAATCGAAATTCCTTTCATCAACATACGTATACTGAGACTAAATTAGATCTATATATAATACATACACGACTGCATTAAGTGTATGCATACAGAGCTGCTTTTGCTTTTTGTAGCGACCACTTTTCAAGAGATAGAAATTAATATTATCCCGCTTCTCAGTAGAAATATTATTTCATTGAAAATTTCCAGAGATTAACTTCATTTAAGTACCTATTTCATATTGAAGTAGAACACCCATACTTTCATTTTGTAATAGTACACCCACACTTTATAATGTGCCCTATATAATAAATTTATATAAAATCGTGAGGAGTAAATCCCAACTACATTTTACAGTTTTACTAATAGACTGCGAATCTCTGTGCACTTACGGGAAATTTAAATGTGTAAAATGTGTAATAATACAGTTAAGTGACTTTTTCCTAATTTTCACTATTTTAGCTTTGTTTTACTAAACAATGAAAAATTTTAAAAATATAATGTTTCTGGCATTAATCCATTTAATGTTCAAAATTTATCAAACAGGTTAGTATGGACCTTGGGTCTTTTCAGAGTCAACAATTTTTTAAACAATCGAAACACCGTTTTTCCGTGTATATATAACTTTATTGAAAGCTAACTGAATTCTAAAATACAAAACAAACTTAACCAACTATCTCAGTAAATTTTAAACGTTAAGTGAATTATATTGAAAAAATATATTTTTATTTCTTTTTACACAGTAAAGAAAAATTTCTAAATTTGATGCTTTCTTAATAAAATAATAAAAAGTATATCGATTTCTCGATCAGAACACTTTCAATTAAAATAAAGCTACAAATTTCCATAAAAATCCGCAGTCTATTTATTACAAATATTTCTTTCACTTTTATTTGAAGTAAAATTGCTTGTAAGATATGTCCTCGGATATATAGAAAGATATATAGTTAAAAAAATGAAACAATAAGTACCAACGCCTTCTTCAACAAAGATTTTGGACTGAACGGTTGCCTCTTCTTTACGTTTGTCGTGATTTTCGTGTACCAATTCGATAAAATGCCAGACGAGCTGGTACTATGAGCTATGCTGGGACTCTTGGTGACAGTTCCGGTCGGTTCGCTGGTTTGCCGACGAAACACCATTTTTACACAAAGATTTTACTCGACTCTCACTCTCACAGGACCACAATCCATGCACGATTATATTCGCATTATTCCATTTAAAAAATAAGTTTATATTATTCTATTTCCTTTTACTTTTAACATTTATTGTTTTTTTTAGGAGATGTTTTCATGACATCATAAACTACCAATACATTCAACGTATGTTTTTCAATGTATTTGATAGATATAGATACTTTAGTTCTTAATATATATATTTATTACTTTCTTCTATGAAAAGATTGTATTTCACGAAAACATTTACAAACTTTGCCTGTTAACTTTCATGATTATTCGAACGTGTATATTTTCACGAATCTTCTACAATAGATAGAAAAGAACAGATCTTCCACAATACGTTATACATACATATGTATACGTATGTATACTGGCGCATTATGATCTTTTTTATCGGAAAATAATTGAACATCGAGATCAAGAGACACATATAAAACACATTTTATCAATTCCTTCCTCACAGGAACTGGTGATTACACATCCTTCACTTTTACGGCAAAGCAAATCAATTTTTCGGCTTTATTTGGGAGAAAAAGAGACATTCATACACTTTACCAAATGTTATTTGATTCTTTGGAAATATAGAAAGACACGAATCTTCAACAAATCTTCGTGTGAACGATTATTTTTTAAACTTTTGTATGAGAATGATATATTAATCGGTATTAAATTGAGAAATCTTGTCGTGAAAAAATACCCTATTCAAAATATCCTACGATGACCTGCAGAAATAAAATCTCCTTTAAATAAACAAAAATATGCTTTCGCTGTCAAAAGAACAAAAGAAAATTATGTTAATATCTTTTTTGTACTACAAATCATCAATAATTCTGAAACTATAGTAAACACGTTTTAAGAAGCAACAGCTTCCTAAATGAATTATAATTTAAAATGATAGCAAATTTTATATTCATTCATAAAAACAAAACATTCTCGTTTGATACGTAGCTTAAAACTTTTGGTCGATAAAGTACTACATGAAAGTATTGGGAACTCGATGCTTTGTGAACAAAGTTATAGAAATATTATAAGAATTTCATCAAACACTGAAGTGTCTCGTCTATACGAGATAAATATCATTGTTACATCTTTTTTCCTGTTTTATTTTCCCGTTGTGTTTTGTGTGATATCTCCCAATTATTCAACAATTTATTAAGCAGAAAAGTTTCCATGCTGTATTTTAAATTGGTAATCTCACGATTATTGACAAATTTAGAAAAATAACCCTACAATCCGCCATGGATCGTCGAAATATCAACACGGATAACAAATGGAGATATCGTAAGAAGATTTCGATGACACAGCTTTCTTCGGTGCACTGTACGAGTATGTCTTCCGAGGAATGGACGACTGATTCGAGTATCAGAGTATCACAGATTACTAATGCCACATTGGCATTGAACGCCCATGTCTACTAGCATTGAATACGAATGAGTTAAACACAACAATACACTAAGAAAAATGATTTCTTCTATGACATGACCTGTGCCCGATACCAAGTGAATCGAAAAAGCGTATCCTCTTTGGAATTCTAGCTCACGGGAGAAGGTTTAATTGAAACATTGTGAATTGTACACGCTTCTCTTAACTTCACAAAAATTTTAATGTGATAAAAAATTCGACTACAAATAGACAAGTAAGGCTTCAAAATTTAAGAAAAGTATACTATTAATTACTTTCAACTAAATATTTTCGGTTAAACAATGCTATTTTTGAACACTAACTTCAAAAATGTAAACGTTGAATTAATACTGAAATTAAAATATCCTCTAAACTATTCAGTTTTTGGTACAAATATGCTTTGATAGTGTTTTGTCAAAAGTAAATAACTGCATCTATTAGTGCATTATTATAATTATTAATATAGAACTTTTCCATTTTTTCTTTTTTGTTTCCGTAGAATGTTATACAGGGTGATTGGGAACTGGTGGTACAAGCGGAAAGGGGGCGATTCTACGCGAAAAAAGAAGTCGAAAATATAGAATAAAAATTTTTCATTTTTTTCTTTTCAGCAATTTTTGTAATAATAAACTTTATGATTACTTCATATTATTTCATTGTGTACTCCTAATTTTCCGTTACGGCAAAAACAAACTTAAACTGCGATAATATCCATTTTATAACGAGACGTGATAAAGTGCACGCGTACCGAGCGAAAATTCAAAGTCGATTTTCTCGAAAACAAAGCCTCGAACGAAAAATTTTTGTTCTATATTTACGACTTCTTTTTTCGCGTAGAATCACCCCCTCTCCGCTTGTACCACCAGTTAACAACCACCCTGTATATACTGTGTATGATATAGATATTGCACACACATAATAGATATCGCGAAGCGTCGTAGAAATTAGCACGATTCATAAAATTTTCTGCAAGATCAATAATTTACATACTGCCATTCTTGTTTAATTGAAGATTGTCACTCGTCATATCGTTGATAGGATACTATGTATGGGGTGTATTCGAATGCATGTTGTACCGTTGTCAAGTCTTCTATTTATAGACTTCCGACTAGAATATATATATTTTTGCTCACTGATTGAAGATAGAATTTATAACTTACAAAAAGGTAAAGGGGAGAGAAGCAGGAAAATCTCCTTTTATGAGAAACTTCGATAAAAACGAAGATGTTTTCTTATGGCTTCAAGCGATATTTTATTAAAAGAAATAAATATAGCCACTTTTTTCTAGGAACTTAGATATAAATAACATTAATTGGATTATAGCAAGTCGAATTTAAATAATATCTTTATTAGCTTCTGCCTAATAAACTTCTCTAATAAGTTTCATTTTTGAATCTAAATAGATTATAGTGGATCATGCTATGATTTATCAGCTCCAGAATATATTAACTTTTGAATAACTGATAATTAGTCAAATCCAAGTGAAAAGTCCCTAGAAAAAGTCCAAAGAATGTAGATTATTTTTCATTCACATTTCAAAGAAAATTAAAAAAGATAACTACATACTTACTAATCTAACTACCTCGCTAGCTTTCATAATTAAAAGTATAAAAACGTCAAATAGCTTAAATAGATATAAAAATTTTTTAAATTGTGTATTTGTTATTAATTTAGCTGAAATATATAGTTTACATAGGTAGGCATACATAGAAATTCATTTTTCAACCAAAAATTCTCACAATCAGTCGTTCACATTTACTTCTCCTCGAGAGAATTCATTGCGATAGAAATGTATCAGAAGATCGGGTACCTTTCCTACGAGCAAAATAAAATGTTCACGGAACCGTACGAGACATTCTTCTAGATTCTAGACGACCACGTTTCTTCCACAGTTCCAGTAAATTGCAGCAAGTTTACAGAGATTAGTTTGTCAAGTGTCTGCCGGTATCATTGTCGAGAGTTCGTGAAAACCGGCGAAGACTTTCTAATTTTCTCGTTGATTCTTCAGGTTTTACGCTGAGTTATCGTTGCGCGTATATGTATAACGTTGCGAGTGGCAAATAAGTACAAGTATCTTGGCAAAGTTCTGTAACGATACATTAGATATGCGAAATTGTAGACGGATAAAAGTAAGAAATATAAGGAAAATTTAAAAAACGAGCAACTAAATAATACAATTATTGACTTGTCCCACAATATTATATTCGGAGAAATATTGAGCAACTTTTAAATCTTAACAATATACAAAAAAGATTTCATTACATTTTTTTAAGCATATTATTTGTTTTATGTAATTGTTTGAAGAAAAATAACGGTAAGCATATTTTATTTCAATACGTTATTCCTTAGAGTCGTTTTCTTTCAATTTCAGTTAAATGATATTACAAGTAAATATTACTTAAAAGTGGTTATGTGATACTTCGTTCAAGCCTATTTATAATTATTTCTTAAAATGACCATATTTGTTCAATTCCTTACCCGTGAATAATACATATATATTTTTTTCATTTATAACAGCTTCTAATGAGTAATAATAAAAATGTTATTCGAACAATAGGCTAGTTTCTGATATACGAGTGTAATATCAATATCGGAGTAACACAGTTCGCTGCAACACAGTTCGAGAATTCCTACAACACAGTTTTGCTGTCACATGGTTAGAGAACAGGGGAAATCCCAATACAAAACGGCACGTAATGAGAAATTTTAAGTGCAACCTAACGTCATTCGATGCTTTTCACTCGAGGAAGCGTGTGCGTTGTCTGCGATTTGCTTACGAAAGTTTGAAATATTGAAATTTCCGATTTATTGTTAATTCATGGAATATCAAACCTTTGCTCTCAAAAGCTTTTTCGCTAAAAGAAAGTAGCAACTCGAAAATTTCCTGACAAAAAGTCGATGATGTTTTTACAGGTAACACATCATCGCGATGAAATCATACATGAATTAATAAAGCTGAAAAGATGAGGATATTTAGATGAAACCAGAAAAGAAACGTCTTCGTTTAGTGGTGTTTAGCAGTGATGAAGGAGGAAACATTATGTAATATTAATACGTTATACTTTTGATTAATTATTGGTTGTTCTAATACACATATGTCTCTTATTTACGAAAAGAAAATAGAAAACAAATACTATAACACTATAATGTTTGCATAGAAGCACGTATGATATTTATAACTTAAATTCTATATACACGTGTTGCAAAGACAAAAGTAGTTCTTAGGTAGAATTTTAAATAAATTTTCTAATAAAACCTTTAAGACACACAATATATACTGTACTTATAATATATATAAAATATGTCTATAAATAATTCCCAGCACCTAAATTAATTCCAAGTTTTTAACAATATCCCTATTTCTGTCGAGAAAAGGTAGAATCTCGTCTATGTCTTCCATTATGAATACCCACGCAACGCTACTCTACGCAATACCAATGCCAATATTTATCGACACGCAGATATATTCCAAACAATGTGTTTTCCAATATGCTATACATCATAAATAAAATCCAAGAAAAGATAAAAAAAATTGTTGAACTATAAACCTAAAAAGTTTACGCTAAAAACAAGGAATGAAATAGTTAACACGCGGATGAGTACGAGCCAGCATATAGTAGCAGACAAAAGTTTCTGATCAAACAGATTTTTCACTTTATACGTTAAAAGCCATATTTTAAAGAACTTCAACTAGTGTTATATAACTATATTACAACAGCGTTTACATATTTCTTTTAACGTTTTCTTTTCGTTGCCATGCCCTTATACACAATATTAGTTAATATTCTTCCAAATATCGCGATTATATTTGAAATATAATATAATATTGAAATATAAAGTAAAAAATATATAATATCTAGCTGGAAACTTGTGTACACCGCTGCAGAAAAACTCAAAAGAATTCATACAAAAAAAAAATACCGACAACTACCGACAAGCGATAATCATGAGAGAAACCGGTGTTTTCCGTGAATCACCAATCACTAGGTGCCTTCTTTTCTTTCCATGGGCGTAACTCTTTCTTTTTTCTTCTTTTTAACCAACATACATATACAGACGAGACAGACTCATTCGATCCGTGCCAAGAATAGTGATACCGTAGAGTAGATTGCCGAACAAAATACACGTATATAACAAGCACAATAAACGAACGCACGATAGGACGAGGTAGGCGCCAACGATCAAGATCAACGTGCTTATTTCACCAATGGAATTTCTGCTGCGAAACGCGGTGAGTTTTCAAAATATCGACGAATATAACAGTTCTTCCGCTTTGAGGGAGAATTCAAAATTCAGACTAATGTATGATTAAGAAAATTAAAAGTCAGGATTTTCTTTTCTTAGAAGAGGAAATAAATACATATAATTCAAGGGTTTTGTACGATATAAATGAAGTATAGATGTATTCTTATCTCAAAATGATACGAGATAGATATAAACATAAATATTTGAAATTTATATTTATCTAGAAGGATTCATTACGAATATAAAAATTTGTTATAACTGGATCGTAGATGTTTATACAAATTCATATTTTTATTAGCACAATTATAAAACGGAATCAAACATATTAAATTAAATATTATAAATTGGTACTACACTTGAATATTTTATATATGTATTTCTGAATATATTATATATTTCCTGCAGTTTTGAATCTCTGATTTTTCTACAAGTATATAAACATACACAGTCTTTTTATAAGTATGCATGTGCGCGGTCTAATTAGGTAAAAAAGAAAAGCAGTATGTATTATTTGTAAACAACCAAATTTATACCAACTTAATTTAATTAAGAGAGAGATTTATATTCTGACACTTCGCAATTTAATCAAATTTGAGAAAAATATTCAGAGTTATTCAAACGTGAAGTATACAAAGAAATCTCGTTTTAATTTTCTTGCGGTTATTGCTTTTTTCCACAATTGAACGATATATCGTCAATGTATAATTTAATACTTCGAAGCACAAATTTTTCTATCGTACTTTTATTAAAAATTAACTTTATTCATGAATTATACCTATGCAGGTTTCCTAAATTAAATATTTTGTCACTTGTACCATTTCTCCATCTTAACTGTCCGATTGATTACAATTTATTTATTTCTACCTGCAATCTAAGGACTAGTAATTATGGTAAATGAATCGTTTGTTACGATAAGTTAATAAAATTTGAAATTACAGGATACGACAGTATCCTGTAATATTTTATTAACTTATATGTATCTCCTTAGAAATGCATAATAAAATGAATAAAATGAATGAACGTTTTAAAATAAATTCCTTGTCCATACTTTAATTAAATTCTTCTTATGGTTATTGCGTTTCTATCGGATAATTCGCAAATATGTATATATTACGAAACAGCTCGGAGATCGATCGATATAAATACTGTCTATTTTTTCTGTGTCATTAGCGCCACAAAGAGAGTTCCTGAAGACATGCCAAGGCTTTGTAGAACGGTTCGAATCATGTTGTAATACCAAGAGTACTGTAATATTATCATAGTATAAATACCAAACTTATCGATTGTGTTTGATTTCATAGGATCCAATGGTTATGCTAGATCGGTGTAGCTATTTTTATATCGAATTTTACTAGAACCAGATTTGATTTTGTTTACATTTATATATACTTAGAAATATGCGAATGAATTATCCACCAAGTATATCAAAATATAACACAGGAGTTTAGTGTATCTTCTTTATTCTTTTTAAAATTAGTATTTAACGGTAAATTTGTTATTATTAGCGGAAATGATAAATTGTTCCATTTCGTTCACGTTGTAGTAAAATTCATTGTGAATTTTATTTACATTGTGGCTATTATGAAGCTTGCTTAAAAAGTTTGGCGTTATCAGAATTAACACTTGATCATCGGTGAATTATAATACTTGTTAAAATTTTCTTTCAACTCTTCAATTTTTAACTCTTTATTAAGAATGTTTAAGCAAAGTAAATATCGGGAAAAAGCAAAATGTCAGAACTTTTCAAAATCTTATAATCTTTCTCAAACGAAGTAATTTAATAAATTGTAAGAAAATCTTATTAATAATCTAAAATTTCAAAATAAAATTTTTTACGGTGAAAGGTCAGAATAATTCCAAGTTAGTTTCATAATTAACATACTTACGATTACACCAAAGAAAAAAAAACGGAATATTCTAAATTCGGAAGAAGAGGAGGAATATTGAATTTTATTTATTAGTAGGAATTTGTTCTACGCAACTGTTGATTTCATACTATTGTATCACGCTAGATCTTCGTTGACTTCGAGCTTAAAAAGGCGCAAATGAAACGATTCTAAAAATACAAGGTACCTCTTGTTTCTGGCGTGTATTCAACCACGATCGACCATGAAACATACTAACCACCAATCGATCAAATAGCTATAAATTATTAGAAATAGCATGGACCGTCTATCCACACGATTTTAAATTTACTACGAAGCATTTATTTCTAAATGTAAATATCGCTATACATATCCATTAAAACAAACTCTATTTGCTACGAATATTCATTTTTTAGTAATAACTGAATTCATTTAAATATCTAAATTTCTATTTCCAAAATTTATTTTATTTTTTTAAATTTCTAAAATTAAATAAGTAAATAAATTTATTATAAATTATTTCCGCGATATATCTACACACACATGTTTATAATGCATTTTAAATAAAATTATTTTGCTACGAGAAAATTAAACAAATTCAAGCAATTAACAAACAAAGACTATCGATGTTAACCATCGTTAAGCTTGTTCGTACATTGTTGTAGTTCAGTTTTCTTTTATTGTCAAATATAGTTGAACGGACATACAACTTGTGAAAAGACTGGATTAGAAAAGAATAGCACAGCTACGCAAAAATTCCGTTAATGTAAGTAATAATTAAAGCCGTGTAAAATAGTGTAAATGACACGAGAATCGTTATCTATGAACGTGACATTTTACATCAAGCACACATCATTCTAATTCTACGAGTAGTACTTTAGTACTTTTACTTTATTTATTTGAAGTTAACCTATTTTTTTGGTTTACCAAATAATTACTTGATTTTTGGTCCTTTGATTCTGTGTTTGGGAAAAGGAAATGATTATTTTCTAACCTTAATTAATGAATTCGCCACTAAAAATATTAATACAGCCTATAACGACAATTATTTAGTTTTGGATAAACGATACGCAGAATTATATTCGTTTTAAAAAAAATTATGATTTCATAGATAAATTGGCAAAGTTAAGAAATGTGGTCTTAGCACACATGAACATGAAAAGTTATTACGTATTATCATAAAGATCCAAACACGGAAAGATGATTAAATTTGAAAATAAACGTACAGAATTGTACGAAAATGAAAATATAGTTTGTGCGGTAAACATTAGTCACGTGAATTTTCGCAGCATCAGTATATTATCCTAACGAGCGTTTTGGATGATGACCGATATTCTTATAATAGCGGAATTTATTGCGAGAATCGTCAGCCATCTGCCAGAGAGATGTGAATATTGTTTGACGATGCTCGCATCTTCAAACAATAATCTAAACATATTTGCACGATGAAAATATTTACAAAACCGATCACGGTAAACATGGTCAGTCACATAAAGAGAAATGTACGGTAATTAGTTATCAGGACTAGAGAGAACCATTATGTACGTCACCATGATAGGTGAATATAAAACGTATAGAGAGAGCGTCGCTCAAAATTTGCATCAATATCATAGATATTAAAGTACTTCTAAATATTAAGCTTCTCCAAGAAACAAATTTATAAAATGTCAAACTGCTACGATATTAAGGAAATTTATGACATGCATAATTTTCGAAAAACATACGAAAGAAAATTAAGTTATCTAACTATAAATCACCATCCTTATCAGGAATTTATAGGACCATTAACAAAATTTTGAATTATAGCATGATTTCATGTTCGCGATAAAAAATCTAAATTCACTCAGAATTTTAAAACTTCATTCAGAAGTTCTCGATTGGAAATATTTTTCATTAAAAAAAATTTGGAGGTACGTACGTATGTATGTAACTAATGATTATCCAATATCTACAAGAGTAATCAGAAAATTTAAATTTAGTCAAATCTACATACATAATCGAACATACGTATATCGAACGAAATTCCCTATCAATAAGAAAACCTTAATTCGTTCTATTCATCCGGGAATGACAGTATCCGAGGAAAGCTTCGTTATTTCACTAGTGGAATAGCAGACTGTGCGCTACCCCCACGAGTGCAATAATTCCAATAGGAAACAACGTCAGAGAAGAACGGGAGCAGGTATTAGTTCGACACACGTCTCTAGCCTTTAGCAACAAGTGTTCGTCATTGTCGTGGCGTGGCGGTCCATCGGTAACGAGGCCCGCAACAGCGTTCGTGGTAATGTTTCTATCTAGAAGGAAACATTCCCAACGGTCTTTGATCTTGCACGAATTCAATACCAACACTGACCTAGCGTATCGTCGCATGCTGTCACTCTGACGACGTGCGACGTCTTATCAGCTCGAAGGGGCAACTTATTCTCTCCTTCTTTCGCAAATCAGAAACTTTCCTTTGCGCTCTATTCGATGATACGAAACAGGCTGTTCCAAATAATTGTAACCCTGCCTGCTATATTGGACTCGTATCCAATTCAACAAAAAATTCTTCAAATTTGAAGAAAATTTCAAAAGCTATATAAAAGTTAAGCTACTGGTATATGTACATGATTTATCGTTTCAATATTATGCTGAAATTACTCTTCGTTAGAAAGCTTGGAAACCGTTTTCCTCGTTGAAACAAGGGTAAAATTGACATACGACAAAATTTGAAGATCATAGTAAGGTTAGAATTACGAGGCGAATTGTTTGACAAAGATCCAACCTCAAAGTTCAAAGTCATTTATGTTTTGTCAAGTTTCCGGCGGTGGTAGCGGATGTTACGTGTCGAATTACAGGCCACCAACTATCGACCTATCTACCAAGTTTCAACGTAACGTATGAGAGGAAACTCGGGAAAACTGGTTCTCACACTTGGCTAGACTCACAATCAATTTCACCTTGAACTACACTGACCTAAATCACTGTTACTGTTCATCGTCACATCGTCGAATACAAGAACTGTCTTTTGTTCATTGATTAACAAAACGAGTATTTAGTTTCTTCGTTGTCTCATCGAGAACTGAACTCAATCGGTTGAACATTTCAGGACGTACATCGTACATATAACGAAAGTAATACGATATATGCAAAGTATCGTTACTCGAAAGTAACACGAAAATGTTCCTCGTGGACAATTTAGGCTGATTTAAATCGGTTTGCGATGAGATTGTACAAAGTCGAGGGGGGCGAAGGGATTTTAGCGTCGCGGACAACACCAGCGCGGTCGCTCGTTGCAAACTGGATCGGCTTTCAAGCCGGCGCGGCGGAGTCCGCGACACGTTGTGTCGGAAATTTACGGCGCATCGGCTCGTATGCGCGCGCGACACTCGACCGATGCAATTTCACGGACTTTCTGTTTCTTTCCCTGGGAAAGTCACGTGCGCCGCGTGAATCTTCATTTACGTTGATTATTATTCTGTCACTGATCCGTGTGCGTCTTTTATCACTCTAAAGTACTTGCAATAATATTTACGTATATGGATTATGGCTAATACAGTAAGACTTATGAGACTAATTTGATATATATATATATACATAATATATATAATAGATATGTATAATATATGTATAACGTATATGGTTGATCGGTGACCCAAATTTTAATCGTAGAGTATAGCAAGGTTGGTCAGTTAAGGCTGACGAAATCAATATGAGAAGCAATAAATAATATAATCGAGTATCGAATTTAATTGGAAAGTTAAAAATATCTCCATCGTTAAAAGGTAATAAATTCCAAGTATGATTAATCGTGATGAACAGTAAATCTTTGCAGCAGAATTATTTCTTTTTACTATGCAAGTCGTTTTTCATTATATGTTATACGGAACGCAAGAATATATCATATTTCTGAAAATTTCGATCTCGTTAAATACATTATGTTTTTGAAACTTTGACATGGATATCTTTTTGAGGGGAAAAGAAATGTATGTACATATTATGAATCTCCCTTACGTAGTTATTGATAATTTATATAAAAGAATAATAGAATATACAATAATATAAAATTAAACACAGTTTCGATATCTATAACAACCATTACCATACTCAATCAAAATGATTCCGAAACCAAGAACCAAAATGTTTCTACGAAACATAGATACATACATTCTAAAACCATAAAACGTCCTACTCATATTCTTAAGTAAAATAATAAAAACAAGCTCGTCATTTTCTCTGAAAAACTTGATCAAAACTTGTAAATATTATAAAAATTATACAAGTATCAAAATATCAGATTATCGGTTTAAAAAACGCAATAAAAATGAAAAACTGAGAGGGCAACGATTTTCTGAAAATATATAGCAATAAATATTTGACAAATCAAAATTTCCTAAAATTCGTGAGTTACATAATGAATACTAAAATTTCGAATGTGTGATCGAATGTGAACAACTGAAATTGATGTCTACTTGAACTTCAGCATGCAGATTACCAACCGCTTCTATTCGTTTATACTTTATGCTTCACGAACATCGGTATATCTAAAAAGGATACGGAAAAACGGGCCTTATCATGCAAATTATACAGCTTTGGTACACGATGAGTAATAGATAACGCTTGCGGCAAACAAATTTTTTTTTTTAATCGCTTGATAGTCAAATCGATTCGAGATATGACCTGCGAAATTATCTGCGTTGAGAGTCTATAGTAAATCGATTTTTCTGTATATTTTTTCCTATGCTACGTTATCAATAGAGCGTATCTTTCGAAGTATTTAAGTACATTGTACGTAGATATCGTTTCGCGAGCGCCTACATTTTATTTAAATTTTTAACCCCTTTCATAATTTTATAATACTTTTGGTGGTTTACATGATTTGTAAGAATATATGAGTAACTATACCCGAAAGTCTATTCATATTGAGATTATGACATACATATGTATGGTATGTATTTAACTACGTTCATAGCTCACTGTAAACACTCCTTATCGTGTGTAGTTGTCGTTCAACTATGGATACACGAGCGATAAGATTTCAGATAAGCGTAGGGGCATGTGCCATAAATGCAACGTGAATAAGAGAAAGTAATACCAAACAAAGAACTTATTCGAATTTCAACACGTGTGTGTGTGTATGTATGTGCGGAGATACATATATAATTTCCCTAAATATTTCACTTTTTTTCAGAGGTGTAATTAGATCTTCTATATAGGCAGATTTTTCTTTGCTCGTAAAAAATATGGTTGATTACTATTAAATTGCTGTACGCTCTATCTGCTAGAGTAAATCTTCTATAAATTCGATTAACATTCGTCTTTACACGTTGTGCTATTTTTGTTACGAACATCTTGAAATTTATTTATATTTACTCCATTTTTACGATCTTAAAATTATTTAATTTTTTTCTAGCCAAATTGTTTTACGTGCAAAGAATGAAAATCTATTCGATCTACTCTAAGCGATATTTGTCATTATAAAACCTTTCTGAATGCCCCGCTATTAAGCGACTAATGGAAATAGTGGGAACAATGTATCTTTTATAACCTCTAGGAACACGATTTATATCGATTTGTATAGCAATGTTACATTTATTATAACTAGTTTGCGGATTTTTATTCATTTGTATAAAATTTAAAGGTGTGCGAATTACATATCTATAATATATAAAACTACATAAAATATACAAAATAAAGTATTCGGTATAATTTTTAATAGTTAAAGCAAATTTCTATCTAAATTTTGTTTCTTTAGTGGTGTTTATGAAATTCTAAATTTGCATAAAAATCTGCAGTTTAATTATAACTTTGATAACCTATTTATACGTATAAATAAAGAGGCGGACAGAATTTATGCTGCAACAAAATGTTTCCGACTCTAATATGAGTGATAGGTTTTAATAATTGTTACTGACGTGATAATATAGTAATAATAAAAGGAAATATGATAATAATAAATATACGAAATAATATTTAAAAGGACAGATTTATATACATAAATACTATTATACTATTATTGCTATTATATACTATTGTAATTAATTTCGAGTTACATCATGTTATAGGGAGTTAAAGTAAGCAGGTAAATGAAAATAAACAAATGTTAGGTATATGTTTCGCGGTTGGAAACAGGAAACAATTCGAGTAAATAAAAGGGATTTTCGAAGAGCTTTGGGCATTCAATTTTTATAAATAAAAATGAGAACACGAAGAAGAAAAGTAACGAGAAGAATGAAAATGAGAGGAATAAAAAGTTGCGGGAATAAAAATGGAGAGTGAAGAACATGTGTCTTATATTACCCGACAATGTTTTTCAAGACTATTCGTAAACTTATATATCACTGGTAGCAAATTTTTGCACCCTTACCACGACGCATATTTGACGAAGCTCCAAGAATACACCTTAACAAATCGTACAATCTTCGATTCTATATTTAAAGTCATGATAGAGTTTCGATAAAAACACATTCTTTACATATGTTTCCTAAATATATACATAGACACTATTTAACTGTTTCATATATATACAATACATACTCTGTCCCACGATCGTATATGTACATACAGTATATAGGTCTAATAACTTCCGTAGTGGGGGTAACGGAGACTCTTAAATGCACTCGAGCGACATTTTACCATACGATCTCGCTGTGACCATATTTCTTTCTTTGTTCTCTTATTAAGAACAATAAAGACAGCTATATGGTCATAGCGAGATTTTGCGGTAAAATGTCGCTCGTGTGCATTCAGCCTTAATGTCGTGATCAAGATCGTGAGATGCGCTTTGCAAATCGGCAACTAGCCATAGCGTTTAAACTTTTACATTTAACGCCATTCTTCGGTGAAAGCAATAACTGTGTGCACTGAAGGTAAAGAATATAGATGAAACTGAAGTAAAGTACTTTTCATAATTTTTCAGAATATATTTAACACGGTGACTGCCACGCCTGTTTTCAGAAAAATCTCCGTCAGGTCACGCGTGCAACAGTACCGAGCGTTCTCTGCTCGATACTCTCCATCGATATTTTAGTAATGCGAGTCGCTCAAGCGGTGGTCTCAAGAATGATCTCTCGTTTCGTTTGTTCGCAACATTCAAACCACTGGCTGTTGTTGAATATAATGAAGGAAAGTGTGGTACAGATCATTCCGACCAAATGGTTTCTCATGCCACCACAATTAGAAAAGGAATCAAATGGTACAGAAAACTTGGCATTCAACTCCTTCTGGGAATTTCTGTTGTAAACGCTTTGACGGTTTACAAAATTGCCACGAGGAAGAATATAAATATTAGAATATTTAGACAATTATTAATTGCAAAATTATTAGGGTTGTCAGAAAATACAGAAAATCCTTGTTTTCGACGGAGTCGGCATAATATCGCCGTTCGGAAAAATGATTCCGGAAGGAGCATTAGACGCGCATGCACTATAACTATAACTATGTTATGCAAATAACAGACGTCGAATGGACCGAACAAAGGCACAAAAGAATTTGAAAAAAACAACAACTTATTGTCCAAATTGTCCCAACCAACCTCAGCTATGTATAGAATGCTTTAAAGTTTTACATTCTAAATAATTTTTTTAATAAACCATTACTTTCATAACAATTCAACAGTTTTATTATGGGAATATCTTTTTAAATACCTATGACGACCCTTCGCAAGTAGTCAAATAAGCGAAACTCGAATATAGGTTACGTGACCTGACCAGAAACTTTGCTGACACCCGAATACAGGTGTCATGGCAGTCAACGTGTTAAAGTAACTATAGAATATTTCGTGTGATACAGAAAATGTTGTGCAGGGTCGTGCTACAGGTTGAAGACACGAGGTCGCGCTGTACGACGAAGTTTCACAAATCGATTGAAGCATTTTACTGCGAACAAATTGAGAAACATTTCCTGGTCTGCCTTGTGCCTATAAGACTTAGCCCCAGCCACGGTCATATATACAGACCGGAAAATGTTTCTTAATTTCTCCGCAATACGGCGCTTCAATTGAGAAGTTAGGATTCGTTGTGTAACGCCATCGTGTAAAAGTAGTCAGAATCTTTTTTTCTGCGGCCACGTACTCATCTCACGGTGGATCGATTAACAGGGAGCGTGGAAAGAAAAAGCGATAATGATAATAGAGACCAACTTCTGTCTTACATATACGATTATTGTAATTATACTTTTATTATTTTATATCTAACTTACGTCTAATAAATGTTATATAACATAAATATTGTTTTCATTATTAAAAACCTTTGTAATGTCTAAAATTACACTATAATTTTGCTTTTACAATAAAAAGTTTAATAATATTGAAATGTTTCAATCATGTATACTTTGGAACTGACATTATTTACATGTATTACAGATAAAGCTAATAGTTACACAATTTTTTAACGAATTTAAGAAAATTAAAAACAAATTTACTTTCCAATATACACGTCAAATATAAAAATATTAAATATATGTATGCATATTTGATTTGGAAGTTGTGATTTTGTTAAATTTTTTCGTTGAAAATAATACACATTTAATAATAGTTCGTAATTAATTCATTTATATATATATATATATATAAATGAATTAATATATATATATTGATATATAATTAATATAATATTGATATATATATATATATATATATATTTATCTTAAATTAATGGTAAAGAATTGTAAAAAGCAATTTAGTTCAGTCATTGAGTAAGCTTAGTGGTTTAATTTATATTTTTTATCTTCAATGCTTTCACCAAAGGATGGCGCTAAATACAAAATTCTAACTTCTCGATTGTAGCACTCTATGGCGACCGATTTGCAAAACACAACTCCCGACATTAAGAGCTCCCTCCACCGGAGTTTCCACACCTGTGTATACAACCGTATCGTATCCTATATCTCATTCATTATTTCATAATTATATATAGTTCAAATTTCTTGCACTATTAATGTTGTAGCACTGTAGGTGATTGTAGTATGTACTATTCTATGGTAAATCGATAATATTAAAAATGATACTAAAGTTAGAGCCGTCACAACATGAAATAAAAAATGCAGAGAAGAAAATCAATTGCATGCTAATAAATATCAATAAACATGAACTTAAGCTAGCGTCGATAACATAGGAAGAATAGCTGTTCCATCACTTAAGAAACATTATCAAAATGTCGTAGGTATCATCTTTACCAACTGCCGGATACTACTTACCGACCATTGCAACTTTATCTATGTGTTTAATTGGTAAGAGAAAAAACAAAATCATTAACGAACAATTTATGTATCGAGTTGGTAACTTTTCATTTATGAGTTTGTCGCATATCTCATTCATTTGACTAGACACATAAGCAGAAAAGATAACCTTGTCCCATTTCTCCAATATGATAAAGCACCTATGAAAAGAACGTTACTTCTTTTCTATACGATTCTATTGAACTTCCCTCTCTCTTATGTTCCAAGCTTTCATTGTGACCTAGATTCTTCTCGCGTTTCGTCGGACGATATATACAAATGCTTTACATATGTATAATGAGTTAGAGTAGAGGGAAAAAACAAAAAAAATAAGCGACTTGGGAACGTTTTGTTTAGGTTCCGTTAGTTATCCAGCAACCTTGTGCGAAAACCATAGCCTAAGGACACTGTAGACGCGTAACGCGATGCAGATATTGGATATCGTCAAATCTTGCAAACACGAGCTTCTTATCTCGCATGGAATGCGTGATGATGAAAAATTTACCGTTGCAAGAAGCTTGTATCAGGCAGAACGAGAAAGAAGTGAAAAAAATATTTGTATATCGTTATGTTTTGCACTAATCGTCTTCAACTAAATACGACTTAAATTAATAATTAAAGCATACGAGAACAAAGAAGCCAATACGCTTTGAACTCGGTCTTTACACATATAAGATGTTCCATCTCACTTGCACGGTTGAATGTTGTTTTATTATCTACAATCACATCAACCTACTAGGATTATTATTAGCGACTACTATTTTTTTTTATTAAAATAATGCACATGCCATGTTTATTTTATGGCAATGATGTGTCGTTTTCAGACAATTATCGTGTTATTCGCCTATAAATTTCTAATACTAATTTCTAATAAAGGCACAGAGCCTGTTAACATAGTTGAATACAAAAAGAAAAGATATAAGAGAAGTTGATCTTGGAAATCATCAGCATAGTTAAAACACTTTTATTAATGCGATTGAATAGGACAGATAATTATTATTATTATTTTCATTATTATATTTAATAATAATTAATTAACTCAAATTAATTGAGTTTCGAGCTCACTAATATTTTTTAATGAAACTTTATATATTTTAATATGCCCTCAATATTCACGTACATTTGATTCTCTAAATAATATCTACTGAGAAACGTTTCTTTTATCTTTATATCAATAGACTATAATCTATAGAAAAGCAGAAGCGTACAAAATCTTTATATTGAAATCTCTATTCGCTTTCAGTTTACTAGAAAACACAATATGAATGGCTGCAATTTAATTTAACACATTTTCTTGTGATAAATACATGGACTTCCCGGCCTTCAATTGCCAAAATAAGAATAATTTTATGGGTGTTACCTATGTACATAATATTAATTACACATATTGTATATTAATAATCGTCTTGTTCACCATTATCTATTTATTTACCTATTTATATTATTTATTTACTATCTTATATACTCTAAAACTATTTAAAAAGTTATAAAAAAAACAATCTAAAGTGAAAATTTTCGATCGTGAAGTCTTTTCTACCAAATATATAAAATATTGTTTATTCAGTTTCATATTTTTGTGGACATAAGTAAAGAAATAGGAACCACACAGGAATTTGTTTTATCCAATAAATACGTATTTATTACATTTATTGGAATTTAAAGTTATGGACGTTCATATAAATTCAAATTGTTATTAACTAAAGGCTAACCAGAAGAATGGAACAAAGAGCTGTGTCTTTCGTCTACTAATAAATATAATATACCATGCTTTGGATATTTACATTCACATTACATTTTATACATTTTTACACTTTTAAATTTCTC
The DNA here is from genome assembly GCA_014825925.1 of Bombus breviceps. Taxonomy (NCBI): domain Eukaryota; kingdom Metazoa; phylum Arthropoda; class Insecta; order Hymenoptera; family Apidae; genus Bombus; species Bombus breviceps. Next base: position 12,818,555 of record CM026184.1, read on the forward strand.
GTCAATCCATAAACATCCGCAGTCTAAGTATTATAGTGAATATTTTGGGTATTTTTTTAAATTTTCTATATCTCTGCATATTATATGGATCCTCTACATTCTTACATCCACAAATTTATCGCATACAAAGATATCGCAACTATTGCAAGTTTATGTGGAACATCCTATATGTTACTTATCTCCAACAAAGATCTTGGCAGATAGAAATAGATTACGAAAACCAACATTGATGAACCAACATCGACTTATAAAAATTTGATTAAAGTTAACACTCACCCCTCTCGCGTCTCGAAAGAGGATGGCGGCGTGCACAGGATCTAGACAAGCATCGGAAGCTCTATGAGGAATCGCGGGTGTACCCAAAGAGAATCGTCTGGCACCAGGATCCAAAGAGCTCCGTCTAAGTGCGCCTGAAATTTTCAATTCATATTTCATCGTTGATTTAATATAATGCGAAGATTATAATTAAGAAACCGAGTGTCTGATATAAAATTATAAATGATAATAGAAATTTAAACTGCATGAAAAAAAAGAAGAAGAAAAGACGTTATTGGATTATAATTTCTATTTCTATTTCTTAATCTTAGTTAATTCAATTGTAATAATTTTTCTATTAAATTAAATTTTAAATTAAAGTGAATGTTACGCATTAACGTTGTATGTAATAACTAATATACGTATATCGATCTATTAATTGAAGCGTGATAGAATAAAATATTAACGAAGAAGAACCAATCTAAATTAAGAGAATATTGGTCCATGTAAATGTAGATATGATATAATTTATTTATAACAAAAATGAACCGACATACTTAAAAATAAGAGGTTAAGAGATCACGATATTATTATTTCGAGTGACGAGCTGACTGGTTTTATAATATTAATATTCTTCTCTTCTCCTTCTTCTGCGTTTTTTACGTCACATGGTTTATTAAAAAAAGGCAAAATCAGTCGTGGTTTACCTCGATCCGTTAGAAATAACGGGGGGCATGTATGTATTAGGTTTTCCGGAAAATTCGTTCCGATTTTTAAGGAAAATTCAAATGCAGCACATTTAAATTTCGGTATACGATTGAATTATATAGGTGCCATTTTGTCCCACAACCGTTCTCTATCTTTCACGCAACTTGAATATTCCATTCTTCCAGTACTTCTCAGGTTTTTCGACGAAAAACTTTTCGATATGATTTTTTATGTCGACCAAAGAGTTAAAGCTTTTACCATTAAGGGAATTTTGTAATGACCTAAAAGGTGAAAATCTGAGGGCGCAACGTCTGGTGAATACAGTGAGTGGGGTAGCACATCCCAAACAAGCTCCAACAGCTTTTGTCGAGTAGACAATGACACACGAGGCCGCGTATTGTCCTGATGGAACACGCCTGGGCGTTTTTGTTCAACTGCTATTTTTAATTCGCCTAATTGCGAGCAATATTTTTCTGAATTTATCGTCTGGTTGTTTAGTAGAAACACCAGACACAGGGTATAGCTTTTTTCGGATGAAGACCGCCTTTTGGGGTGGCGAAAGGTGATTCGTTCCGCTTTCCCCAAGAACTTTTCCGCCCAACATTATTATAAATAATCTATTTTTCATCCTCCGTCGCTACTTATTTCGAAAATGGTGTCTCCTCGCCGCGTTTATAGAGTGAGTCGCAAATGGTTATACGATCCTTCAGATTTTTTTCCGTTGAATCGTGAGGAACCCATACATCAAAACGGTTTATATAGTCAAGCTTCGCAAAATGCTCGTGGATGGTGGATTTTGATATCTTTAATATTTCTGTTAATTCATGTGTCGTATAGCCTGAGTTATTCTCGATCAGAGTTTCGATCCAATCTTCATCAGTATGGAGGGCCTACCCGGGGGTTCTTTATCTTCAAGGTTGGAATCACCAGCTTTAAACCTAGCAAATTACCTCTGCACAATTCTTTCAGCTATAGCGCCTTCATCATAAACAGCGCATGTCTTATTTGTTGCTTGTGCAGCATTTTTGCCTTTCCGGTGAAAGAAAAGCATCAAATGCCTATCATGCACTTTGTTTCTTTCCATATTTAAGAGCGTATGAAAGTAACAAAAATTAACGTCTGATAAGCAAATTTTTTTCTAAAAATATTTGAAAGGTCACCTTTTAGAACATGTACACATGTCATTTGTTTTCGATCATTTTGATATATTCGAACCTGCCCTAATGTCACATACCGAAAATCGGTACGAATTTTCCGGGCAACATCTCGTACGGTTCTTTTTCCATTACATTTACATTGTCAATCTTTGCATTTCATCAGTTTACATCTTCGATATTTTTGACAGCACAAAAAGAAACAAGAAAAATACTAACAGCAAAATTGTTTATTTCTACACAAAAGATACTTTAATTATAAATTTCGAATCACAAAATTGTTTTTAAGTTTTCAAGATCACTGATAATTTTTTTATGCTGCTTTTCAATAGATTAGCTATAAAGATATAAGAATATGATATCAAAGATAGGCACAAATATTATTCTCAAATACATATATTATCATCTCGTATCGATGAGGTCAGAAATTTAAAAAGGACAAACTCGAATACTAAAATTGTCTTTTTACGATGCTCTTTACATAATACTTATTTTATACTACTAAAAATAACAAAGATACAGAGGCAAAAAAGACAAATGAAGCATCTTGAACGTATGTTAATGTATTCAGAAACGGAGGTCGCTCGGTAGTTTCGCAAGATGTGTCAGAATCAAAGAATAATTTGTCATTCGATGAAAGTTGATGCCTTGCATGTTAAGAGTTATCACTTATATTTCTACCTTATGCATTTTCCATCGTATTGTATATGTAAGCGTCATAGTCGGTAAATATTTCTTTCCCATTTACCAGTGAAATATAAAACTACTCTAATGAACCCAAGTCGGTAACAAGAATATCGTATTCCATCTAATAAATCGTATTCTATTTAATCAACGAAATTAAAAAAAAATAATACCATACATTACAATATCGTTTAAATTGTACCAAAACACTTTTAACGTTTAATGTATAACCTGCTAACCGAACCGCTTCTTAATCAGAAATTTTTATAATTATAGAATTATAAGTCAATAAACACAACTTACTTTTATTAAAAAAAATTATACACTACATACAAAGTGAAATACTTTTAATATGGCGGATTAGAAAATTGTAGATGAATAAATAACAAAATTATTATGTCCAAGAAATTGAGAACTTTATGTAACAACGAGTTTACTCGTCTTTCCCAGCTAACAAACTGATATATAAATACGTATATGCGAACACGATACACATTAACAGACATCTATTTTATTATTAGGAAACGTTTGCTCATCGTATACAGTAATACATAAACATTAAGCAGATTCTGTGCGTAGCGCGTCAAGAAGTTTCTTGTAAAACTTCAGGTTTAAATTATGATATTTTGTGGATAAAAAACTTCTTGGAAGACTTTATATTTAAATTATGTTGCGATATTTGCAATAAGATACTCATCGTTCCTTTTACACGCCATTACAGTGGTACGTCATTGGATATGTAAATTCGGCTCATCATGACCCATACGTGAATCATCGAAAATGAAACTTGTTAAATTTCTCCTTTCTGATCAATTTTATGTTCACGGATTGGCCATGCTGGTTGACCAGCATTGGCCTTAACTAATTATAATTTAACACAATTTATGAGCGGACGTGTACAATGTTCATCTGCTATAATCTATGGGAATACATAAAATCCCATGCGATTCTTTATTTACATTTCAATTGTGTAAACATTGAACTCGCTCGTGAAGTTCATCTCTGTGACTTATTCTACATTTTTCTATCATTTTTGTAGAAATTTCTATGATTACAGAATTACATGTTACAGTCGAATCACGGTAATTTAAACCTCAAAGGAAGAGCTAGAATCTTTGAATTTATAGACTTATCGAAAGTTTCCAAGTAAAAGAGATTTAACAAGATTCGATATACCGAAGTTTTTTACGAACGCACAATTACATTCATCTTTTCAAAAAGTGTCAGTATTTTAGAGTTAGCACTTCCTTTTAGAATTCATCGTATTCAACGTACATAAATAAAAAGTTAAAGACGCGGGAGATGATAGCAGGAGTACGACTGACGAAAGAAAGATTAGTTTCACGAATATACACGTAGTTGGAGAGCGACGAAGTAGAGGTACGTCTTATGTTATCCGTTCTACATTATTTGAGACGATCCTAACAATAGGAGGAAAGCAGACAATGTCGAATAACTGGCTTCTTACATCTTACAACACATAACATAACTATGGTTACACTTTGAGTTGCAGAGGCAGCAGTGATAGAAATTCAACTTTTAAAGATAAACGCTTCGACTAATAGAGGTCTGGCTGTTCTAAGCTCGAGTTACCGAGATAAAATAATGCATCTGCAATTTTATTTCGACGTCTAGAAGTTCTCGCAGCGAAGCGAAAGGGGATCAAAATTGTACTTTTATATCCAGATTCAACTGTAATAAAGATAAATCAATTTCAGAAAGGTGGATTGTAGCCTTACAAATTAAAAATATAAGTATGATGTAATTTACATAAGTACATACGTACGTGTGTATGATACAAATATGAAGATGTAATTTATATGTACATTATAATACAACGATAAAGATGTGCTTTGTTACCAACCGGAGAGATTCGTTGTATTAAAATAATAAGGGATCTATTATTGTATCGAGATAGAAGATAAGAGACCGTTGTATACAAAGACGATTGAAAATTCGAACGATTGTGGAAATTCGAGTGGTTCGGTTTCGTCGCTTAATTGTTAATAGGTTTATATTTTTCTTAAAAATGATATTAACCCTTAGAAGCTATCATTAAAGGAAATCACGTTAATTATCATGGGTGAAATATTTATTTTAAAAATCGATAAGGTCAAACACAAATGCATTTTTTCTTATCGTTATATTCAACATTAAATGACATAAATATCAGTATTATTACAGGTCAACATTAGAATAAAATTCGCATGACGTGACATTTCATCCATGATAGTCTTTAAAAGTTCATCCAATTATGAATTATCCGATTCGATATATTTTGACAAGTGTGAAACAAGATTATAACTATTACATTATTACTAGAATTAAAGCTTTTAGCCTAGTTTAGTTTAGTTTAGCTTAGTTTAGCCAATTTAGCTCGTTAAGTTTTATAAAAAATGCATTCAAATTCGATATTGATCCATGGTTAGCAAAAAGTATTGACTTATTCTATGACAGAATAAGGTTATATATTTTCTTATAAATTTACTTGATTATAAGCCTCTTATGACATTTAGTAGGATGATGTTTTTAAGAGCTGAGACACGCGACTAAATCCAAATCCTCAAAATCTTGACACACACAATTACGATTTTCAACCCGTTAATTATTACAAATATGGATAGTGGCTGCAACAAATATTTGCACACCACTGTATTTATTATAACATTTACATACCAATTAATTAAATATATATTAAAATATATTATCATTTGGCAGTATGTACTTTCATACGACTGCAAAAATTTCGTACTACCAAAATGAAATGTAGAACCCGATAACAAAATTTTTCTCTGGAAAATAAGTGTATCTATAGATAAGGTATGCAAATACTTTGTGACCGTTATAGATCACTTTGCTGCAAATAGTAACTAACAACGATAATTAACAACGATATGTAGATAATAGCGTAATCATAAGCAGACAAAATAGCTGTGTATAGTAGTGTAATGATAAGCAGATAAAATAGAAATTTAAAAATATGATATTAACACATAGATATGTGATTTTTTAAAACAAAGTTTTACTGCACATGCTTCGTAAGAAAAAATAAGCTATCACATCGCCCGCATAAAACAGAATGTCTCATTTCTGTTGCGTGATATTACCTCGTTTGCATTCTTCGAAACGTGAGAAACGAAAGATTTGAATTCTGCAGATTCTCACGATTTGGATGGCGTGGCGCAGCGCGGCGCCGAAAGCATCAAGATTTCCGGTCGTGTATTTCGTAAAATAAACTTTTTCTCGTTAAAATTTCCTATCACGTACGACACAGGAAACCGGAATTCGTTTCAATTGTTAGTTTCGGATGCTTATTTTATTCCCTATAAAGATTGACGTATTTAATGAATAACTTCACGTTTCTATGAATATAAATAAAGAAATGAAACCTACGCAGAGATCTCATTCGCTCACGAAATACTGTAACCAAACGAAACCATTTGAAACATTCTGTGCATTTTTACACTTCTGGTCTTCTCATAAATTCTTAAATATATCTGAGGTCTAACTATGATGCACAACGGTGGAAGTGACCTTTGGAATAACTAGAATGGAGAAGGAACGTTCGGCTTCGGTTTCCTCGTTACATTCCACATTCGCATCGCTCAGATGATATTTCATCTCACGGCCAGTTAATTGACATACTTGATCAATTTTACCTTGAAGAAATGTAACCTTCTTTCCTGCATTTCCAGGATTTTACCGGTATAAATAATAATGCAAAATGCATTATAAATTAGAGAAATGAAAATATGGAAAAAACAATAGTTACTTCTATGTAATAAAAGCTTTCTATAGTAATCATAGAATAATATGAACAAAATGAAAATAAAATATCTACAGAATATGGAGGATTCGGAGAAAAAAAGTAATAGTATATATTATACATACAAGTAGATACATTTTGTCCAAAAACAAGATAAATAGATATAAGAAAGCGCTTTATCAAAAGCGGTTAAAGTTATTTTCTCATTCACAGTTTAATAGTAAGTTAATAATAATATAATAAATAGAAATCAGCTTATGTTGTGAATTAGATTATTAGACAAAAGGTCCCTTGCTTGCTCGAATATTACGTGCAAGATTTTAAACTAACAATAAGGTCGTAGGAGGTAGGCGGTAGGAGGATCTAAAAATATATGTATACGTGAATAACTGATGAAGCTGGTAAACTCTGCAATGAGGTATTGAATATGTAAACCACTTATTGTTACACAGTGGAATAGTTACGCGATCGGGTCAAGGTGATTCTTGATCTTTCAATGGTAACTGAACTCTACGGAGCTGAGCTTGCAGAACAAAATATTGCGTGACGTCATTTATGGGGAGCCAAAAATATAGTAGAAACCCACAAGTATAGCGCAACTACAATAACTGTAAATCTAGCACACTAGTAAAAATAATTTGTAATAATTTAATAGAATAATTTCTTCGTTCAAACGCAGAGGGACTACAGGCCTATATTTCAATAGAAATTAATCGTTTCACGCATATTATATTGCACATTCATTACGCGATAAAGAGAAAGAAATAATATATAAAATTTCAAATTTTTATCGTTTTTAAGTATCAGTATTCTATAATAATATTTTTTTATAGACAGTCGAAAAGAGCTCATACATAATGGATCAACGGCACAAAATTAATTTCGAAACATACCTCATTCTATATACTATTTCATCCTCTTTTTATAACATTTTTTCCCATTTATAATCGTTTAAAAAATAAACCTTGCGATAGTTACATGAGACATCTTTTATTTCTACTGTTATTAATACTTATATTATTCAATGCAAATAACAGTATAAATATTTATACCTTTATCAAGAAAGAATATTATATAAATATAAATTGTCTGAGGTTTTGTTAAAGCATTTCAATAAAAATACGAAACATGAAAGAAACGAGATCGTGGTTATTAAGTACAATTCAAAAAAGGAAAAAGGTCATCGATATCGCAATATATGCATTGGATTGTTTGGAAAGTTTGTAGCCTTATTAACAAGTATCGATATTATACTTCGTGATGCATTTAGTGAGAGTGGAAGAAGTTATTCCTTATAAAGTGTCGAATAGGGACAGACATTTCGAATCAAATAAATATCGTCTCATTTGGAGCTAGAATTCAATGCAGTAATTATTCAGGGACGCTCGAGATTTACCAGTAACAAAAACATTGATTTTAAACACAATTATGATGGCGATTTAATTTCTTTAACTACATCGAACCCCTACAAAATGGTACTTAAAATCGAGATCATTTATTCATGAACAATATGAAAAATTGTACAAAACTTATGAATCTCTGAAACAAATCGTGTAATGTTACCCAATAGAATAATAACTTTATATATAGTTTTCCTTGAATTTCATCGATCATTTTCATAGATATTGAATCCTTGCAAAAAATGCTTGGAACCATTTTCTGACAAACAACATTAAAAGTTAAGAAAAAATTACGGAAACGATGTCTGAGTTATCCAATAGAATGAATAAATTGAATTTTCCATCAATTACATCAATCATATCCATTAGAATTTTATCCATTGATAACGTGAAGAAAAAAAAGGAGGAGTTCCTATAAAATCAGAATTAACACGTGATGAAGTGATACGCGGAATTAAAGTTTCATTCAATGAGAAGAAAAAAAATCAAAATGAACTATGTAGAGAACTAAATCCAATTTTTACTACCGTCAGTCTTGTATCGACAGAAACGACGAACATTTTGAAATAGAGAAATAATTCTTCGTGTCTCGTATCAGTGCCTGTAGGTAACTGTAAATTCATTACTCCTTTGCATTTTATATTCTTCTTATGACATTTTGATAATAAATTTTATAGTGATAATTTATAGTAACTTTAATAACCATATGATATTTTTATATAATTAATCCATTAAATATATTAAATATTTAATTTAGAAATTAGAATTATTGTTCTATATTTATATTATTCGGCTAAAACTTGATTATCATAATAATAATAATTGACATTTACATGTTGAGCCATGTAAACTTACAACGATATTATATACATCCTACATATACATATCGTTAAATACTTCAGAAATTCGAACGCGAATAGTCTAATTCAATTTGGCACATCGAAATAGAGGGAATACCCACTTTCGACTATTTTGAAAACAACTTGCGTAATGATACGTAATAGGAAAATTAGCGTAAACCAACGATTTCAAATATTCTCGTAAATAAACACGTCTTACACTTGCAATTTTATGACGCAAACAAATATTAAAGTTTGAAGTTACTTAAATTGCCAAATTAAACAAGAAGAGAAACGAACTATAATCTATGCGCACGATATTTTTCATTCGAATTAATCGCTTGACCTTAAAGCGTTAGATCTTCGATATGAAACTGTTTTTAATTTAAAATAGAGATGTTAATTTGAAGTATTAGAAAAGAGAATAGCAAAATCTCTGAAAGGGTTTAACTGATAATATTAGTGAATTATCAGGTTATACGTTATTGAATTTTCTTTTATAATTTTATAAGTTTTCGTCAAATAATTACGGCAATTTGTACAATTTACTTGTAAAATTTCATTTCTTTTATTAAGCAAACAAACCTATAAAAGAACTTAGTAGCATTGATAACTTGCAACTTATAATTCTTGTGATAACTTGCAACTTATAATTCTTGTAAAATTTCGCTAATAATATTAATTCAATTGTGCCTCGAGTCCCGAAGTTTCAATTATGTAATACTTTTATTTCATAGATAAATATAGGATAAAAAAAATTGTTCAACCATCGAGTTAAGCACCATTCCAACGTCTATCTTACAAACAGACAAATGAAAAGTTTTGGCTATATGCATATATGCAACTGACTAATATTAAAAATAAAAGAAATTAGTATCTAATAATAAAATTTTTCAGTCGTGCCAATAAAAATATTCGTTCTTTCCCTAGAATAACTGACCAAATCTACAGAATTCTAATAAATTTTCGCAGCCCACATTTCGATACGTTTTTTCCGTTACCTTGCCTAAGAATGCTTTCGTAGATTCTGTAAGTGGTCTCACAATCAGCATCCCTCAGACTAGGATGCTTCGCGCCGCCATCCAGACTCTGGCTTCTATTCCGGAAATCCTCCTCTTTCTTCTTAGGCGGGTCCTGACATTCGCTCTGTCGCCTCATATGGCCTAATCTTCTCCCAAAGTGTCGTATCATCTCCTGAATGCTGTAATGATGATGATGCTTCTCGTGATCGCTGGTCACATTGAGCGACGTGGGTGAAGCTCTTCCGCTGCTCGTCTGATGATTCTGTTGATATTGTGACTGTAGCTGATGAACATGATGAAGGGGATGATGATGGTGAATCGACTGATGATGGTGGCTGCTTCCATGAATCGTATGATACACCGAGTGATTGTGCACACTGTGATGGACGGATGAGCTGTGATTGGAAGTGTTTGAACCGTGAGACGAGTCGTGAGACGAGCCGCGAGACGAGCCGTGAGACGAGCCATAGGACGTTGAAGAACCATAAGAATACGTCGAGCTCACTGAACCTCGAGATATTCGTCTTTGGACATGTTTGTGATTTAACAACTCCTGCAGGATCTTTGTGTCGTGTGTTCTAGTGTCAGACACGGAGGAAGTCTTGTCTTGATGATGATTGACGGTCCTTGTGTCGCCACTGTGGGAGTTATGATGGGACAGTAGATGACTTATTCCGTGCATCTTACTAAAAAACTTTTCCCTTTTATTTTGTATTTTTAAGAAGATATCGCTGATTTTTGAAGAATATTTCTTCTTCTTCTTCTTCTTCTTCTTCTTCTTCTTCTTCTTCTCTTACTTCTTTTTCATTTAATGAAAATTGTAAATCGGGCAGAATGTATCCGAGCAGACTTTTCTTCTCAATTTTCGATGTCGCTCGATGATCCTCGAGATCGTTGTTCGTTAATGCAATAGGGAAGACGTTGTTCCGGTGAAGCTGTGACAAACAATTACACACACACACACATGTGCTATTTATATGGAATAAATGAAACCAAATGACTCGGAGACACGTGGACGTATCGATCGAAGAAACTCGATTATTACTTATTACAGTTTGACGGGCTAATTGCTTGATAGAACAAATATACATAGCATTATGTGTACTATGTATCTCAATATACAAGAACTAAGGTACTAAAGATTTGCCAAATATTTCAGTAGCGGCGGAATAATGTAGATTTTCGTTGCTTTCCAAAGAACTGCTGTTCGATTCAAGGAAATAGCGTGAATAGGCGGAGATTAATGTAGTCGAACAAATACGATGCTCTTTGAAAATTAAACTCCTCTCGAAATATCTAAATTTAGCGGATCTTCGAACTCTTAATGCTGGTTTCTGCTTACGCAAACCAATTCTAAAGTAACTCGTATTCGAGTCTAAATTGCATGCAAATATATGGAATACCTGCTGTATTTACAGCTTCTGTGAGGTAAGATCGCTCGTGTTACGAATGTACGTGCAATAATCGACGAATAAATTGTCTTTTGTGTATATTTACAAATTGACAAATTTCTCTCGTGCAGAGATAGTTCGATATTTAGATTGGTGTAAAAGGACGGACCAATTTTTGGCACCACGAACCATCTCCATTTCTATAAACAACTAACTTTTCGTGAAATAGCCACGATTCTCCGCGTGATACGCGACATTGAATGCGCATCTGGCGTGACCGCAGAATTATGAATGCATCCGATTAATAAGTACGTACAACTTACGTATTTACATTTGTCCTTCCGTCAGATTAAATTAAGAAAATTTCATATTGCTGAACAGATTTTTTATATAAAAGATTGGTAGCATTTTATTTGAAATTATTATATTTGGTTAATTGCGACAATATTAATAATATAATATTTGACGATTATTATTATTATGAGTATTGTTCGTATTATTTTGATAAATATTAGTACTGAAAAATGTTTTAACCCTACTGTGGTCTCAGTAAAATTATTATAAATATGCTTGTTTGTATCCTCGTGACATTATATTAAAATCTTATTGTCCCTTTTCAAATGGTATGTTACAAATAAAAATAGTTAAATATAACGTCTTTGGCTCATTTTTCTCTATAAATATTAAGACACGAGGTAAAGATGGAAATCAATCATTAAAATGAAATATTTTGAAGTATTGGCTGACATTAGAATCGAATGAAAAGATAAATAATATAAAATAACATTATGATAGTTCTATTCCTATTCAAAATTATAATAATTGGCCAATCTTTTCAACAACAGTCTTTTCAACTGTGCTAGGCATATCAGCATTGAATGCTTATGTTTTTTATTCTAAAGTAAATTCCTCGTGAAAACCGATATCTTTGAGAAAAAGAGCATTCGTAGAAAATTTAGAGAACGGAACGGAAAATTTAGAGAAAGAGATATGGCGGAGTGTTATAAATACGTCGGAATCTTCAACATCGGCTGAAAAAGTTACAGTTCACAAAAACAGAGACAGATATCGCATATGAACCAAAAGACAAAAGGAAAATTCGCAAAAATGTTACACACGTCAAAAGCTACTATTATCATATATTTACAACTTGTTATAAATAAATAACTTTAGTAGAATGTACCAGTTTTTTATTATAAGGCATTATAAAAAAAAACATATAATAACATATAGCATTTCTTTGATCCTGTAGTTGGAAAATAAAATTAAGAAAACGAATTTTACATATAAGGGTCACTTTTGTCTCGGAGACCTTAAGTGTGCAATTGAATCGAGGACTACAGCAGAGTTGAATAAATTCAAATATGTTGATTTCCTCCTGAAAGTTCTCATAAATATTATAACTTCTGATTTACTAAGCTATTGATCTTAAAACTATTGAAACTGATAGGTATTGACAGTTTATTTCTTTTTGGTAAATATTAGTATTATAAATTTTCACAATTTAATTTGAAATTCTTTATATTTTTTTCCGAAAATGTCAATAGTCTTTGAAATTTTTCAATTTCTTATTGACCAAAGATAACGTTACTAGTAACAATTCATTTTATTTCATCGAATTTTAGTATCATATTATTCTTCGAGGTAACTTATATTGCCTTATTTTTTTTGTAAATAATAGTATAATATATGTGATATATATAATAATAAGAATATATTAGTGTCAATTCACTCAATTCGATTCACAATCACGCGATTCGTTTCGAAGAATACTGAACATTATAACTGAACATATATAAATACAATTATATGTTATAATTGAAGATTATACATGTGTCAACAGTGTTTAGGCTCGATACTCGGTAACGGGTTTGAACAGCGACTGACGATACTTTCAAGCATAATCATACATATGTATAAACAGGTCTGGAGACTTGCCAGGGGAAATCGTTCATCTTTTGAATTGACTGAAATCGGCGGTCTCGCTTTCGGCATATGAGTGCCCAGACTTGTTTATATGATCGTGCGTCGCGGATGTATAGTTTCGGAGGTCCGACGACGCTCTGTTGTTCGTCGCAGAGGACCGCGGGCACGGGGCCAATGAAGCGAGGTCACGTTGCCCCGTTACACGGAAAGCGACAAGGATTTTCTAAAAGGATCTGGTCACAGAGTGATGAATCCTCTGGCAAAAGAACTGCGAACTGAGTCAAGAAAGCTTAACACTTACCCCAGAACACGAGATCCAGATCGACTAAGATCAACATAGGTATTATCTAACAAATGATAATCCATTTTATTTCAAGACATTTTAATAGCAGAACATTTTTTACGGTGACTCGAACTTGCCTTCTTTTTATAAAAATTTCCATATTCCCTACAATACATATAAAATTTTCAAACCAGTCTAATACCAGAATAAATAAATTTTCCAATATTTCTCCTTATTCGAGTGTTTTAACTTCCCAAATATGTTACATACAAACGTAAACAAAACGAATATAAAATATATATTTGTTTCCTTTAAATAGCGAAATGTGAAAGCACAATACTTCGCTTAGCATTCATAGTTTAGCTGAGCCGATGGATCTTCGATCTAACTCCTCCGTTCTAGAAGCAAGACTATTTACTTCAATTAAAATCGATCGTTAAGTATCTAACGACGAACTCGTTGAATCTTGTTACTAAATAAACTTTATCGTCGATTGCTCAAGATGGAAACAAACCCAGTTTAAACAAGTGTAAACTAAACCAGTACAATGACGAATTATATGTACATATTTATCGATATATATAATAATTGGATACAGAATCAAATGCACAAATATAATAGTGGAAGCGAAGAACGGGCACATCCTTGAGCGATAGTTAAATTAGATTAGTTAGGTTGCGAGATTAGAGGAAGTATTCAGATCCAGCCGATTATTATGTTGCTTCCACGAGAATGATCCTACTTTTCTATTATTGAAAATAATGGAATCTCATCTTGGCCAATTGCTAAAGTCACGCTGAAATTAATTTTTGGTGATGTTGAGATGAAAATTTTAATTTACGCGAAACAATGGGATTAAATTCTGCTTCTACTAGGTATGTGATTGCGGATCTATCTAATAATTTCTATCAATTAATATATATATAAATAATTTTTATAATTATTTTTTTTATTATTAGAATATAAAAATTATTTAAAATATGATCAATAAAATATAATAGCAATTTTTCATTTCAGAATTGATTATCGGTTGTAACAGTAAAACATCTCCGCAAGTTAAAACTTGCGGTAATTCATAGAAACGTATAGGATGGTTCATTTTAACATTCGATCGTACGACAAATTTCTTAATTTTCTATCGATAATCAGCTAATCTTGGGTAAAGATTTGGTATCGCTACGATATTATAATGATAGAGTATAGTGGCACACTGGTAATTGCTAAAGTATAAAATATTGAGACAAAGTAAGATATTAGACACTGTTAACTAAATAAAATGATATTTTAAAAATGCAAATGAAACTTCTAACAATACCGCAGAGTATTGTCAAGGATATATAAAATTTATGAAAATGAAATATGTATACACGATCTGAATACTGTAATCAATAATTAATTCCTATAAACTTAACAAAACATAATTAACAAAACATTTTATTTTTACTTTTATACGTATTTTATGTATCTACATATGTCTTAAATATCTTAAATATAATTACGTAATACAAAACCTTGTCTTAAATTATAGGTGATATCTTACAAAAATTTCCAAGTATTCCTTTAAAATATGCTACAAGAATAAGGCTTTAAAATTTCGCTTAGGATACAGTTAACGGGTAAAATCGATTTAGTTTCGTATCGTTCGATCGTTTACGCTTCCCTAATTTTAATTAAGTCCCTGTGCTATCACGGACTTAAAATCATGGCACCAACCTTCCGGCTATTTCCTTGGAAATGTCCCAATTTTGACAACGGGGTCGTCGATGTGGCAAATTTCGGGGTCGTGGCAAAGAAACTAGGTCATATCGATTGACCGTCTCCCCATTGTGGAGGAGTGCGCGCTTAAAAGAATTTTATTTATTATAGTTCTCCCTTTCTTTCGTCTTTCGTGCAACGAGATCAGGAATGAAATTGGTAGCTAGATCTTCTTCGTTCATCTTATTGCATTTCAAACTTTTATGTCCAAAAAAATTGAAAAATGACGTATTCCATAATATATCCTATATTCTATATTATATAATTCTAAATTTGTTCATTTGAAAATTATTTTTATTTATTATATCTTACATTATTTTGTATGGGTACTGTCTCTTTTAACATCTTATATGGTTATATTAAAATAACCAACTATGTATAGTTAAATTCCAATATTCGACAACTTTATTATATTTAATCTTATTACTTAACTAATGTGTATTTAACTTCATTCCATTAGTGTCGTTGTTTAATACTTGATGCTTTAATGCAATTTTTAGTAACTTTGCTTTATTTCAGAGCATTTGATAATTGAATTCATTTTAAGATATAGATTACATAGCTGTACCAAAATATATAACTGAATCTAAATTCTGATACTGTGAAATATCATTCTATTTAATCTTATCATCCTACAAATATATATCTTATTTGATTTTGTTCTTTCCGATATTTAGTATCCAATAAAGTAATATAATTTCTTGATAACTTCGCTTCATTTTGATTCATTTGATAATTGAATTTAAGCATTTAAAAATATATAATTATATTAAACTATGTAATTATAATATACATATAATAAAATATATATATAATATTTAAGTTCAAATGTTCGATAATTTTAATAAATACTTCACTTAGCTTCATTTGTTTCAATATTTAATATCTAATATTTGAATGTAATTTTTAATAACATTATTTTTCTAAAAATCAGGTGATAGGATATTTAACAATTAAAAGCTCCACGCAATTTCAACCAATAAAATAAACTAGATATAATATCTATGTATAAATGAGTAAAATATCCGTATATATAATATAGGAAATTTATTTAATTTTTTATAGAGGCAAGATGAAGTTTGCGTTGATAGTATTGGAAAAAATTTTGATAGATGCGGTATCATATAATTTATACTGGAATAATAAGCGGCGATGACGTCCGCAGAATTACTGTTTTTCCAATCACGCACAGTTTAGGCATAACGGAAATCATTTCCAGCATATCATTCGTAGAAACATGCATTGGAAGAATGATACATATTTAGTTAAAGTCGAGCGATAGGATAAATACTAGTTACGAAACTAATTAACTTTTAGTCATATTAATTATTAATATTGTATTTCAAATATCCTAATAAAGTAGTATCATAATTCAATCAAGTTTACGTATTACTTTATTAGTAATAATAATAAATTGATATTTCAAAAGAGAAGAATTCATTTCCATTTCCGTTGAAAATTTTTAGAAACCATTTACTACACTCACTTCTTATTACTTAAATTAATAGATATTAAGGGTCTAGATTTTAGACAATTTGACCTAAAAATAGAATTATGTTATCATGTATTCGCTTATTGCGTAAGTTTTGCATTTATGATTAGGTGCAGGTTTCTTGCTGAGAAACAGTTTTCCTCTTTTTTTTCTACGTTCTCTCTAAAAACTCGATGAAAATCAATGAGTTTCACTGGATTTAGATCTCAAAGGATTTAGATCTTACACGCTGCTATTACTACTGTAGTCCACTACAGTATGGTTTTTAACCCAAATCAACTCAAGGAAAACTAACGTCTATATAATAATAAATTTTGAAAAGTTGCGAAAAACAAATACATATATCTCATAACGAATCAGGCTGAAACTACAGTGATCAAAGCTGAAAGTTGTATTATCAAGAAATACATACAGATATTACACAACAACAAATCAAAGAATTACAAATTGTAGGAAAAATTTTTAAAAGTGCTATGTGTATAGTGTGTAATTAAAGTAAGTTTAATACGTGTTTAAATCATGCGTTAAGACCATGGCAGAAAATAATAATTTTTATGAAGATAGAATGAACTAAAGATGAATTATATTATACCTAAATTACAAATTCTTTATACTTGTTAGAAGTTTGGAATATCATATATGATAACAGTTTGTAACCCTAATATTTTCTAACCCTATATAGATACATATTCTTTACGTTTTTATTTGTCATTCTTTTATCAAACAGGTATATATGCTAAGTGTAGATATTTAATGAAGATATGTATTTCACTCACACTCACACTCACACTCACTCACACATACAGTGTATTTTATATAATACCTTTTAACTGTTTGTCATATCGATATATGAAGATGACAAAGGAAGAATATGTTATACGTAATATGCATAATTTTATATTTGAAAGAAGAAAGAAGTTTTGATTAGATTCACAGATATAAAGCATAAATACATACAGATAAATCTTTTAAAAATAAATAAATAATCGGTGGAAATTTATAAAAGTAATGATGTAATTAATGTTATAACGCTTAACATATTTAAAATGTTCAAAAGAATGACGAGAATACAATAATACGTACATATATATAATTCTAAAATCAAATAATTGATTTGGTAACATATGTTTGGTTCGCAATATCGAATTTAAAGATTTACTATCCTTTAAAAAACAGAAACTGTGACTTATCATATTCATCTTTATCATCTTCATACGTGATCGAAACGAGAGACTTGAGGAATTTAAATATTCAAAAAATTGGTAGCGATGACGAACATAATCATAATCGTAACAAACTAAACTATTAACTTTAATATCAACTTATCCTTTATTTAGTTAGTTTTTGTTTATCAAACGCAATTAGAGAAGTGCGTGTTTCGTTACTTTTTCATTTCTATCGTTCCGGTATTATCACATATATAAGAAATCAAGCACGACAAGTTTCTTGCAACAGTTGCTAGCTTAACGAGCAAACGGAAGAGTTGACAATAACCGTCTAATAACTTTGTACATTATCATCGATAAGGAGACACGCGTAAGTCGAAAAACAATATATATTATACATAATATGTTAAACCATGAAGTATGTGCGTAAAGGTCAGGCTCAGAGCAACAGGAACATGAAAAATTACATCAAAGGATTTATAAATACATCGGATTTTCAATTTACATACCGTTAGAATAATCGGTTTGAAGTTGAAGTACTGATTACTTCGGTTGAGATGGTTCACCGAATCGATCTTTAAAATGTCGCACACGATACATATATGTATGTATGTACATATGTAATTACGTTGCGAAACATTACCGGTCAGAGTAAATATACCTCTACTATAATACGTATGCATACATATGTTTATGTACATACAATACATACCAATTACGTTTATGTATACCATGATCGAAAGTGAATGATACGTTGAATCCGTTCTGCTACTGTCTACACACCAAAAGTGTCAGTATTTTACCACAAGCCGATCGAAATTAAATTACAGCTTAATGACAATGATCATGTCCGCGATACTTCGCATATTCCTCATTTAAATTTAAATCGATATGCAGAGCGTCCTGTAAACTGATGTTACAAGCTGATTTCTCGTAAGTTATCATAGGTACATAGCGACAGTTTATTTTTTTCAGTGCTTTTTAAACAGTATGAACTGTCTCTTTACTAGTCCTTTTCTCATAGAACGTAACAAACATAAATGCACAAAGCATTTAAGAAAAAAACTAAGATCTGAGATAGCTAAGTAGTTGATCGCAAGAATGATAGATTAATAAAAAGGTGAATGCATAAGTGGTTAAGCATCTATAGAAACTGTAAAACAAGCCTATTTATACGCCTTAAAGCTAAAAGATATAAAAAAGTCTCATGTATTATTCGATTCGCCTAATTAGTTTAGATTCGCCTAATCCCAAATTTTAAATTTTTACGACAATTAGATGACGTAGGTGCGATTCTTCGTATTTGAATCGTGTTATTGGTACGTTACGTTTTCGTCATTCCAACGTTCAACGAAATTTCAAATCTGCCCTGAAGAAGAAGAAAAAGAAAAAAAAATGCCGAAATACAAAACGCCACAAATACGACTAGTTACACCGTCTGTTCTAAGTACATATATATTCGCACTTTTTCTACATTATCCCTTTATAATTAGAGAACTCTATTTTACTTGTGAGAGGAAACAAACACGATGGATTACCTATAATTTTTCTTAATTTAGTCCAGAACGTAAGAAATATCAATAAATTTTCAAGTTAAAAGGAGTTGTAGAATACTGTTTATTAAATAATCATAGACAACTACATATTTTCTGGAAGTTACAAGAACCGTTTATTGGTTTACTGAAATTAAGCTTAATTTCCAGTAATCCTAAAAATATTTCCATCAAATTGAATATTTCTTGTATTAATGACGCGCACAAATAGTGGTGCGGTATCTAATATCTAGAATCTGGAGACTCACAAACATATGCACATTTCATGACGCGTTACATATAGCGCAAACTGCAGTGGCACGATGCAGTACATATAATGATTACTCGAAGCTCTCGATGTCAATATTGCTTCGATCACGTTTGAAAACCCGATTTTGCAGCACCACTGATACTACGTCGTGAAAATCACTAAACGTGGATTACAGAAGACACGCGAAATTCCTCGCAACGAATTGTATCTACGTATAATAATTTAATTTAAGAAGATAAAAGCAGCCGAGTACTATACAGAGACCACTGCTTATTTCGTAGCTAATAAGATAGAACGTTAATAAGATTTTCAGAGCTTCCATTACTAACGCTTTCCGTTAAAACGTTCGCTTTATAGTATATATCGTAAACATTTCTTTTATGGAGAAGTAATTATCTACAATTCATATTTTCCTTAAAACGATTGAAGGAATAAAAAGAGAAAGAAAAAGTAAGTACATACATATACTCGTAAACGCTGTAACAAGTAGCACATTATAACAGAGATAAGCAAAACAATGGGGAATGAGCGAAGCGTAAACATCGCATATGATTTCACTATACGATGAAAGGCCCATAAAACTATAAACAAGCTTTTTAGCGTTTCACCTTCTCCTTAAACACGTTTCCGGTTTCGAGCATCGATACGATCCACGTGTGAATCTCGAAACCGGTTCTTCAAGGTCGATGAAGACCCGCCAGTACCAGACTGCACTTTCAGAACCAGCTGTGGCAACATGTTTACTATAATACTTAACAAGTTCTTCGGTGACCGACCTATATATCTAAACGCCTGTAAATCGTGTTTCACGAATAATCGAGAGTATTATCTAAAATTCATTTTTATGTCATGCATTCTTTTATTTTCTTTCTTCGTTTCGTTTTTTGAATAGAAAATTTGTATTACGAATGAATACGAATCTAACGACAGACGATTAGTGACTTTTGGTAATGTTTAAAATTAGTATGCTTAAATAAAATCGAATTCAATTTATCAGAGTTTAGTTGTTACTTTTATATGTTATTATAATTTTTTAGTGAACATTTGGATGAAATTTCACTGTAACGCGTATTGAACGAATTATTGATGGTATTAATCAATGGAAATTTATTTCCTGCGCGTTTATGTTATACCAAGAATAGATAGCTGACGTACGTCTGTTTATTCGCGCTGCGATACCAGACATTATAACTGGTATAAGACAAATCGTAAACGTTATGCTATAAGAGTTAATATCCTTAATTAGAAAATTTTGGTTACGCATAAGCATCGTCGATGACGGAAATTTAATTATGGTTACCAATAATCATTATTAATGACACAAATTTTATTTTGATTACCCATTATCGACGCCATTATCGACGCCAAAAAATTTTTTTAATTACATTCGACTGCTAACGATTGTTATTAATATTACTGACAACCAATATATATTTGTTAACAACATAAAAATATTAATTATAAAACATGTATCGCTTTTAACCGAGAAACGGAATGAAAATATATGATACAAAGAATAGGATAAAAGATATTGCACTACTATAATAATACAAATATTATACTACAATACCCTTTATCCTATTTTCTGTTTCATATATTTTCATACCGTTTCTTTGTTTAATAGAATATATGTATAAATTTTACAATTACGTTTTTTTATGTTGTCAATAAATACTAATCATCAGCAATATTAATTGCTGACCCACAGCCATTAATAACTGTAAACCAATTTATCTCTCATCGTCGGTAACTATTATCGTATTTTTATCTCCATTTATATCATATATCAAACATTGATGATTGTCCACAACAATAATAGTAGCCAAACAATTAAATTGTATACTTAATTACATATGTTGAATTTACAATTTCAATGCTTTTCAAATTTTAAACAATGCATCAAATAAAGTAAATCAATAAAGCAAGTGAAATAAATAAATAAAACTATCAAGAAACTTAAATCTGTGTTTAAATATTTCTCAATCTATTCCATCTTCCACGCAAGCATTTCATAATTCAACTAAAATCGTAAACACCAACCACGTAAAACCACTATTTAAGAAAATAGCTTGACATATAAAGATCTTGATTTTGCTTCTTCCATTTAATATTCAGCAAATACGTACATAACTTAATTAGAAATGAATCTCTTTATCGTTCACTACTATAATATTATAATAGCAACAGGAATAAAAGTTCAGTTGAATGATACTCATAAAAATACTAATTTTTAGAAATAAAAGCCGTATAGAATACGTCAATATTTCTCAGTGATTAAGCAATGCAATAATTTCTAAGAAAATTCTAAAACAATAAATTAAATCAAATAAAATAGATAAATAAATAAATATGTATAACTTAAAAATTCTAATTATTACGTATATAATTACTATATAATTATTTCTGAGTTTATTTTATTTAATATTCAATTATCCCGTAATTCCATTAATCCTGCTGCGATCCTTGAATTTTATGTTTCAATCTCGCTTTCGTTTTAAGAGAAAAGAAAATTTAATGTTCTAAGGAGATCTTCAGCATAAAGTGAAAGAGAATTGGTGAGTAGACACTATAATAACGATCCTTTTATTTTCTCAACTTGTTTTCTAACGATAAAGAGATACGAATTGAATTGATAAATAACACCGATCAAATGAAATAATTAATTATGATGTAATTTGACGTATAAACATTAATTTTACTACTTTTGCCTAGTAATACCCAATTTACTGTGTAATTTGATTACAAATAGATCCCTTCATTGTCGACTATCAACTACCGTCATAATAACGATCACAATGAAGGCAAAAACACAAAGAAAGCAAAGAAAATAATCCGTACGAAAAGGATCCTGGTTAGAAGGGATGTTGTACCGTGAGACCTTATCCCTATCCCAAGGACATTACTATCCACATGAAAATTCCGAGTTGGCAAAGTAAAGGAATACGTCTTCTATTACCATCTGCCTATACACCACATTTACATCTTTACATTGCTCGCCAGCGAATTAGTGCACCGCTCGTCTTCTAATTTTATTGCAAGTGTTATCAAGGTGTGGCAATGTAAATATATAATAAAAGCCGTTTCCCAGCCGTAGGTTCGCAGCTGTAGTTTAAGGTGATTGTTCCTTGGAATACGCGCAAAGTTGCCAGGACTAGTACGTTCGGTTCGTGAGAATCACCTAACAGCAGGAGCACTTTGCTTATACAATCTACATACATATGTACGTATACAGATAAGTAGAATTTCTTTTAGCCTAATACAACAGCACTTCCTTTATAAGCTTGCTAATTAAAACGTAAAAATTCTTCTAGACGACATACTTATTGCGAATTTCCTAAACTTTCATCATTTTGAAATTTTCATATATAAATCTCTAAATTTCTAAATTTTCCTACGCAAATTTATTATTTTCCAAGTTTCTATATCCTAATTTTTTAATTTCCGAACTTTCATATTCTATCCTTTTTAATTTATGATATTTCATATCATCTAAATTAATAAATTCCCAAATTTTTATATCCGAATTTTTTACTTTCCAAAAATTTTACATACAAATTCAATACTTTCAGGTTTAAAATGATCATAACCATCTTTCGATAAAAAAAATTAATATAATTACATATATATTAATAAAATAAAATAATTATATTATCAATATATAACAATATTATAAAATAATATTAATAAAATTACATATATATCACAATTGTATACTTACGTTTCCTACATTTTCAATCTAAATTTCTTTAAATTACTGTACAAAATCTAGTTTTATACGAAACTATTGAACATACTTCATCAGTAATGTACGTATATACATTTCCAAAAATATTTTCTCGTTAATGTCAGTTCTCAACTAAATTTTCTCACACACTTTTCCTCTGTCGACAAATATACCGTAATTCTTGCAAACAGAGTTATATTTAAAAATTCGGTGGGTAAGTTTGGGTAAATGTTTAGCATGAATAATGAATGAATAAATAAATATGAATGAAGATAGAATCTCTATTAGTCAAAAGCTAAGACTTGTAACGTGTTAAACTGAAAGATTTTAAGAACATTTTCATTCGTTGTAATAATTAACAAAATTACGTAACTAATATTAAATATACAGAAAATGTTCCATACAATCTAATTACCAATAATATGTATTTTCTACGTTAAACAAGATTTTCTTTAAATTATGGAACTAATTATCTGAACTCCACTGCTATATCAATTCCAAAGTTTCCATAACTTTTCAACGGCATTAACGACAGATTGTGGGTTTATGATCCAAATCTGGTAAGTTATTGATCATATAATAAAAACATTCCGATTAACAATATATACGTATATAGGCTGTCTCAGCAATCGTGATACAATTGATAAGAGGGTAATTCTACGTGAAAAAAACAACGAAAATTAGAATGCGATTTGTTCATATGACGTTTCCTTTTCGAGAAAATCGAGTTTGAAAATTTATTAAGCGTACTTAAACTTAGCTTATCGAGAAATTAGCAGAATTGTTATTTTTGGGACTGTTATTGTAATTTCATTACTAGAATACAATTATATTACCGATTAATTTTATTATGTAACGCTATAAAAATTATAATATACGAAATTTTGTAGAAAATATATATTATTTTCTGATGTAATATTTCATTTGTTCAAAAGAATAAAAAAAAATGTGGAAAATGTATAAAGCATAGAGTACAAGGGAAATATTGAAGTTTAAATACCTTTCATAAATCTTCAAACACAAGAAAACGAACAAAAAGCTTAGAAGTTCTCGAACGATGTTTGTTGTCTCAGCTCGTTAATGTGATTTCAAACGGAACTATATACGCATTTTTTGTGCCTTGCAAGCTGCATGGAATTTCGAGGCGTGTTTTTAATCGGGCATGTTATGTGTGACCTTGAAATTTACCCATACAAGACAAGTTCTAATAAAAGACTTTCATTATAAAACTGCAACGGACGACAAATGTAAATTACGTGAGCAATAATAATTCTGGATAAAGTAAATATGTAATGTGCAAGAGAATATTTTATTGCACATTCGAGTTAAATCCGTTAAAACCGTAACTCGAAAAAGAAGATAAATTCTCTAGACCTGTTCCTTTTTCGTCGTTCATTTATTCTGGTATGACCACACACGTGACAGAGTGACTGAAGGAGAACACGAAAAAAGAAAATGAAGTATCTGAAATATATCGTACATTGTTGTTTATATATATCTGAACAGTCTGATATATCTAATAAACGTATACATGTGTACATGAAGGTTACCGAATCTTTGAATTAACGGTAAATTAGTGGCAATCAATTTTAATAATTACCGCGTGTATAATATTTAAGATACAAAATTTATAGTAGATAGATACATACATACCATTATATATTTAACAACTTGCCTGAACCTTTCTCATGAGACATTAGGAAAGAGTTAACCCTACTGTATTCTTTCCGTCATTTTCGATAGTATTTTTCTAACGTCGAGATACATACATACATGTATCTTATGTTTGAGCAAAACATGAATGAATTATTGTCGGCATTCGCGATTTTATATTTCAATTATATATTAAATATCTTTCTAAAACATTATAAATATGAAAATTCGGTGATTGCAGCAGGGATAAACAAGTGACAATATGTATATTGGATGATACGTGTGATTTGAGCTTAAAAATCATGCGAAATAATCATAAAATATTCATAAAATCATGTTTTTGTTTTAAAAAAAATTGGATCCAAAAAGTCTCATCAACGCGAGTGTTAATACTAGAGGAAAAATACTGAATAGTAAAGTACAAACATACATTTGCATTCAAAGGCGTGATGTTATATTATGTCCTACTGAACTATATTTTTATATGAAACTGTTTTAAGCTTCGTATGAGAATGATAATACGTAGAAGATAAGTACAACATGGTACAGAAGTAAGAAAATTTCAAAGGTAGTGCACCAATGCTTATTTCATCGAATAAACGTCCACGTCTCCCAATCATTACGAAAATAAAACGTTAAGTTGGAGAAACGTAATGGATACTTACCAACTGTTGCAGAGTAGACCGTTTATGCAGCGACCGATCCACCGATTCTTCGATTCTCCTACATACTTGTAAATTTCACAATACACTACACAATTAACTCCATTTGTAATTTAATGTCCTTTAACACTTGTAAAACGTCCACACTGTTTACTTTTACGTAAAAGCAATATCAATCTGGTGGAATTTATCGGCTGTCACTATACAGAAAATCGACGATTTGAAGCTTTTCTTGAGACACATACGCGAAAATTCTTAACATTAATTATAATTACTATTGGGTAGTTTTGCGCAGCAAATGAAGTAATTTTAACGACGAAAGGTCCAACAAGTAAAAGCTACCGACGCGACGTTCGATTATTAAGCAACAAAAGTACCGGTTCTAACACACTCAGATAAGTTTACCGCAGAAAAGCACGCAACGCGGAATCGTGTTTACCTTTACGATCACAGGTCGTGTCGTTATTGACAAGTTCTAATCATAGTCCGTTCGAATAGCAATTCGCTTCTTAGTATTATCAAGAAGACTGCGCATTAAAGTATAAAGAAAAGGCATCGAATGTTTGACGTTACAACCAATAAGTTTCCAACACCAGTCTCGTGCAAAATCTTCAACGATACTACGTTACATTTCGCACGTACGAGTTTTCTGCGACGATTCACGCGCGCAACGGCTCGGCACGGCGTATTAATCGAGCACAATTGTAGGTTAAGAACAGTCCGTAACTTTTGCACGATTGGTTATTTCGATGATGATGCGGGGTTTTAAAGAATCGCGGGCATTAATCGTTAAGCTGACGAACAGAGAACACGAAGCAGACAACTTCAAGCACGTGCCACCGTACGCGTTGCGGTATAAAAACCATCTGAGGCGCAAGTCCCGTCAGCATTAGTCGTCCTACATACATGCTTCGCAATATACGCGCCATATTAAATGCGATGTAAAAGCCGACATCTAGCGGCGGTGTTGAGAGTTATTATGAAATACATATTTCGTCTCTTGATAAGTGAGGTATCTGTCACAGTACTTATCATGGCTCACGAAAGCATTTGAACATTTATCTTAGAGTACCTTCGTCTGTATACATGTGCATCTATATGTACATTGTATATATCACATAAAATACTTTGAAATTTCATTAATGTTGTAACGAGCTACAACTGTCGCGAGTATATTGGTTTTGAAACCTATCTGAAGATGTATATATAGATAATAGTATAACACATGAAATTTATAGGATATTTATTACATGAATACACATATTATAGGTATTAAAAATGGTTACACTAAATATTGAGGTTTATTAGTATAATGGATAATTGATTGCCTACATACTTTCCTGACACCTAGTTTCCCTATAGATCCCTATATGAATATATCCAAATGTATTTCAAACTTTATCAATATAATTACGATAGTCGGGTCTCGTCATAATGTTAGTGAAATTTCAAAATGTTTCCAAACTTCGTATAACATAATATGCACATATATCAATAAAAAGTTTTTGTTTCTACAAATGTTCAAACACTTTCGTGACGCAAGCCACTGTAAACAAGATACAATACCGCTCGTAATCACCCGGATACTTTGATCGATTTGCATTGTTGCATATATTATTAATACATATGAACTAATATTAGAATTACCAATGATTGAAGCACAAAACTTGCGTTGGGAAAATCAAAATGGACAGCATTAATAATAATACTTCATATACAAAATTAACGTTTCGACGTACGGTGTTACGTCCCACCTACGACACGGAGAACTTAAACATTAAAAAATAATGTTACAAAATTAACACGATTATGTTACATATTATTTAATTTATACTATTATATTTTGGTATACTATTAATAATAATATATATTACTAATAATATTTATTATATATAATATATATAATCAATAATAAAATTAGTAATAAAGTTAGTAATATATATATATATATATATATATATATATATATATATATATATGTGTATTACTAATAATAATATATAGTATACCAGAAAGTCCCCCTTTATAATTAAGTTAAATTTTGTAATTTATTAATCATGATTTAATCACGATGATTCAATCATTTAGAAGGACCATTTCCACCTTGATAACTTGAAAACTAAACAATCTGAAGATTCAGAACTTTTTAAATAATGAACCTGTTCCGGAATGTTGGGACCTTATAGAAGAAAATTTCATTATTACATATCAGGTTTCGAAAAGCGATGTTATTATGTCATAATACCTTACGATATAGCAAAAAATCTGTAATAACAACAAATAATAGAATTATCATTGATTTCTTTTCATTTCTGACTTTGCAGTTGAATTATATTCTCTAAATAATCAGGTACCCGAATATTTCTGAGCAATAGCGTATGTATGTGTACAGTATCTAAATAATGAGAAATTGTAATGTACATTTATGTAACATTATCTCATAGTTGCGATGTGATTATTATAGAAGGGGTATATAATATGTTCCTAATGTAATCTAAATATCCCTTAAAAATATTTTATATTTTTTTAAACTTTCATCTTTTTAATTATGAACGTTATATACATATATATATATATATATAGATCTCTATATGTATGTATGTATTTATTTTTAATAGACGTACTGATTTTTATTTAATTGATTGTATATAATGTGTCACAACACGTCATGACAGTATAAAAAGTAACTAAAAAACATGTAGTTTTGTTTTTCAGACGCTATCAGTCAGACATCATCATATACATATCTCAGTTATTTCGACATGTATGTATGGTCGTTATTACTTAAATGTTTATGTTGTTGGAACTAATAATCAGACACACGATTCCAAATCTAATTAAATATAAAATATATTTATACTTACTTTGTGAGGCTGTTTGAGACTGATGTTGGGCTGCAGTTCTCTGTAACAGCAACAAACGTTTGTTTTAAACGGATTGATTATTGAAATAGGATAGAAGTAACTAATATGTTTGAAGATCGCAGAAAAGTTACATAAATACATTTTCGATGATTTTTGATTTTAATAACATTGTGACTACAAAGAAATGTTTCAATATAAAATACATCGTTAAAAATAGGAAAAGCCTGTTAATTTTCTAGAAGTTAAAGATATAATTTGTAAAGGAAACGTATATAAATATATAGCAAATATATTAATATATTTCTGTATTGAAACATTATAGTGTGTTAATTTATATTTTTAATTTTAGAAAAACTGAAAAAAAATTTGATAAAATTTTAAAAAACAAAATAAAAGAACTTGATAAATTGACAACGTACTAAATTTTTAAATTGCTCCTCGATACAAAATAGAAAATGTGATTTAAATGTATTGTTCCTGTACTGTTCATTTGTAGAAACATCGATTTTAACATTATACAGCACGGACTGTCACGTACCGCTACCGGGGCGACACCAGCAAGAGAACATTGAAACATATATTTCAAATAAGACCGTTCACACTATCCATCCTCGATCTTTACGTTACATTGTCGTTACGTGACGCTCCACGCCGTACAGTGTAAATTGACTTTAAGAGATATATTGGATATTCATTGCAATGATGATTATTACAAACCATTAAAATCATTGACACTCTATATCTTAAAAAATATATTATATAATAAAATAATAAATTTTAAGTACATTTTGGAGAATCAATCGTATCCCTGATGCTTCGAGACTCTTCGAATCTAAGGAACGACTTCTTGGTTTTCCTTCTAAATAATCATCCTTTTTTCCACCTTTTATCCATCGAAAATATGACGACATATTGCACTTTCAACTTATTACGCACTAACACAATATCACATATATAATCACATAATTTCAAATCTGACAATATGAAGTTCGTTCACTGTATTCTTATAGATGTAAAAGAAATCAGATAGATTAATTTTGTCAATTAATTTCTGAATTAAAATTATTATTTCAAACCTGCATTATAAAGAGACAAAATTAAAATATAAGAAAGAGAAAATAAGGTATAGAAGGCATACAAGTGATTTACCAAAAAACACAAAAAGGATGTAGAAAATACTGATTTCTAACTGTCAAGTTCGATGAATTCATAATTCAACGGTGAACAATGATAACAGGTCGCCTGAACGGTATCGTTTATGGTAAAATTGTACTAGTAATGCTTTCTGTCAACCGGAAATAGAGGAACATTCCATCTATGAATAACTAAGTGCGATAAAAATGACTACGTATTTTTCAAATTTTATTTAAATCTTCTCGTTAATAAAATCAGTTCATTATAGATAACGAAGTTACGAAAAGGCTTGTTCTTTACGATATCACAAAGAATACCGTATACTGAATATGATAACAACTAAACGTTAAAATGCAATAGCTTTACATTTGCATCGTAAATTCTCAGGTGACGCGTTTTTATCAAAACACGTTTTATGAAAATATTTACACGTTCAAAATGTTCCGTGCAGTAGACGAGAATTAACTATGGCGTGGTATTATATTTATCCAAATTAGATCAAACTAAATTCAATGTATACACATATATATTATCGTAAAATTATGTATAATATTTTATAGTAAAAAGATATAGTGAGTATTTTATAACAGAAATTACTGAAAATTGAAGCTATTATAGATATATTATTACATTATGATCAAAATATATACGTAGCTACTATTAACATTGGGAATTTGCTGTTTTTAAATATTATTGTTATAAGTTTATCACTTAATTGTTATAATACTACAAAACTGTAGTTCATAAGATTGTTTAAAAATTCTGCTCTGAACGTTTGAACCTACTTTTTAGAAAACAGATAATCAAACGTTACAACACGCGTAATAGGATTAAAACACAACTGTCGTTACGATACGTGAATTTCTCACTCTACTATTATCATAGTTGAATTTATTCTGAGGCTGATCAAATTTTGAAATCGTACCTTAACGACTATGGTATTTTTCTGTTTTAAATAATAGTTCCTGTAACTATTTTTATTTTATACGTATAAAGTCGATCGTTTATGATACGTGACCACTCGGTCTCGTTGATCATAAATAATTTATTCTGCTGAACAAATTTACATTTTCTGAAATCAAATTACCGATAATTTATACGTGAACCTGACTCCGATCTTTTATTCCATGCATATACATATATAGAAAACCAGTATTGATTCTTTAACGATTGTAAAAATTAATGTTGTTTTTAATACTTTACGAACAAAATAATTTTTAAATTATTTCTTAATAATTTTTAATTAAATACATAATACTCATTTTAACTCGTTTAATATCATAAACAGAAAACTGATAATATGAGAACCAATAAATATGCGATGCTGATGCTATATAGTAACAAAGCGAGTATCAAACACGGAGAGTATATTCCATCTTTTTGTATGTGTCTGTATTATTCCTGTAGCGTCTATTAATCTTCTAAAATTAGAAGAAATAGCCAAGCAAGTTATCAAGTAAAACAAATCTCAATATTTTTCATATGAAACTCTTTCTTATATCTAATCAATTATTTTCACAAGTTTCGCAATCATCGATATTTTTTGTATCTACATACTTCAATCTGGCTAACGATAAGTTCTCTATTTGTAACAATTATAAGTTTCCATACTTGATAGCAAAATAGTCTGTAATTAACTATTTCTTTTAACAAGTAAATAACGTTCCGATTACAAATTACCAATGTAAGAAACATAATAAAGTAAGAACATCATAAAAACATCGACGATCATCCGATCGAATATTTTAACGTTATGCAAATGATCGCGCCGTCTCGTTTTAACGGAAAAATCGCCATCATTTACACAGGTTATCGCTTTTATAGGACATCTGAGGAGAAAAAAAAGAAGATACGCACAGTACAATAGTTCACTTTAAATTTGAAGACTATCGATCTGAGTTATCAAGCAAAGAAGCTGCAAATATTTCCAGAAATTGGCTAAATATCCAATTTAGACGTGACAAGTATAATAAAGATACGATGAAAATATTCCTATCGTACTATATACGCCATATATCAATGCAGTGTACATATTTCACAATGTGCTACATATGTCTATTGTCTGGACATAAACGATTCGCAAAAATTCTAAAATCGCTAACAATCTTTAATTATAGACCACTTGTTTCTGAAATAAATTTGAGCTTCTGTTATATCGCTATAATTTAATGGGGGGATATTAATCTGTTAATCGGAAAAGATAAGTTAATTAGTTATTCGAAATCTCTCTCTTCTTTATTTAGAGGTCACTTTTTACGTCGCATTCCATTTCTATCACAAATCAGTTAAATAATAATATCCTTTGGAAGGATTAAAAATTAGAACTATCCTAATTGTAATTGATCTATTTTTATTAATTGTTAATTTCATAATCGTATGTAAAAGGTTTCGGTTAATGGGATGACTCGCTCGACAGGTTAAAAAATTCAACGTTTAAATATTTCGCGCTTGCCATTGAATTAACCTTAACAAAAAAATTAATAATAAAACAGTAAAGCAATTTACGATTACATTAAACTAATGTTAATAACTCAGCGATTTGTGAAATAAAATGACTAAACGTAACGTTTGCGAAATTACATGATACTGTGATAATGGTAAGATGTAATACTGTGTACTGTGTAACTTGATGATCAAAGATAGCGAAACAAAAAGTATTTTCGTAAGTTGTTGGGGCATTATATTCGAAGCGGAGATTGGCGAAAAAGTGAAGGAAGAGAGGATGAAGAAGAGTAGCATAAAACTGCTAGCTTTCAATTTAGAAGACCTAAACAATGCAATGGCGAGAAGCTTTGTCAATGAACTCGAGACATCCTTCACGACCGTAAGTTACCATTCAGCGTCTTTTATGTCGCAGTTAAGAAGACTGTGACTATACGATATTTTTTGTTCAATAAGTTGAACGAATATATATACATATGACGTTGACATGAATATTTTAATGATACCATAGAATTCTAATTTTACAATTTTTTAATAAATATAAAAACACAATTATAAATACGATCAAACTACAATTTTCCTTAAAAAAAAGTTTCGGAATGTTTAAGGTTTAGAATATCAAAACTCATTGTAGATCTGAAATAATCACTAGAAACAACGTTTCTTTAGTCGGAAAATATTCTTCTATCTTAGGAGAAGAACCGTGACGAGAGCGATCGCTGTTTAGAAGAAGAGACAAATTTTTTATAACTGAATATTGGGACGTGACTCAAACCTGCTTTCATAATTCTATTAGCGATCACAATTTTCTTATTTTATTTAATAGTTCATTAATCCATAAAAAGAGTAAGTTCTGCATACACACATATGCACATTATAATAGCACTACAATGTACATATGTATGAAAATACTGATTACTACGAGATAAGATATCCCTTACAAAATAAGCCAGACAGCAAATATAAATAATCGAGAATCACGTTACTCGAGACAAATTTTCAATTTTCTCTTATTTTACAATCACAAATCTAAAATTAAGAATAATTTTCGCCACTAGAGGCTTTTCTTCCTAATAAATCAACTTAAAAGAAAAACTGGTACAAGATAAATCTCTAATTGGAATAACAAACTGTGGCTGTATAACACGTGAAAACGGATGTGATCACGGTTAAAGAAGTTTGTTCACGATTGAAATTTCACCAGAACAACACACCGTAAATCTTCCACAAGATTGGAAATGGATCGGTTAGAAATAGACACGCGCGATTCAAATCGAAAATATGTGCACGTTTTCCTAGCACCGTCAACGTTGCAAGTTCCGTAGCTCACTGAGTGAAAAACAGCGCCTTTGAATCCGTCTTTTTCCCCGCTCTCTGTGCTCATACACGCACATCTACACGCTTAACTTGCTTACATATGCACAAACGTACATAGATGTATACACGCATAACTCCCACCGAAATCTCCACGTCATAGACTCTTCTGTCTATACGCATGCACATGTATGTATTTAAACCACCTGCCCAACGACTTAAACACTGCATATTGAACTGAATCGTAGCTAATGAGAAATTACAATTAACACAAATATCAACTTCGATGTAAGAGATAGTATGGCATAAATAAGGAACTTTCATTTTAGACAGTACATTACGAATTGATATTAGATATACGATGGATATTTTATATGTAAATTGTTTTGATAAATAATTCGCGAGTAGAATAGTTTTCTTGAATAGTCGTAGTACGAAATCAAATATCAGAAAATTATGTGATCTACATTTTCCTTCCTCCATTTATTAAGATAACGTAGCTCTATTAATGAAAGATAATGAGCTAGCGGTAATGATTTTCATTCAAATAAATTGAATAAAATTATTTTCATTTTAATTAAAAATTATTTCGTCTACTCTTCTTCCTTTTTTTTTTTTTGTTTTTTGTTTTAACTAATACAAGTTTTCAAGTGAAATAAATTCACGGTAATAATTTTGATTGAAACAAATTAAGTTTAGTTTTTACGGGAGATCAGCGAAAGTAAATTCGATAAATATAAAATTCTAGTAAATTAAATGTAATATGAAGCATATTAATCGTTTACCGCAAAATTCACGGGAAACCAATTTTTAATAAATTAAATTCAACATAAAATAAATTAACGGCAATAATTTTGTTTATTGTAAAGTTCGGAAAAGAATATGTCTCTCTATCCAATTAAATTTGAAGTGAAATATATTAATTAAACTTTCGCACTTACTTCAAAGTTTACGTATGTACCTCTTTGCGTAAAATAATCTAAATCGTAAGAATCAGAAATAAGTTTCTCAGCGAAGTGAAGAAATTTGCTACGATATTGTGATCGGTAAGAGAAACGAAACTGGTTTCAGCGCTAACGAGTCATGTGACATGCGATGATACAACATACGACCAAGAACGTTGAAACGCGAAAGAAAATTTCATTGAAAATTATCTAAAAAAGATAATTTATTTCAGGGTCATACTGTGTGTACAGAGAATATTCATTTAAATTATTGTATGTAATTGGGAAACGTAATCAGTGAACTATTGTTGTTAAACAACTATTTGTTTAACTTAATGCGCAAAACGTATTAGCAGGTTTATTCCAAGAAAAGAAATAAGTTTTT
This sequence comes from Bombus breviceps, assembly GCA_014825925.1. Classification (NCBI taxonomy): domain Eukaryota; kingdom Metazoa; phylum Arthropoda; class Insecta; order Hymenoptera; family Apidae; genus Bombus; species Bombus breviceps. Next base: position 12,853,321 of record CM026184.1, read on the forward strand.
TAGTTCCGGCTCAAAGATTAACGTTAATTTTAGGAATGCATATAGGAGTTTTAGAAATCTACAGGATCTAAAACTGAAACAAAAACACAAAAATGCTCACAGTGAAGCTTATTAAAATAATCAGTGACGAAACACGAGTTAGTGACTTCAATGTTTGAACAGATGCTGTTTACGACTTCATTACGAGAACGACCGTTGCTCAACCGTTGATAGTTCCTTTTGTTTTATAGATACAAAACTTTTAGATTCTCATTGGAACATAAATATTTAGCTTTAATATTTAAATCCAAATTCTTCTAAATAACATTTTTCATATAATAAGGAAAGATTACATAAAGTAATTAATAAAACAACATGATTAAAATTAGCATAATAGTGAAAAAGACACCATTTTTTAGCATTATAGTAAGGTGAATTGTGCAAAGAAAAGATGAATCGTCGACGTCAACACATGTGTTCTCTGCTTTCAAAGATCATCCTTTTGTTCCCTAAGATACTATTGTTAGAACGAACCAGCAGTGGTTATTTGTTGCAAAAAGTCATGCTCTGTCGAGAGCAGAAATACTGGAATAAGATGCATGATGCAATTTTGACTTCTTTACGTATACAGTGTAGAACTCAAGGAATGACCTGAATATAACCAAAGAAGATTATCCAAACATTTTACTTCTCTTATTCAAAGTTCGAGAAGCTTTTCATAATGGTGTATTTAATTAATAATTTAAAATTCATAACCTGAGGAAAATTTAAAATAAATAAGATTGCATAGTAAAACAAAAATACTGTATGAAAGTTAAACAATCATTTTGTCTACCAATTGAAATACTAGATGTATGCAAATTGTATTTAATATTACTTATTAAAAGAATGCAAAATATATGATGATTATATTTGTTGACTCGGACGTTATATATTAATTTATTCGCGTTTATTATGTAATCATATTTACGTGTGTATTGCATGTATTGTACATATGCACGTATTATAGAGAATTTTATCTAGAAACGAATCGGCTCGAGCATTTAATAATTACTAACCGTTACTATCATAATGCTAAAGTAGACATCTATTTTAAATTCTAGATCGGTAATTGTATACACATAGTAATCATCATTGCAAGCTGAAGCCAATATACATATATTCTTATAACGTTTTACCTTTGGAAAAGATACAAAATGTGGCATAAAATTAAATTGCTCACCGCTTTTCGTTTATCTTCAGCACTAAGAGCACTGTGACTCCTATGCCTAATGAGATCCATAACTTTGCTAACAGGATTTCTGCTACTTTCTGAACCTGCTCGAGGACGTCCCATAGGTTCTTTACCTTCCTTATGATCCTTACTGTCTTTGTGATGATCCTTATCCGTACGTACGTCTGTTGACGAACTCCCGTGTGAGCCTCTATGCAATGAATGCTGCAAAATATCCAATTGTAATATTCAATTAATGTAATACTGTAACCTTCGTCTTGATTTTTTCAATATAAATATATGTAAATTCATTATTTATTTAAAATCAATTGGCTGTTCTAATTAACTGTGTACACTTTATATTTTCTATATAAATCTGTTATTCTCTTTAATCGTTTCCTCTTCTTTCTTGTGAAGAGCTTTCATTATAATACACTTGAATCATGAAAGCTGCAGTACTTTCTAACGTATATACTTTCGTATAATCTACATGTAAATTACAGAATAAAATAATCTGTAATAAACACGTAGTGGTGTGCAAAAGTTTCTAACCAGATAGATTTTTCACTTTATTTTTTAAAAAAGACATCTAGAAGAAGTTCAACTGATATTGAGCAGAAAAAAAGAGTATCACACATGAACAGTGTAATATATAATATTATTATAAGAAATATATAATATTGTAATTATAAAAAATGTATCTCATGTAAAAACTTTCGCATAGCACTGTACTTGCAAGTCTATACGCTTACTTTTACACTCTACTTTAAACATATCATGATAGTTCAACTCTAATAATAGGTATTATACATCTAATCAATAACAAAACACAATAACATAGAAAATCATGTGCATTTCCCAATTCCAAAGGGGATACCAAACAGCTAATTGATGTTGATCAAGGGGTATCAGAGCTATCATTGTACCTGCACGGCACTCTTCATATTCGCTATAATACTGGGCTTTCTTTTGCTAGCATCAGATTTGCTTCTCGGTCGAAACGCATCGAATAGCGCTGGCTTTTTAGTAGGGCTAGCCGTGTCATCGACAGTGCCACCACCGCTTCTTCTGCGTTCCGCGCTATTACTACGGCTATTACTGCGGCTTGTGGAGCCAGATCGGGTGCCAGAAGCTTTTCTGCCACCTTTGCTTGAACTTGACGAACTCGAAGGTTCGGCCTGCTGCGGAAGAGGAGTCGACTTTCCAGAACCAGGAGCGCTTCCCGAGGTCGGCTTCCTGATTGTTCTCGAATGTGAGCCCCACGTTCCTATCGCGATTGAAAAAACATATTCGACATGTAAGTAACATCAGAGACAAGCCAGATAAGTAACTCGATCAACATATAGAATTACATGATAAAATACAATCTCACCTGCGCGTGGCCTATGACCTTGATCGTGAGAGGCATGACCCGCCGTATCTGCATCTTCTGTTACGATTGTTGGCAATGGTTGCGATCCAAGTTCCTGTAAAAATCAGTATAACAGTCATTATATCGAGAATTAAAATTGTAATTTCAATTACTTTTATGTTTTTATTAAATTCTCGATTATTAAAATTCGCTACTATTTTAGTTTCGATAATCGTACTTTACTACCTTAAAGTTCAGAGAATAAATACTATCAATTTTGACTACTTTAAAGTGTTCGACATAAAATTTCAATCATTTTATACATCACCACCTCGATTATTGAAATATAATGATTTTGTTGAAATAAAATATAGTCATTTTAATTTCAATTATTAAAATTCATTGCTATTTTAATGTGGGTTATTTTTAAGCTTCAGAAAACCGATAATTGTTAATTTTAATTCTTTGAGAGAATGTTTAATATGTTGGAATTTCAATCACATACTTTTATTAAAATATTTTATTATTTTCATTCCAGTTTCTGGAATTGACTTTTATTTCGATTCCGACTGTTGTTGTATTTTACTATTTTAGGTTACAGAGGGCAAATGCACACCGTTACACTTCACAGGGGAGAATTTATCGGCTAATAGAAAGACTAATTGGTTGAAAGATGAATGGAAATAAAGTTGCAATGAAGTTTTATTCTCCACAGATATAAAACGACACAATAAAACGATTAGATACTGTTGTATAATCAAGAACTAGTTGATATAATGTTTTATATTTAGCTAGATTATCTTTGATGACTTTCTTGCAAAGTATCTTGCGCGAGGAAATTTTGACACGCTCACATGTCTTTCTCGGAATAGATATGTTTCGTGATATCTTTGAAAATGTAAGCGTAAATTGCCTTATCATAAACAACAGTGAACACGTTCGATTTTTCATCCATGTCGTTAATCTTTGTTAATCGTTGCTAATTTTTTGTCGTTTTCAAGTTATATTTAACAATGAATACATGTTGAAATATTTATTTAATACATTAGGGTGTTTACACTAAACTCTGCCTCAATTTGACTAATCTTACTATTTCCATTTACGTTTATGTTTATTGTGTTGAATAATGAAAAACGCACATAAATGAAACAGAACGAAAAGATAGGTGTCGTTATTAACCAGTTAGCTATTTTTGACGAGTATGCTCGTCATGAAGAAATGACAATATTTTGTGCTCTGACGAGCTCTTTCAGTGATAAAATTAAAAAATAAAAGAGTCATTTAATTACAACTTAGTTCTATATTATAACAGTTACAAACATTCTGTGTTCGACGAGTATACTCGTTATCGCTTTTTTTTTGGCGGCACATTTTAGGCACACACTTTTCAAAGAGGTTGCAACAACTAACCGGTTAATTAATTAATTTCATAGAAATTTAATACGATAAAGACAGAATATTTTCAACATTTTTTTGAAGTAATAAAATTTATTCTTGATGAATATCTCGTATATTGCTTGTCTTTATTACCAATGCAATAAGTATAAATATATGTAAGTAAAGGTATTTATGTACTTACAACGTAATTCGACAATTCGAAACATAGTTAAATGTATTACTTAGTACTTACTAGATAAATTTTGACAGAAATAAAGCTTTATATGAAAGAAACGTTTTCTAGTCCTCCGTCGTCGAATGTTTTGGTTATATTATATTTTATGATTTAAACTAATACATTTCTTTCGATCTTTTTCATTAGATAAAAAACAAATTCATATCAATGACTATTGCTAAAATATATACATTTTGTTTCAACCAAATTAATCAGAAAATATCTATAATCTACATATAGGTACCATAAAAAGCCAAATGTTTACGAGTATTAAATAATTTGTGTATTATTGGGGTTTATTTTTTCATGTATAATTATCCTCTTGCTAATTGTACTGCCAGAACTCTGTGTATGTGTGTGTGTGTGTGTGTGCGCGCGCGTGTGTCCGCGTGTATTAGCAAAATTATAAAGAACAATACAACAGCCTTGAACATGTCCCGAAAGAACAGCACAGTTGCGAATCTATTAAAAGGGAAAAACAAAATCTAAGTTGTATCCAAATCTAGGACAGTCAGCTGTTCCTCTAATTTTCCGACTATTTTACTACGATGGAAAAGGTAAGTACATGGAAACAATCTCAAGGTTTAATATCGCAGTAAACTGAAAATCTTAGATTGCTCTTAATTCAAAGACCCGATTTGTATATGTTTCTTTACTTTCTTTTATCGAATAATACTATTTTGACATAGAAAGATAGATACATTGCCAAAAATCTGCTATAATGTACATATCTGCTAGTATGTATATTCAAATCAAAAAGTGAACTTTGAGATTTTAACGTTACAATCAAATTTTAATAATTTAAGTAATAACAGCAAAGCAACAGAAGATTTGTTTAATCCCACGAGGTATATGTATTTTTTTATAATTTAATTGCTAAAAAACGGTTTTTTATCAATTTCAACGTGGAAAGAAGTATTCACGTTTCGTTTAAAGTAACAAAAATTGAAGACGACGATCTTTATTGGTAAAATTGAAAATGTATTATTGACAATTTATTATCATTTATCCAAATAACCTTTTCAAAGTAAATGTAACATTTCTGCATGTTAGATAGTGAGATGGATCATCGAGATAACACACTGTGTTTCGTAATTCGTACAGTGTAGTACGAATTCCTGGAATATATCCAATTATATCGACGGATCAGTTAAAGTACTTTCACTGAATGGTAATCAAGGTCTACTGTAAATGATCTGCTGCTCGTCTTACGACTTACACCTGTTCATGGAAACATTTGTAACAAAAAGCAACTTCCTTATACTTGCCGTCTCTGTATGTTATAAAAATGTCTTATATAATCTATTTATTAGTAAAAATTGGAATCGATTCAACAATTTTTTATAATACATTAAGATTATTAAGAAATTAGTATTAAATATTAAATTTATACTTGGACTAATTTCGATTTAATTTCCTATCTGCATCTCCAAAATTGCTTTAGACCCTAATTCAAAATAGTTATATATATTTTCTTTAATATTTATTTTCATTTATTAGAAATTATTATTCTTCTGTAAGATACATTACACAGTATGCTATCAATAATCGATTGTCAATAACATAAGAAATACATTATATACTGTAATTTTAATCAATCCAAGATTCCACTTTCGTATCTATTATCATTGATTATTATCATGCGCTACTTCATTATGTACATGTATCTTATATTTTTATTTATTAACATATCGATATACATGTATCGTTCGAACAGATAACATTCATTTACCGTTTAATGCAAAAATTGATCAAAAGAAAATATGCAGTTTCATACTTTTATATTGTATATTTATTGATTTTCTAAAAAAGGACACATATATAATTAACCCTTAATAACTATCATCAAAGGAAATCATATTTATTCCGTCTTTTTTTTTTTCTTATAATTTAATTTGTACTTCACAATTTGTCCAGCTGGACATTCGGTAAATTTTTCTAGCTATTATTCTGTCGTGAGTGAATTTTCACAGCAATATATTTTTAGTACCAATAAACTCCAATAAACGCACTTAAATGCCTCATAGTTATTCAATATGAAGTGAAAAGTGGAGAACATACTTTAGAACTTAATATTTAAGTATTATGCAAATAACGTTATAAAAATAATAATATTAAAACAAAATTCACAATTTGTACAATTTCACTCATGATGGTCTTCAAGGATTCATTGTATATCATTATTATTCAAATTAATTCTGTTTCGTACCCTTTTCGCACAATCTGGCACCGGATCACTAAGCAAGCTTTCGGTAGCTTCTTGAAGCGTTCGTAAAACAAAAATTTTGGGGATCATACATATTATGATGCGCGCTCGCGCGCGTATGTGTATGCATGCGTGTGAAATATAAACTTATATAATATAATACAAGTTTAATCAAATATATTATTTTCCTGCACCATAGATACGTTTCTCGCACATTTTTCATCGAATAATGACATCTATAGTGAACAGAATTTTTATATACATATGTATATATAATATATCTGTTCTTTCTAACGATTCACGGCGAATGGAATGATACTGTAATGATCCGTAGAGAAGCACAGACGTAAAGAAACCATAGAAATTCAATCGATCGTTGTCATCGGCCGATTGTATTCATGCTCGTGGACATAAATTTTAATCCTATCTTCGTACGATCCGCGTTAAAAGATTTTATTTCTGTTTCGATTCTTTCATTTTTGTATCACACAGCGTTTAAAAAATTTTCGTCTCTTCGTATAAATATAAGTGTGCAAACTATAATTTCATATTAATTATGTATATTATATAATCAAATATCTTGTTAAATATTGTTTTCTACATATTTAAAATTATAATAAGTATCTATAATATCGATCCACCATTATATGAATCTAGGATGGAATGTGGAATCGATCGACAAAGATGACAATATAACGTTGATACGAATCTTGATACTCCAATTTCTCAGAGCTATGTAAAAAGTATTATTAAATTTTATTTTAAAGAAGGAAGAGTATATAAGTAGTTGTAATATTATACGTCCTTAACAAAAGTACGTATCTATGGATACGTGGATCGCTTTTTAACAGAACTTGCTTTTGAAAAAAAAAAAAAGTAAAAATTTGTCTGGATAGCGTAAGAGTGCCTATGAGAACTGATAACAGGAAACTCTACTACATGCAATCACATTTTCCACTGTTTGACAAACAATTCACGTGACTATTATCTCGTGATGATAGACAAGAAATCTAGCGTAACAATCTCGATAAATAAGTCATAATTACGAAAATCTAATGATCGTAGAAAACATTTAGACCAGATAAAAAAAGGATGATAGAACATTTAGCAAAAGTACCGCCAAAATGACGTGCAAAATAGTTTAGAAATAAAATCGATCTAAATGCAGAATTCTATTGGAAGAAAACAAAAGAAATTTAAAAAATGTGAAAACAATAAGAATAAAATATATTCCGCGTATGAAATATCACGTAGTTTCTCGTGCAATTTGTATGTATATCCATTCGCATTTCACTAGTTTCGCCGACCGAACAAAAATATTACATATCCCTAAAATCGCGAATCGTTTCGTTCAATGTTCCGAGCTCGACTGGCATTTTGAATTAACGTTGCACTGGCCTCACGTCTGATACAATACCACTGAACTATATATGTACATGATACAGTGCGTAACGAATGTTATGAAACCAGAAATAAATCTAGTTTAAAATTGGCAGAGGGCAGAAAACAGTAAGGAAAATTGAACATCTCAATGCCATGTGAATATCGTATTCTTTATATTATGTGACGAAATATTTCGATTTAAATTTTTAAAGAAAAATTGTTAACCCAGCTGCGTCCTTTCAGCCATCTTAGACTTTATTTATCGTTACTAATTTCTTAAATTTCAAGAAAGATGTAAAAAGATTTTTAGCATAAATATTTTTTTATACGTTAAAAGTATTTTTATATGTACATCAAAATAAGAATGGTATTAAGATTAAGACAAAAATTTAACCACAGTAGATAGGACTAGTTCTTTCACTCTTCCCCAATTATCTTTCTCATTGATTCATGCCTGACATATTGTTCGGGTATTTCTTTTACAGTTTTCAGAAACATTGTCCTTTCTTAACATTAGGAATATTATGAGACTTTTTTTAAATTCTGCAGGAAATTCGGTTTACTTTGTCATACATTATGTATGCAGAAATACAGGAACAATGAGATAAATTTGGCTTATGTTTTTATTGAAAAACACAAAAATCAAGGTTGATTTTATGATAAACTAAAATATTTACATGAAAATAAATAACCAGTCGAGGACTGGACGCTTGTAATCAGATCGTTCGATATCTAGAGAAGAAGGACGCAGTTTCTATGAAAAACGAAAATGGATGTCAGCGACAATAAAAAACAACCATGTCAGTTACTCTTTGGAAAAACAAAGAATCTCTTGATCAGTTTAAAAATTTTCCAGAAATGTATCCCATAGCAATTAAATACGTAGATTGGATCGTAAAACACATTTCGTGAATATAAAATATATTTGTACATATTGAATTTGGAAAAATCATAGCGAAATCTAAAAAAACTGTAACTGATTTAATTATTATTAATAAATAATAATTAGCAGTTTAAATTAAAGTATTTTCTTTGTAAATTCGATGATTTTTTCATCTCTTACTACTAATCCTAACTTTAAGAGCCTTTTCTCAAAAAAGTTGTAGTGTTTGTAGTATCTATATTTTAGATATTAAAATATATTTAAAAGAAATATTGACGGATTCATTTGAATTTTGCTGTACTTCGAAAAAGTACATTATTTATGCGATGAAAAAATTGTATTGTAATTCTGTTAAGTCAAAAACAAATTGTCAATAGCTAATCATTAAAGCTTAAATCGATAAGATTACAAAATGTCATATTCAACAGAAGACATACATGTATTCATATTGATATAATTTGCAGATAAATTAATAAATGAATAACCCGCTAAAATTGTCACTTTTTTAATTTTAAAATTGCTTCAGGCCTACTCAAACTCTTGAGTATTTTAAGAAATACAGTAATACATCATAAAGACAGCCAAAGGAAAATAAGATCCAAAAATAATATCGAGCAAAGTGTATAAACCACATTCTGTATAAATCAAAAGAACATGAATATATATTTGAATATACCTATGTATGAATATATATACATATGTATACACAGTATATTTGAAACTTATATATAAAATATTCTTTGAAAAATAGATCGATTTATTTTTCAGTGACAAATTAGTTATTTATATAATAGTAAATTATCTAATGTAATTCTTAGTATAGAACTTACTCTGTTTGCCATTGATCTAATTATTTTAGAGTATTTTACTTTAGAAATGAAATTCTGTGTTATATACATACATACGTGTACATTTGCAAAGTATAATAATGGATAAAAATTGAAACAGTGGAGAATAATACTTTACTTGGGATGAAATGATAATGCTAATAAATATTGTGCATATCCATGTTACATGTATAATACTATTGATTGAAATGATTGCATAAATTAAATTGAAAATATATAAATTTAGGATATGTTAAATTCATAACATGTGGCGAACTATAAATATTAACGCAAGAATCAATCAACGATTTGGTAATTGGACAGTGTTAAACAGTATTAACATTTCCAATTAGTATAGAATTGCTTTCTATCGATATCAAATTAAACTAAAAGTGCGGAAACAAGTTATTCAAGTAGAAATACATTTGCTACTACAATTTATATTTCAATTACGAATCCTATTTTTCAATAATCCACATAGTTAATACATAAAAAATTAAGAATATTCCTTTTAACGATCAGTACATCTCGTAACTATCCTCAAATTAACCCTGCTACATCCTCTAGGAATTTACAAAGCAAACGTGCTTTTTGTAAAAAAAATATGAAAAATTTCTTAGATTAGTAGAAGATGTGGAAGAATAGTTGCTTAGGCAATATGCGTGATTTCTCGTTTTAGTTTAGTTCAGAATAAAATTTAATCAGATTCTCTTAAAACATAGCAAATTTTTTACTCGTAGAAATGAGAATGATATTGAACAAAAATTTGAAGACCGCGGTAGAATTAAAATTGTATTTTTCAATTTGTTAACCGGTTCGTCCCTTAATCAGAAACATCCGTAATTGGAAAATTAGAAGTTCACAGATCGATCTTAGTTAGATCTTAAGTATAAATACGATGTAACTTATTTTTTAACACAGAACTGAAACTACACATGGGAAGATACTGGATTCCTAAATAAAGAAATTAGTACAATGCCCGACAGATCGATAATTCAAATGTATGTATAATGTATTAACAATTTCGAAATTGAGGATACGTCGATTGTTTCGATATATTTCGATTACCTTGTAAGTTCCATGAAATTCTGGACATCGATCTAAATATGGCACCAAAGAATATTTCCGAATTCTTCCGACACTCAACGACACAGCTGACATATTTTCACGAACGACGAAAAAAAACAGCACACCACCAAAGTTTTCAAATATTCATGACGCGGGGGTCGTGTATCTATAGAGATTTCGCCACTGACTGACAGTACCAGTACTCGTGGGTGGCACAAGCCACAGGGATTCGCTATCACCTATCTGATATCTTTTCGTTTCGTCAAGAAATCATATCGATAATAATTTTCCCTGGAGAATTGTGGTAATGTTCTCTTATCGCGAATGAATTCTGCTTAATAAGATAATACCTCGTATATACCCATCCAGGCCAGCCGTTCCAAAGCTTGAAAAACGTTTAACCGAAATTTAAACAGCTACAGATGTATTACTAATTTATACGTATTTCGTGTAATCTTACTGAATTACGCCGCTATTGACATCCATTCCCAAAATTTCTAATGTCCTGCTACATTGAATACGTCTTTTTGTTTAGTGCTGGATAAGAAAATACTAGTTCATTGCCACCGGGAAAAATATCAGGCCAAATTTCTTGACCTAAGCGATAATTAACGAATTACGCTTGCTGATTGTATTCTCGCCTTTACTTTTACTACCTTTACGTTTTAGAAGATAACCGTATTACACGATTTAATGCTTCGAACTTATATGGTTCTCTTAAGATTGCTCGATTTAGCACTAATAATATAAAAAATATAATAAAGTGTTACAATTTGCACACTGCAGATATAATACTAATAGTATAATACAAGAAGTTTCGTCTACTTCGGATTGCTTAATATATTAATAATTGCTTTTATTTATACAAAAATATTGTGTCAAAACCAAGTTGATTGATTTAGAACAAGAAATATGATGACTTACGCTTTTCCGCACATCATTTTTCTTTTTCTGTCTTTCAAGGTCACTGACAGTTTTTAAGCGGGACAATTTTTATGTGCTAAATTTTGCACATTATTGTCAATACTTTCATGATTCACGTGCTCCAATTTATAACATGACTCATTTTATTAAAAGCTGAATTTAGTATTATCATTTTATTTGTATTGCCCTCCTCGTGTTCCTTCAGTACCTTCATAAGGATAAACAGACTAAACGTGTAAAACGTCGTAAGTAAAAGATTATTTTAAATATTGCAGTCGTCGTTTCCATACTTATAATTCTTGTTTGCATACTTATGTTCATACTGTAACATATTTCTTATGGTATTATATATATTTATATATATTCCTTATTTAAACGTATATATAGAATAAAGATAGAAACTATTTGTAACCATTTAAGCGCGATGACACGCGTTTCAAAATCTCAATTAGTTCTCATCATGCATAACATAACATAATATAATATAATATAATATAATATAATATAATATAATATAATATAATATAATATAATATAATATAATATAATATAATATAGTGTATGTTTACGGTTTTCATTCCGAATATGTAGGTATGTATATAGGTACATAATTTCATAAAGATGGCAGCTGAGCTTCGACGTATTGTATCGCCATCTATCAACTAATGCAAATAACATGAAGAACTGCACTGCGTCGAAAAGCACGTTAGACGATAAAGATGTACATATATGCATCAAGCTTTTCTCTAATTCAAGGAAAAATATAAGACAGATTAAATAACTCTCGTCATTGTTGGAAATAACAACGAAACAATTCTATGAAAGAATGCAACATGAAAATGTCACGACTAAAATAGATTAACCGCACAGGGTATGCAATTACTCAGTTCGGATGCCTATAGCGAACACGAAGCACGTGTAAAATTCTTTGTATTCTAAAACGGGCTTATGAGTCGTCAGACGGCCATGTTACGCAACAAAGAGTAAAATATCGCAAACAAATAAAGCACGTTTACTTCACTTGATTTCGTTGGTCGTTTTTAGCAAATCGGACGATGCGAAGCTTAAGAACGTGTTTAAGATTGTGAACATTCTAGATTGAACTTCCTTTCGGGCATTATCTAATTAGCATTACTGATCGATACTATCGCATATATTGTCTTATCTTCGTTACAAATCGTCTTTCGTACGATTTATTTACTAACCTAATCTCTATGCGTTACTAATTGAGCCAACAATCCACGTACGGGAAGCATTCGCAAAGGAGACCTTACGTGTCGACGTATCCGTCATAGTCATAATAGCCCTCGACGCATTGTAATTCGTCTTTCAACCGAATCGATAAAGCTTAAAGGAAGCCTTGTACCTACGCTCCCCTGTCTCCTAACCTCACCCACGAAACATTGAATTGAAACATTAAAGTCACATATCGAGATCTGTATCGCAACGGTATCGCAAATTTAGAAATACAAACCTCGAACACCTTTATACACATTTCCACCTAAAATTTTATGCAATTTTCGATAGCATGTAGATAAATGTTGTAAATTGATCTCAGATCTCATGCGGAGATTAATGATTATTATTATTACCATTAGCATTATCGTATCATCGAAAGTAAGATATTTCTTTTTTTAACTTATCTACTATAATCGGTGTTTTTAAATATGCTATTAAATATGCTAGTGTTTTAAATATGTTTTTAAATATTTTAAATATGCTGAATACTTTGTTTAGTCTTTAGTCAAATTTTCACATACGATGCATGGATGTTAGTAAAATATATAGGTCAGTAAATATATAAAGCAATATTTACCATATTCTTACAGAATTTTACAGACCTTAACTATCTGTTTAGAAATTGTCCGGCAATATACTAAAATTAAATATTACATACATATATTACATACATACGATTCATCAATATATCTAATTCCTACTTGACTTTCATTTGAAATGTTTAAATTCCTAATGTTTTTAGTGTTCAAGTAGATGATAACAATAGTCTTTTCGTGATTTTAGACAAATCTTTTTATATGATTTATACCTTAAAAACTAAATAGTCTCTGGGAATAGACATTTTTCCCAGAATGCTTTCTTACAAATTTTCATATTTATTAGTTCTTTAAAATCAATTTTACGTGTTTTAATAAGGAAATATTCTTGTAATACAGAATATACCGACTGTTTATCAACACACAGTTCATTACTTATGATCCTGTAATTAACTTATATCTTATCAAAAATAACTAATTGTAAATATGTGTATACTTTTGATCAGTGGTATAAGTACATACCTACTTACGTATGTATGTATACACATATGTTAATCTTGACTCTTGACATTAAATGTTTTATTTATTTATTTCGTGATTTAAACTAATACATTTTTCTAATTTTATATTATAATATTAAATAAAAAATAAATTCACATCAAAAACTAGTAACTAAAACATACACATTTTGTTAAGGCGAAATATTAATAAAAAAAATATCCGTAATCAACATAAAAATTGAGATAATTTCATTTGTTGAACCTTAAGATTTGTTAATTATAACAAAAATTTTGTGCAATTATTTCATGTTCTATGGATATCCTTTGTTGTTTTAAAAATAAGAAAAGATTTCGTTACGAAGATCTGTGTTCGTTACCCCGACACTTAGTGACGAAAGTAATCTACCCTTTACAAAAGAAGAAGGTAAGGCCCTCCAAGTTTCTTGAGGCCAATTTATCACACATTTCGTCACACAACCACGCAATAACTGTTTATGTTCAGGGTCGTTCGTTACACTTGTTATTTACGAAAACTGTTTTACACGATTCGCATGTTTTACTTAAAATTCTTAAAAATAAATAAATATTGAAAAATTGGCGAAGTTGGAAAACTAATTCTGTCATATCTATAGACCTCTTACTGGTAATGAATTGTATCTCAAAAAAGACCTGCTACCGAGAATTTGAATCCTCAGGATTTCGATATTGAAGTAAATTCGTGCAACTATACATATTACTTCCTTAAAGACAATTTCTGCCAATATTACTCAATATGTATTGCAACCAGGACGAAAGAAATCAAATCTAAGTAGAAATTTACTTTCACTACTAAATACCATAACAAGTCCCCCATTTAAGCTACTTTGCATATCATTGTATATTATGTGCATTCTTTGCACATTTACACTTTCAAATTTCCCATAAATAAATAAAAATCTGCAGTATTTCACTGCAGAACATACTAGAAAACTGCTTTAAAACATAATAATATTGGTAAAAACATACGTAACATACCTAAAATTGATTTATAAAGCAAAGTTACTAATAAATTTCATTGTATCATATATCGACATCGATAAATACGATTATATGTAATAATAGTAAAATAAAATAAAATTTCGTCTTAAACAATGTTCTTTTCGAATTCTTTTTATACCAAGCATCTAACGAAGTAATAATTAACAATTAATAGTTACTTAAAGATTATTTCCAATACTTGAAAAGGAGAAAATAATTACTATATAAATACAAATCGTTTGATCAAAGGGAAATGTAACTGAAAGACCGTTTTAACCCAGAGGGAAGGACTATGGAAAATAAATAAATAAATTAAAATAAAAATCATTTTGTGAAATCACGCGTGAAGTAAGGAATCAATCCACCACACCTTACTATGATGCACACTACACACATATGTATAGTCGCGAACGACAATTTAAATAGTTAATAACGAACTATTTTTATCGCATTTACTTTATCTTCATGCAATTTGTTTCTTTTAAAAGATATAAGAAGCAACAAAACAGCAGACCTTCACAAAATAAGCAACGTTCTTTCTCCGTTCTAACCGGAAACGAACATTATTATCGCTGCTGATAATTTCCTGTCTAAACGCAAGGAATTTAGATGAAAAGCATCATCGACTCGTAAACAACCTTGTAACCAACTATTTTTATGTATAGAAAGATATTTCAAACTCATTATTTAAGAAAATAAACGAACAATCATGTCGTAATTTGAATTATGTAGTTTTGAAATATGAACTATGTAATTAACTTACATATGTATCCAAGTGCAGTTATAAATTAAAAACAACAGTTACGTTTTCCAACAGTTATAATTAAAAATTTAAAAAGTTATTGAAAATCATAATTTAAATGATTTTACTTAAGAATAATAATTATAAATGATCGAAATCATTTTGTTTATAAATAACCATCATTCATGACGGAAATTATTTTTAGTTACAGATCATCATTTTTGGCGACGAGAATATTTTTTGGTTAGTAATAACCAGAAACAATTTCTGGTACAAATAATAGTTACCGGAATGCTTAAAAGTTAATATTTTTTAATAAAATCGTTTAATTTTATCGAAATCTCTTAGAAATTTAATAATCATTGTCTTAACATTGCCTTAAAACTAAGAATTAACTTTTTCAAACTGACGTCTTCGTAAAAAATTTTTAGGATATGTTTAGATATTTGTAACAGTATAGAAAAAAATTGCATAGGAAATAGAAATTTGTTGATTTTATTTAATGGCTATCAAATTTTATCAAACTATATGAATATACAATTCAGATGATTCAAAATTGGCTCACAATTACCTATACCTAGTTTACTAATTAGCACTAAAAAAAACAAAAGGAACAATGATCACGAATAAACCAAAAAATTATTTTTTATAATAATATTTTCTCAACTCAACGTTTTTATTATCCATTAATAAAGTGAGTAAGTTACGGTGTCACTGTCACTAGCATCAGCATATCGTTTCTCTTGTTCAATCTTCTATCTAATCTAGCTATCCCTAAGACGACCTTCCTCATAGATAAAAGATGTATCTCTCATAAACAATGTATGTAATATGTAGATACCTAGAACATCTAACAATAAGCTTTATCATACCTTTCCTTTACTCCCCTAATATTTCCTACCGTGATACTAATACCATCATTGACAACCCACACGATCAGACAAAGCCTTATTTCTTGAAAAGATGTGATTGAATTTCCACAAAAAATTAAATAAATAATTCGGAAGAAACAATTTCACTTACCTTTCTCTTTCTCTCCTGAACGAAATCTACCCTGCGAACCCAGACTTCCTCCGTCGAATCATAATCAAGAGTGCTAGAACTACTCGCCTGACTCTTCATTTCTATCAAACTGCTGTCGAAGAACCTTTTATCGAGATGAGGACTAGGCAGAGGACTGGTCCTCGAGAAAGTCATACTGGTCGAATAGGTCGGCGGATCCGTGGCTGGGAAGGTCATCCCAGGGCCAGTGGTATGCCTTCTTCTTAGAGGAGGCTTCGTGGTGGACGTCGGTGAAGTAACCGTCGACGTCGTAAACCTAGATGACGAGGTAGTTGTCGTAGCAGTCGTCGTCGATGTGATCGTCGAGGTAGTTGTCGAAGTTGTCGTCGTTGTCACCGAAGAGATGGTAGTTTGGGTATTCGGTTCAGATATACTGGGGGTAGGATTCGACTTTTGATCGATTCTCTCAGAGCTGGATTTCTCTGAAGTAGGCGGACTAGAAGCTTTTGAGGAGTCACTATCGTTCTTTTCGTCCGACTCTTCCGTCTTCGCGACATCCTTCTTACTTTCACTAGCGCTTTCCGTGGTCGATGCTTCCAAGTTTTTCACTGAAACACAAAAAAACGTATGTTAGCAACGATAAACTATGAAGGATTATCGATGTCACTTGGCCCGACGTTGTTCAACTTTACGACAATTTTGCCCTCCTTCTTGTTAGTACGAATGTGCCCTATGTAGTATTTTCTTCTTTCCTTTTTTTTTTTTTTTCATTTTAAGGAAAACTAGAAAATCCTATGTATTTCATAGAAATCTAGAAACAGTCTGGAAACATGCATCATTTATTAAGACAGGCTGAAGTTTAAATGTCAGTAAGATATTCTATTGCGATACATATGTTGATATGACAGCTAAGTCTTCGGCAATCTTCAATTTTTTAACGAATTTTTGTTTATTTTTCTTCAAATAAAAATGTTTAAAAACCGGAGCTTCGATCCATTTATATATTTAGAAAATTTTCATATAAAAATTTGTTATCTATTCGTTAAAATGCGATAGGAGGCAACAGCGATCACTGAAATCTAAGGATAAACCTAACATCTAACGATACAATGTTGGCAGGTTTGCCTTGAAATGCATGATAGTCTCCTTGAGCATCTTCTGTAAAACAAATAATGCAGCACAAAACTCATTAAATCTTATAAACAAAAACAAATAGAACATATGTTTATATCCCTTTTTATTGTTTTCTAGTGTATAATCAATTTCTGCTGCAAGTGTATTTTGACTGTCACACTCTGTCCTATCACGACTATCCTATCAAGAATAGGAACACTGTTCGCAGAATAGGAGTATGAGGAATAACACGATACCTCGCGACTTCTAAAATTAATGCATGCCCGAATGATTTGACTAAACTAAGTAATAATTTATGCATATGAAAAGGACATAAAATTTTCTAATAAGTACGAATTAACGGGGAACATTCTTGGTGGCGATCTCGTTGTCCAATTATTAATTACCGACAAAGTTGGTATTATTTGAGTCGGTCGCATTTGTAACAGCCGCTCCTTTCACTGTTATAAAGTCTGATACCGAGCATTGAGCTTCGTGAATCGAGTCGACACACTCTAGTTTGCACAATTTGCCAGACTCTATCATGCAGCATCGTAACATGTCGCGTTGTACGTCGTTTGTTATTATATTTTTCTTCGCACGAATTATATTTTTCTTCGCGTGGCTGACAAAACATGCATAATATTAACGGGCAGCGATATAATTCAAGAGAAACAGCTATTAAACTTGTTCGGACTGCCGATTTGAGTAAGAAAAGAGAACGTGGAAGATTCGCAAGCACTTGGAACTATTACATCGTTGGAAACGTGGAATATTATGCTTCCGGGGGCACTCTATAAATAAACATCGGCTAAATGAAGTAACTGTTCGCATCTCTAGCTGTGTTCCATGAAGTGGGTAATTCGCAAACAGTAGACGCGTTGCTCTCGTATATCGCAAACAAAAAGTCGTTTCGATTGATAGTCACAAGAAAAATAAATGAAATGAATGGAAAATGTAACGCGTTGTCATTAAACTTGGCGATAGCGATTAAAAGAAAAGTGAAGGTATGTGTGTATAACGTTTCCCTTTTTGGTAATAATAAATATAACACATCGTTATCGAAAAATAAAATGTCTTTTTAGCAGTGATAGTAAAAACGTTGCAAAGCGAAACTAAACACAGTTAAACCTCTAGCCGCACGCTAATCTTAGTTCTCATTGAACGAGAACGAGCCCCTGTTAATAGCTCTTAGCGCGTTTTAATGCTCGAATCATGTTTCGTAACATGCTGCTTTCCTCGCAATCTTCCATAGACGCTTGCAATGGCTGCAAACGATCGGAGAGAATCAATCCGGTTCTTATAATGAAACATGTAACATTTTAAATCGAAGCGAAATAAATGAGGAAAAATGAGATTAACTGTTGAAAAGTAATTATATCGAAAAATTAATTTTTCATTTTATTCACATATACCTAATTGACTTTGTTATGTCTTTAAAATAATATTCGGTTCAAACGGATTCTCAGATTTGAAGAAGATATGAAATAATCGTTCTTATATATATATACATACACAATTTTACACTGAAATTTTTTTCTTCAAACATTACAAATCTTTTTATTTGCTGGAACGAAAGAAAGATTGAGACATAAAGATTCGATAATAAGATTAATTTGTTAATTTGTTTAGCTTATGTACCTAATTTGTACAAAAATTTCTATAAAAAGATAACTAAATATACGAATAAGATAAAATAATAGATATTCACTGAATGTCTAACTCTCTAAACTAAACAGCAGTTGTACAACATTGCTCAAATATGATGTATGAATGAATTCCTTTGTATCCCACTTCAAGATACTTTAAACGCACGTGAATACATATTTTGTGTCGTGATTTAATGCAAACACCAATATATTTATTGTCGTTAGACAGAACACAATAAACGTAATAAACAGCAGAAGTTTGTGTAGATTTATGACAAATTCTTTGTTTAATTTATTTACTTTTGTTCTCCATAGTTAGGTATAGTAGATTGTAGGAATTATTTACGGAATGTTTTTGAATAAAGTAGCTGTGCGTAAATAAAGCCAAACTGCTTTGTATATCACGAATAAAGTCAACATTAAGATTGTAAAAATTTTAAACGAAATGTCTGTTAATTTAATTTCTTACACGAAATAACATATTTTATTTGCGTAAAAATATAAAAATACTTCGATAAAAATAACAAATGAAAGAAGGTATATAAAAGGCTTACTTACAACCTAATAATACCGATATGTTATCAACTTATGTAGGTATGTATATATGTCTCGGAAGAAAAAAATATGTAATTATATTGATACATTAATTGTTTACCGCTATGTGATTATCATCTTATCGAAATTTATGTCTTATTAAGATCTTTCTTTTCAAATTGTATGCAAAAATTTAATTTATTAAATAACAAATATATCATAATGTAATTTTAACATTAATATGTTATTTAACCAGATTTTAGCTCTTTCTGTAATTACATAACGTTTTTACATAACGTTTGATATTCTAATATAACAAACGAGTTTACATATTCTTTAAACAACTAATGAGACAGCAGATAACTATAAAATCAGATATACCATAACTTATGCATACAATAATTTTCTATCGATCATTTTTTTCCTGCGAATTAAAAGGCAACGAGTTCAGTATCATCGATACATTATGATACATTAAGATAGATATGAGATAACCAATGAGGTAATGGACAAGTTAAAAGAACAAGTTTTAACAACGTTAATGCCAAATGATATGAAAAATGTTCCTGGCAAGATAACACGATTCAGCAGATTCTATGTAAACAAGAAAAATAAATGTTCTAAAAACATGTCAATGCGTGTGGAAAATTTGCATTGAAATATTAAAGATACTTATTCGAGAAAAATAAAAAATACGCTGCATTTCCTTGATATTTCGATCTTTTTTTCTCTATCATACAAGGCACTTGAATATTGTGAATTAAATAATATTTTCATTTATGCAATGAAAATTATCGCTAACTTTCATGAACCATAAAATCTGTCTATAGCAATAATCTATAGATCCATCTAAATATATTTAAACAGATAACAGATTAAATAAGAATTTTAACTGCCAATAGTAACTACATTTTATTTGAATAAAACCAGTTTAAGTAATGCTATTATCGACTAACTTAATATTTGTTTTCTTTCCAAAATTTGACTTTATTTTCTCTTTACGTAAAAGATTAGTAAATAAATAATTAACTCTTTTTCTCTTCTCTTATCTTTTATATTTTCAACGGTGAGAGCAGAATATATTAATTTATTATGAGATCTTGAAATATCTCAATGAAAATTTGAATCGTAATTTATAGCTTATGATTATAAAGTTCAACTTAACTGAACATTACGGAAGCTTTGCATCGTGTGTTACTTCGGAACGAAATAACGACAGTGTCTGTATTACCTGAGTTAAGTACTCCACAATTGGATCTCACAGTAGCAATCGACCGCTTCGCAACCATGGACGAGATATTTAAAAACGATATGCGTTCCTAAAACGATATGCTTTTCATCCGCTATGAGGCTTTGTGAATTAACATTTTTTCGAATTAGATCTCTCGTTCTGATAAATAAATATACGAGATATCTCGTTCATAGTAGCCCACCGTATATAAACGATACTGTGTCGCGGGACGATACATCCGTGACATCGTACGATCCATATTGTGTCACGACATATCTCGTCGATGGTTGGGAAGCGGTTAAGAGTTAAAAATGTTAAAACTTTAAAATAAATAAGAATTTATTTGTTCAATTATTTTTATAAATAAAACTTAGCACATTAACTAAATATTAGAATAATAATGATAATAAAATCTTTTTACACGCTAATTGAACACACTAAATAGTCATTGACGAGAACTGTAATGTTAAACAAATCAAACAGTGCAAAGGACAACTTAAAGAACGGGAAATAGTTGCGGAGAAGTTTAAAGAGAAAGTGATGGAATGGTACAGGCAGCTGAAAAGGAAAAGAAAGGAGATACAACGCTTAAGAAATAGAATATAAGGAACAATACTAAAGGAGGATAGTGCAATAAGAAGATGAAAGTAAAAGTACAAAGGTATGGGAAGGGGTATAAATATAGAATTCGAAAAACAAAAATAATACAGTATATTTACAGGTTATATTAATAGAATATAATTTAGTATAGTAAGTTGAAGTGGATAATAACAAGGCCAAAAAGAAGCGAGAGAGGCGCAAGTGGATGAAGTATGAGAGGGAGGACATTTTAAATAAGCTAGTATTGTAAAACCGAGACCATTTCTTGGCAACATGCCGAAATAAAGACATATATATATACAACGTAAAGGACAAGATTCAGCAATAATAAGTATACACCTAACTTCCGATATTGTATATTGTAATATACAATAAATACTAATATTATGTATCTTTCTTACCGTCTTCATTTTCGTATTCATCCTCTTCCCTGCACTCAGACAATCGTCTACCCCACGGATAAGGACTATGCGTTTGATTTCTTGATGGTAATCTGTTCACGTGAGAGAGAAAGTAATGATGAAAGAAACTATCCACGCCATCTGACTCCTCTCCAGAAGATTGCAGCATATCCTTAAGGGCAGCTAAAGAGGTGATAGTATTATAATTGATAGCTGAAATCAAGTCATCCTCGATATCACTGTCATCCGTCGTGTCGTCGTTTTTCGTCGTTTGATCTGCTTTCTTGACTTCTGAAGTAACCGTCTTAGTTTGCTCGGTTTTCGAAGCCTCCGTCTTATCGTCTGAACTGGTTTCAGACTCGTCATCGGAAGTGCTGGTAGACGTTGTACTACTCGATGATTTCTCGTCTTTCTTCCCATCAGTTTTTTCCTCTTTGAGTTCGTCTTCGTCGGAGCCTTTACATTCGTCCACGTCGTCATCTTCGTCTTGAGAATCTTGAGATACAGCCTTTGATAATTTATTCGAAGCCTCGTCATTTTGACTGATATTCTCTAAATTCTTTAAATTCTTCAACGCCTCCTGCTCCTCTAAATCCTTGCTTATCTTCACGTTAATGTCTTCTTGACCCGTCATTTTGTTTTGACGCTGATTATTGGCAGTCACATCACATTCGTCCGACTCGTTTTGCTTGTCTCCACCGGAACTCTCCATTGAGAAATCTGAAAGGTATAATTTTTCTTTAATATTCACCGTACCCAACTATAATTCTTGAATAATTATTGTCAGACGTGTAATTTCATTTCATAAAATCCCACGTAATTTCGTTTTAACATTGTCGTTCCACAAATACATCATATTATACTATCAAAACTACATTACTACCATACATTATATTTTCATAAAATCGTTATGCATCGTTGTGAAAATTATTCTCTTATTGTCTATATAGATTGTCTTTTACGTGCATTATGTTTTCTTTATATCAGAAAAATGGTGTTTCTGTTATCAATGACTGATAGATAAAAATTTTTTCTACGGTTCACAAACGCCTAGGAAATTGTAAAAAGGATTAAAATATGACTTGTAGATATCATGTCTTGAAATGTCTGAGAAAAATAATACATATATATATACACACACACACACACACACACACTTGGCTGTTGTATCTCTGAATTTTTTGAAATTATAATTGAATTAAACAATAATTAAACATACGCGTATGTATACAGTAATATTTGGTAGGAGCAACTGAAGACAAAATGAACGTTACGTCTAATCCCTATACTCATATAAATGGAATGATGATTTCTAGATCGCAGATATTGATGCAAATTCGTTAATAGAATAGGGAATTTAGGCTAGAATCTGTTTCATCCACCAAATAACAGCTGCTATTCTTTGGATATTTTATACATATCTATCTACATATGTTTTCACATATCGTTTGCATTTTATGCTTTTTACACTTTTAATTTTCTTATAAATACATAAAACTCTGTAGTCTAGTGATATCAAATTTTTATTTCGACTTCTGCGGCAGAGGGTTATTTAAATATCCCATAATACAAATGTTTTAACCAAAGAAATAAAATACATTTGTGTTGTCATTTATGTTTGCATGTATATTCCATTTTCTTTAATACAACTGCCAATCAAACAAATAATTTTTAGTTATTATATATCAGAAATATCCATTTTTTCCGAAAATTAGTCTATTAGTCTATTATCTAATGTTGGATTATTTTAGCAGGAAAAAGTTTCGCGAGGCGCACCTATATGTTTTAGAGTTATTTTAAGAGAGAAATAAACGAGTATGAAGTATGGAAATAACGACAAATTACAAAGAAAAATTATCTTAAAAATTCAAGACTGTAGACCCCAAAGAGGTTCCCATTATGGTACATGAAAGACTTTGCTCCAAGCAGTTAATGATGATGTATACTGTATGTGGTATATATCTACTTCGCTATTCATTGCACGATTATTTCGTCGTTCCTTAAATACTCTGCTAAGGTACAAAAATTATTCACGATATTTTTGTAATTTTCCAGAATGGCAGGGGAGCAGATTTTCAACGCTGCGCGATTTATAATCGAAGCGTTAGTTACTATGACACCGAAAAAAATTAAAAATAACTTATCAATCGATTAATTGTGTAATAATATGCTCGTAAGTCGATGCGTTAATCTGTACTTATTCTCTCCTCGTAGAACGTAAATATAATTATTCCTTTTATTAATATTCGTAAAACCTACAAATATTTTCTTTCTTCTTCTCATCTTTTTCCTTCCAAGAAGTACGAAATACAGAATGGCGTACGAAATATATTCCTTTCTATTTTTTTCCTTTCACAACGTAACATTCACATTCGCAATACAAAGTAACGTAGCAAATAATCACGTCAAAATCGAAAATAATAGAACAGACGAATGTTCCCAAATGATAAAAGAACTAAAGTTCATAATGCAACGTAATGGAATATACGAAAGGATATACAAATTTTTTAATTGATCGACCATGTCTCTTGAATCATGCTTTTATGCAAGTTTTAACGAGAAACAGAAAAAAGAAATATCGCGAATAACGTCTGAACAAAATCTTAACCACCATTTACAATTTATAAGATAGATGCGCTTCCTCTTATTGGTTAACAGCAACAGCAGCGGCAACAATGCTTTATAGATACTCTATCCTGAAAGATTCCTTAAGGGACTTTCATCTGTTTCTTGTACAGTCATACAAAAAATATTACAGAATTTTAATTGAAAATAGGTTGTATATCAAATATACAGCCGTAAGCTAACAATAATATTATTATATTAATTATTTATTAACAACAATATTAATTATTAATTTTCTAAAGCTTGACACATATCATATACCTATGTATATTTATGTATATTTTAGTACATTTTATGTTAGTCAAGTGAACATTATAATTATATAAAAATTCGTTTTAAGAATATACCAATATTTTGAACAAATTTTGACTTGTTCAAATAAAAAGAATTAACGTTGGCATACGCTATTGATTGAGATTAAAACGAACATCCAATAGAAAAAGCTTTAATTCAACGATTCGACGGAACGAATCCCGTTTACCTCTGCGATTTTCAAAAATCATTCAGCTTTGCTTTTTTTACTATGTCGTAATTTTTATTCGTTATACGTGTTAAACGAGAACTATGTTTGCCACTTGAAACCTTACGCCTAGAGTCTTAGAGGAAGAAACAAAAATGGCCGTCGACCCAAATAACTTGATTGATTAAATGCAATACGCTGGTAAGCTCTGTTTTTGAATCCTTGGTTCGACAATTCGATCGTTTCTTTTCCTCTTTTTCGATCAATTTTTTCGTGTTTGGTTTTCTTCGTGAAAAATTCCGAACAGTCTACCGAACCGGAATAAACCTAACATATACCTATTTAAATTCGAACATTAGCATGATTAACGTCGAAATTACCAACGAAGTGCAAATTACGAAAATTGTTTTTCGAATATTATTTTCCTTTTCTTTCCCTTTTTTTTTTTTCTTTTTTAAGAAGTAAAAGACGCTTTATTGCATCTGTGAACACGTCACTGGCGCATTGCAGTAAGTACGCCCTCTATTTCGTAACCGTGGTAACGTTTGTCTGTATACTAAGTTTTACTATAGATGCATATTGTACATTGTACAGCAACCTGGTTCTTCACCATACCCGCTAGGAAAAGCAAGTAAATCACAGTATGTATGTAATGTACCTATATGACACGACGCGGCGCGCCGTGGCGTAACATGCAATAAAAGACTTACGTATAGCTACAGCACCAATTATTTTTATCAATGAACTTTTCCCGTGCTCTCACGTATCAACCGAAAATTCAAAATAAAGAAAGAAATGCGGTCAAATGCGAAGCAAAATCAGTTTGAACGTAATGCTTGATATAATTTTCAGAAAATTATTACGCGCAAACAAACGTCAATAAACTGATAACTCCTTCGACGAAATCGAATATATCACACATAAGGTTACATTAACAAACTTTGATAACAGTCGCATTCGATCTTAAATACATAACTTGTGATGAAGTAATTTTAAACAGTAATGAATCGTACGATGAATAAGACATAATGATTTTTAAAGTGAAAAGTATTGCGTAAAATACTTACATCTATCACAGTGATTGTAGGAACAATCCAAAATACAATTTAAAAATATCGAACGTATCGCATCTTTTATATTACATAGGCCTACAATAACATAAAAGCGTTTCTAATTTTTGGAAAATTCAGATTGAAATTTATTCATCAATAAATTAGAGCTGATAATAATTAATTACCCTTTTTAATTATTATTAATGTATATTATAATTTATAAATATCGTGGCACTATAGTATTTGTAATAATTCTACAAATTTCAGTTTTAAACAATTTAAAACTTGTATATATAGTAATCTTTTATACAGTAACATATATTTGATAATAAATAATTACGTGAACGTTCTTGTTTTAAATCTTTACGTATTACGTACGTAAGTGTACGTAAAATAGTAAATATACGCTCGAATGTGTCACACAACTATAAAATTACACAAAAACTTTCAAATTTCATGTGCAATTTACCGAATGTCCAGCTGGACAAATTGTAAGGTACAAATTAAATAATAAAAAAAAAAATTTCATGGGTTGTGTTAGATATTTTTAGGTTTATATGTTAACGTGATAAAGGACGACGTACATGCGTCATATTTGAAATGATATTGAGAAATAATTTATCCTTTTCTTTCCCAAAAAGAAAGGAAAGCAGCAGAAAACTATTCTAATTTATTCCTGTCCTACGTAACAGAATATCTTATTATAGAAAAACAGCGCTCGATGTACAATGGTGAACGTGTTGCAAGGCTACTCTCTGTCCTTCACTGATTTCGATAATTTTTTAACATGTTGTCGGCAGCATGATTCTGAACAACTTTTTCTTATACATGTAGCCGCCGTGTCAGTCAGTTCTAGTTTCCGAGATATTCGCAGAATACTACACATTGATACACTGGTACTATACACTGCAACTACGCGTTGAATCCTGCCCATATGTGTATATCTCTAACACAGTTACAAGCATAGCCGACACGTTCACTTCGTTCGCTGCTTGACGATCTTGTTTACATCCATCAGCCATCGATCTCTTTATCTTTGTATCATAACTATCAAAAGATCGGTTTGTTTGCGACGTTCGTTATTAATTAATTTGTTATTTTTTTACACAAACGTTACCGGCTGAATTAAAAAAGCTAATCCAAACCAGTAGTAATACATTACTAATACATTAATGATATACATTTTTAATTAAGTTACAACTAATAGACATTTCTTACAGCCCCGCATATGGAGTTGTGCACGAGACTTTCACCCGAAAGATCGATGGAATTAGTGAAATGTGAAATAAAATCGTCCCGCGCCTATCCAAGTGTTTACGTATATTATAAACTAGTCCTCGTTTATATATACTATAAACTATAAATAAAAGATAGGAGTTAGGTTTTGTTTAGGTTAGGTCATTGTATCTGGTACAATTATAGGCAGGATCTATTATACTGATATCGACACTTTTTTGTATATATCTTGGAAACTAAGGTCGTTTGACATAACGGAAAGTTACTTATATGTATACAGGAAAATGTTGTCCAAAATGTTGACATCTACAACTTATTAAAAAATCATCGAAGTCGGTGAGATGGATGAGACGTCGATAATTAATAAAAACGTTTCAAAACATTTTTTTTTAATCGACAAACCACTACGAAATCTTCAAATCACCCATTTTCTGTATATATATAATACAAAGGTAATTGACCTACTCATCAACGCCCAGCTTAAGTCGTTGTATCTAGAAACGTGTTTGGACATTAGACAGTGTACTTCTCTTATGACATAGGTATGGGATAAGCAAGAATTTTTGGAAATAGGGACCCTAAAAAGATAAAAAGTGGATAAAATTTTTTTACAGGATACACATGTCTCTATGTCCACTAAAATTAAACACGTGAAATTTAACTTCTAAAGCATGTTCGAACAGAGGATAATAAACATAAATTCAAATAGTGTGCGAGCGAAATCGCGGGCGGATAGCTAGTCTTATCAATAAAAAGAAAGTAATTTAAATAGACAGTTCTCTAATCCCCTCGAATCAGGTTAATAAATCAGGTTAATAATAAATAATATCGGTAAAGCAAACGTGACACGGATAAGATGAATAACTTTTCTCCTTAATATGTATATTAATATAAATACAACAAAATCATAACTCATCGGGAGTGTCCATGAGTACTTTAAATAAAAAATAATCTGCATCAGTTCGATCAAGCAGAAACAAAATAAAAGAACAAGAATAAAATACTATTGGTTAGCGTATTGACACGTATTGATTTCTATTAATTCAAGTTCAACTATTCGACTATTAACGCAAATAATCACGAGTTTCAATTGGATTTTCTACGACGAAAGAGTTCTAGGATGAAATTTACCAAAAATACGAATAGAGTTATACATAGCCGTTTAACATAATCTTGACAAGAATAAAGTAGTCTCGACGATATAGATAGACAAATATCGCGGAAACATATACGGATGTTTGGCAGCACGCCAGACTCGTTTTATGAATATGTACTTGTTTCCCACGTATGAGAGTGTGACGTAAAACTATCACCTTCAGGGCTAGGGCGCTCCTCGCCGATTCACTCCCCCCCCCTCTCTAAACATCTTCTCAAAATTCTATGTTCTCCACCTTAATTTCCCTTTTTCTATTTCCATCCTTATTATATTATATTATATTATATTATATTATATTATATTATATTATATTATATTATATTATATTATATTATTTTGTAGTTCAATCTATCCGTGAAATGCAATTGTATTATTCTTTCGCGCAAACATTCGTAGAATAAACAGTGGAACGTACAGATTAGAGCATCGCCGCTTTAACGTTGAATTGTTGGATGAGACATCGAAAGAGTGCACCTTGTCACGAGTGTTTGCAATCGTAGCACGTATGACGAACACCTACACGCTACATGTATAGTGTGGAAGACAAATGCGAAACACGACTTTTGTGCAATCGAATGAAAACATTGAATCAGGGATTAGTAATATAGGGACTTTTCGATTTCTTGAATGCACTAACAGGTCGAATGCTTCTTAAAATCGTTCTTAAAACTATTATTCGAATGTTCCTTTTCTATAATTAAAAAACGGTAAATTAAATCAAAAAATGAATTTTGTAGAATTAAATCGACGTCCAATTCGGTATTTTTACAGTTATTTCTGAAAATTATTCGTTGTTTAAGTATTTAAGTATTTTCGAATTGTTAAATGTGTTATTTTTATATTTTGTCTGAATCACTAGAGAAAATATAAATTTTAGTGAAGCTTACCTCGCTGTCACTTTCTTTGTTTTGACGAACTTTAGCAATAAAAAGATTTTGGAATTAACTTTCTTTCCACGAATTTCTGGAATATAGAGACTTTAAATTTTTAATTAACATTATGTACAAATCTTCATAAAATGATATGCGATATTTATAATATTCTACAGTTCAGATGTTTATAATATTATTGTAAGTTGCACCTGAGAAGTAGTTGATTTCTAATTTAGATTGAGTCCTCTTGCAGATTAGAAATCAGAATCTTTCCTTTAAAAATTATCTACTGATCTTACTTACATCCGTCGTAATCCTACTTTTTATACAAATTTCCTCACAGAAATTTATAGAAATGTGTATATTATGTTTTTTACATTCCAGACTTTTTTCAAGAACAAAATTCAATATAAAATATTTTTGACTACAATTTCTTCCAGTTAATAATATAAATCGCAAATTTTGCAAAGTTTTCTCCCGTCTACTTATAATAATAATATATAAAATAAGTAAATTACTTGTAAAAACACTATTTTCTTTAACTTGGATCACTCGATGAATTTTTTTTATTTTCAAACCTTTTCAATGTTAAAATTTGTAAAAAGGGAACATGTAACCGCATTCTCCCGGCAAAAGTATGTAAATTCTAATGTATGTTCACATATATAGGTACATTGCAATTAAAGTGTACGTAAGTATGTATGTGTAAATATGTATATATAAATTATAGAAATTTAAAAAGGCACGCGATATTATGGATAAATAGTTATCGAATTTTCAAGTTGTAATGCCTGTTGATTTCAATCACATCATCGCACGATTTACGTCGTTTGGAATATTTTTTAGGAAAAAGTGCCAAATCTGTAGCAAGTTTTTAATGTAACATTTAGTACGTTACAGTCATCGTACATCGCACATCGATGTTACCTCGTTATCACGGAAGCTTTGCGAGAAAATACATTATGTAATTTTATCGGTAGTCAAAGAAAAATATTGGCTATTGCAGATACGTTCATTCGCGTTGCGTGCGAGCGGCCAAGAACAATAACAGTAACGCTGAAAGCGCTAGTAGTCATGTAACAGCAATGAACGCACGAAACAAGTGAAAGGTTCCTATCTCTTGAAAGCGTTCAAGGAACACTACCGTTCTCTTGTCATTATTGACAACGCACTTGTGTTCTCTAGTTAGAGAAAATAAGGAAAAACCAATCATACTCCTAACTATGATCGTTCGTAAAAGTTTCAAAAAAAAAAAAAAAGAAATTGATTAAAGATAATATATGATGATTAAAAATAGAAAAAAATCTACGACAGTTAGATTTTAAATCTGTGTTGCCATTTGTAGAGATAATCAAAAGAAATAAATATATGTATATAATATGTATCTGTCTTCCTTAGTCCTTAGTTGAAATATTTATTTTTTGAAATTGAAGAGAATAGAAATTTTATTATTCTCTTTTTTGTATGTCATATTTGTTCTTCTTCATTCGGTTCGAAATGTTTAGTCATTATTTAGTGACAGTTAATGACATATCCTTACTTAAAAGATAAAGAAATACGGAAAAATTTGAAAAATAAAAAATGCCAAATAGGTTATCTTAATTCAGAAGAACTGACGTAGAATTAATAAATAATTATGATATACGCATAAGTATACGTAGAGTATAGCATAGAATATAATATAATACAGAATTTTAGTACAAGACATGCATATGCATAGAGGAGAATCGCGCAGTACCGATCAAAATCAGTTCTGGCTTTTTGCTCTAGATATTAGCACTTTTATTTGAGCAAACAAATTGGCAGACAAATATTTCGGGACTGTATTGCTTATTCCATTGTTGTCGCTATTCAGACACGTTAAATGTATACGTTGATATTCCGAATAAAAGTTATTTTCTAGAACTTATATTTCTTCAGATAATAAATAGTTTTTTTATTATGTACACCATATCTAGTCTATTAAGAGTAATTACCAGCCCTAGTTTTGCAATTTTCTTTGTGTATTATATACATTATAAACTAAAACGTTTCCACATGTTTGTCATCTACTACCGACCATTCAACTGCCGCCCAGTACCAACTACCGTCAACTAATACAGACTACATCTTTTTATCTGTAAGTTCAATCTATTGGCAAGTGAAATTAAATTCATTTAATCAGTTCATTTAATCTTTCTTCTACCTCTCCCGCAGAAAAATGTCTTCAATTCCAAAGCGGATAAAGAAACATGAATAGAGGAGAACATACTAAATATGATTTTGAAGCTACACCTTGAAAATAAAATGACCCAGAGACAAGCCGCTGAGGTTTTCAATGTTACAACGACAAATGTGAAGGCTAGGCACACGTCGAACGCACAGACCACGAAAATATTAATTATGACACTTACGATATATGTAAAAATAAGATTTGGAATAAAACGTGTTTTATTTTAACACTATTAATCATTCAAACCAATGAATCTACTAATTACATAAATAGTCAGTACTGGACTATAATTTTTCGTTTTTTACGAATTATAATATTTTTGCTCTTGAAAATTATTAGTTTTTATTATTAAATTTCACAAAATTAATTTTTCTTCTTTTATTAAGTTCCATTTGTTCTAAAAACTCATTTTTTAAATTTTGATTTTATAGACTTTTATAGACTTTATTTTATAGACTATTAAATTTGTCATACTCGTAATTACGTACAATCCTTCGTAAAAGTTTCCATAAGAACGGGATTTTTAAAGATTATTATCTTTTAATTTTATGTAACGAACAAAACTAGAGAAAAGTGTACATTTCTTATATTTTAAATTTATACAGCTATTTAAAAAATCACGAGAAGATTAATATGTAGAATTAACATAGACTTGTAATGTAAAATACAGTATAGAGCATATCTATAGAGTTATAATATAAAACGAATATACCTATTGTTTGTATTTAGATATGTTAGATACTAAGTCATGCAATAGTAAACCAAATAGGAAGATTATATGATTAAAAGCGAAAAGTAATCTCGTGATTACATTTGTTTCCTAATATCGAAACAACGACAAAATAAATGTTACAATGAGTCATAAGAAACATGTATGTTATTAAAGGAACGACTAAAGATGATATTCAGTTGGTACAATCAGAGAGAAAATTGCATGAAACATTTGCAGAAAGTAGGGCAGGAGAAAAAAGTCTATCTGTGCAAAGTATCGACCAAGTCTTCCATTATCGTACTGTTGCTGTCATAGTTCTGTATCGATCATTTAACCGTACGATGACGAAAAAAGATGTGGGAAAGGGAATAAAAATGGAGATGATCACAATAAGCTATGACTCAAAGTATGCCGTATGTTTCATGTCAGAGTGTTTTCCGAGAATATCCGACGAGTTGCGCTCATTTCAATCTAACGTGCAAACTCAAAGTGAAATCTTCGAGTCAAAAAATTAGTATAAAAAACATAAAAGAATAATGCTAAAAGAAATGTATTTGTTCGAGTCATATAAACGAATGTGAATAAATATAAATTATTATCTATTTTCTTTCATACGTAACAAGACTTAATGGTTTAACACACTCAAAGTATTAGTGAATCGATGTCGTTACAGAAAAATTTATGATTGTGATTGATTTTATGAGCTTACACCGTTTTACGTATAACGTAATCGATTTTCTTTTTTCCACTAAAACCTGTTAACCATTACCAATCCAATCTTTTTCATCGGATGGCAAACACACGAATGTACATTCATCGAGAAAAATAATTCGAACCAACGCAATGGCTTGGTATTATACAAAGTGACATATAATAAGAGGCAATCCTGAGTCCTGTGGATAGAGTATCATCGACGAGCAGATAGGAAACACCGGTGACCCTTAACTTAACTTTCTATTTACAACATAATACTACCGTCCTCCAATGCGGAAATATTTCTGAGAGAGAAATCGATAAAGGCTAGTGCACCAAATCAACGAGTACGAATAATTGGAAGACCTCGTTTACTCAGAGAATAAAATAATTGCCGAGGGAGAAAACAAATGCTGTTATTACAATACATTAAATGATGTAAAATGCTTACTAAATATATATAAAGATCATAGAAAAGACATTGAGTGTGTACATTGTACAGCTTTGTTAATTTTTGAAAAAAGATCCTATTAGATCTAATCAAGAATATAATTGTTAAAACAAACAATATTTGAGTGTCTTTCAATATTTACTTACTACACTGGTACAATAAAAGTATAATTTTAGTGACATCAGTTTGATCAACGGTGCAGCGTGCTGAATTTTAAATCTTGTCTTGTAAAAAGTGAAAAATGACTTATTTCAAATTTGCTTTGAAATTCTGAATGATTCACTAACTATGTAGTCTTGTATTTGTAAAAACTGATATATATATAATTTTATTATCATCTTGCAAGAACCTAAAAATAAAAAATATATGGAGAAAATTTCATAACTTTTTGCTTACAGTACACAGTATATAAAAGAAAAGTACGTAAACATTTAAAAATTGTAATAAAATAAGAAATAAAATACATTATTTCACTATAAATAATTCAACTAAACTTCGTTATAATCATCGTCCTTTCCGTCGAAGAATTTCTCCTCGAGAGGTGTAAGTATCATGTATTGTACAAGTATGTATTATACATCGTTGTGTGAAATATCCAAGGCAGATACGAACAACTAATGTATAGTGTATGTATAATGTATATCGAAGAAACGATTGAACAACTGAATACACAAGTATTATATGTAGAACACGCGTTGCAGTAATACTGGTCAACATTGAAAGCAAACAGCTGATTCAAGGCTGACGCCTACTGACGTCGCACGTTTCTTTGATAGTAATAAACTCACGTTTGAGGTAACCTCCGACCTACCTTAAGTCTTAAGCAACGAGAATGTCACGCTTTATTATTTCACGTTATAAACCTATCTTTATACTTATCCTCCACGAAAAAGGCCAAACTTCGTTATCCTGGCGTAATGATTTTCTGCTAAGGATCTATCCAAGATTTATAAGCTCTGTTTGAAATCGTTAGTGGATCAGATCGTGCTTTGCTTGCTAATAAGCGCAAATTTAATTTTAAGAATGAAATAGTCTGATATGGTTAATGGGATTGGCATTGGGAGTAATTAAATGAAAATCGTGTTAATGTGAATCAATTTTGACTCATTTCACTCCAGAGATTCTTTTGAAATATTTCTCTTCATCAAAAACATTACGTGTATACTTAATTATAATGTACTCGTTTACTTTTTGCGAAAATATTCTTCGAATAAAAGGGTCCCTTTTCATATACTTACATATATTTTATATTCTTTACTTTTCGCAGATATTCAAGTATTTTTATAAAAATAGCACACACGATTTCTGTAATACATACTTTTGCAGGGAGTTTTAAATAATTTATAATTTATTGTATTCATTTAAAGCGTAAATATTATATCGTTAACAAAAACACTAAAATGTTCTGTTCACAGTTGCAACTAAGCATCATCTACATCATCATAGATGATTACACATAACTTTTTTCTTTATGCATATAATATCACATGCCGCAAAAGAGATGTTTCGATCGATTGGCAACCGGTATATGGATTATAATGGGCATACCAGAAGTTATTTTAGACGGAATTTTTTGGCATGATACGAAAGCAATTTGTCAGCAATTAAAGTGTTCCATCAATAAACCTCGAGCCGAGTATTTATGGTAAATGAACTGTATTACTATTACTGTCCGTCATCAGTCATCAAGCGAGTGTCGCTAATTGGTTAGTTGGCAAGCGTAAGTAGATAATCTAATAATCTAATATCAGGTATCGAGGAATATCATATTCTACGTTTATTATCCTCTCTTGTCGTTCTTTGCTTCGATATTAAGGAAAGGAAGGATAATATTAGGTAGATGCGAAAGCTCTATCGTGTTCTGTATTATCTATAAATAATAGGTTCTTTTTTTATATAAATTCTTTTGCTTTAGTAATGCATAAAAAATGGTGGCTTTTTATTTTTTTATTTTTATAATTGAAGTTTATAATACATCATTGTATTAATCCGTTATTAATCGTCTACCGTATTGATCTGGTATCATTACCATTTTCTTTAAATAAAGACAATTGATTGTGAAACATTCAAGATTTAAAATCTTAAATAGTTCTTGTACAATTGTTAGTTTAAATAGTTCTTTAATTCTAAATAGTCCCTTTCTATCTGAGATGGATGTTCAGGATATAACTAATCTTGAAAATTAAGAATTTCTTTATGAGAACGATGAAATCACTTTGTGTAAGTAAACAACGACAAAATACCTACTCCGTAAACGGAAAAAATATTGTTTATATCTAACAGCTATTGTTGTATGCCCGTTTTGAAACTTATACAGCGTAATTTTGATTGATTATCGTCGGCTATCGGTCTATATTCGTAAAAAATATCAGAAAATGTTTGAATGAAACAAACATATCCCGGTGCTACTTTTTGGAGTTAATATGTGATATATATTTAAGAAAGGTAACATTATAATGTAAAGATAATGCCAAAATATTTGTTAAATATATAGTAATGAAATTACAAATAAAAGAATATGCTGACAATGATTTATTTCTTTTCGTTCTGGAAATATTTTATTTGAAAATCGAACAATAGCCGAATACTTACAAATGAGAAACGAGTTAAATGGATTAAATTAAGTCTAAAGATAAACAGTTCTTTATAAAATGTATTAATTAATTATGGTTCTGGGAATATTCTTTTTAAAGAGCCACAATTAAATAGCTAAATATTTACAAGCGAGAAATAAATAAAACAAATTAAATATTAAATTAGGCTTAAGGATCAACGACTTCGTGCAAAAGTTTAATTACTCGAGAAGCACATATTGAGAAATACATATATGGAGAAAAATTATAAAATTAAATGGACAATTTGTAGACACATGGAAAATAAAAGAAAATATCTAAAGTGCATGTTATATTACTATGATGTATGTGTATAGTAGAGCAAATGTGTCACAATACTGCAAATGATATGTTATGAATGCTTATGAAAAAAACATATTACATCCTATTACGTCAGTAAGGTATCTTTCATCGGTATAAACAAATGGAATTATAATTTTTAATGTGACATTTTATATTCGATACAATATCCCAAAAGGTTGTACAATACGTATCGATTTCAATGTGTATGCATGGGATCGGATGACTCTTTCGTTTCGATGAATACTACAAGCAATGAAGGAAGGAAACTTTCCGTTCTCTAGAGTCTGGAAAAGTACCGAAATATGACGTAAATTTAACAGAGGACGCGAGGTGTTTGTGCCAATATTACTCTCAATAAACGCAAAGGGTGCTGCAATCCGTAGCAAAGTGACATAGAAATATCTCGATATGTTTTTACCGGAAAATTCATTTGTACAGGATCTATGTACAAAAGGTAAATATCACTAGGCTTACGGGCGTTTCGTATATACCTATCTCTACGAGCACCCGTCAAATTGTCGGGTAGACGAAAATACGCATTTTTCTTTAAAAAATCGATTTATTCAAATTAATTCTGAAATAAACAACATTAGGCTTCACGTTTAAACAAATTATTAATAAATAAAAAGTCTTTTTTTTCAAATTATCAGTAAGAAAATAACAATAACATTAACACTAGGTTTACAGGACCCGTCAATTTGACGGATTTCGAACTTCGAAATGAAATATCTCAAAAACCATAACATTAATTTTAACCATTTTGCATTGTAAATTAATCATTTTATTTAAAGAATGTACACAAAATTATTTTTTCCTATGTTTTCTAATTTTTGAAATCTATATGTAGTATACCTATCTGTACTTAGCTGATTTCAGAAATAAACCTTATATGTTTGCTTCGTTCGTAAAGTCATTCCTCCAATAATAAATATAACAATGAAAGAAAAGTCTTTACTAAGATGCCTCCAATTCGGCATCTCTCAATTGCGATTCATGTCGATCTCGATAACGTAATCTAAAGCGGATTGTATGGCCTTAGTGTTTATTTTCGTCTTCAACGAAATCGTTTATGCCTATGCCGACGAAATCCCCAAAACAGAGACATTCTTCGGTATGATCGCTGCAGTGACAGTGTAAGGACGTTTTTCAAGGATAGTGTGCAAAAGTTTCAGTTATTATAGATAGTCTCCGCTTATTGTAAGTATTTACAATAGGGTAATTGAATTTGGGCACGGTATTTTCTTATTTTGACCAATCCCCCTTTTCTAGCAATCATGAGTAAATCCAGCAGATATAACAAGATATTGAACAAAATTGTCAACATCAATGAAGATTGCTCTGAGGATACCTCCGAGGAAGATCGGTATGAATTAGGCCAAAGCGAAGTCGACAACGAAAGTTCTGAATGCATTGAAAGTGGAGAAATAGAGGAATCTTCGGACAATGCAGAGGAAAGCTTCTTGAAAGTGTATCGTAACAAGAAAGGAATGCGTATTTTTTCTAGTTCTGACTCCAAGGATGAGAGGACGAGCATTCCATGCACATCCGAAAATGCAACGGATGAAGTTGAAATTGCAGTTAACGGGACATAGTGGATAAAACTGAAAGCAGGCGGATCTTCTAAGCACCAAACATACAGGTGCACGACTAGAAGATAATTATAAACGTGTTCCAGAAACCATTGCTTTTTACAATAAAACAAAGTTTGGTGTGGACGTCGTTGACCAAATATAGTGTGAAAGCAAGGAGTTTCCGATGGCCCCTTCAAGTCTTTTCCAATATTTTGGATTTGGCAACGATAAACGCGTGGATATTATTATATAAAGAGTGCACCGGATCGAAAATATCCAGAAAGGAATTCATATTTTGTTTAGCCGAGGAATTAGCTGGAGAAAACAAGGAGAACGTTTGCCAAAGATCAGTTGCCTTCATTTCTGTTACCTTCAACGTCAGAAGTGCGAAGAAGTTGCCAAGTGGGTTATTGCAAAAAAAATAGAAGTAATAATTATTGTATATATTGCAAAAAAGATCGTATGCGGAAAATACGCAAACAAAATTCAGTATATTGTGTACCGTTAATGTTATTGTTATTTTTTTAGTGATAATTTAAATAATAGATAAATAGTGATAATTTAAAAAAAAAGACTTTTATTTATTAATAATTTATTTAAACGTAAATCCTAATATTGTTCCTTTCAGACTTAATTTGAATAAATCAATTTTTTAAAGAAAAATGCGTATTTTCGTTTACCCGTCAATTTGACGGGTCCCGTAGAGATAGGTATACCACATACAGATTTCAAAAATTAGAAAGCCTAGGAAAAAATAATTTTGTATATAAATTCTTTAGATGAAATGGTTAAAATTAGTGCTATGGTTTTTGAGATATTTCATTTTGAAGTTCAAAATCCGTCAAATTGACGGGTCCCGTAAACCTAGCGATATAAAAGCCACCGTAGCGGGATTCTACACCTCCGAATCGATGGAGATTTGTAAAATAAAATTGACCTTGACCTTGAAATTCAAGATCTTTTTTCTAGGACTTTTCTTTACTGCATCGTATTCCACTCATTATGGGGATAAAAGTCACAAAGAAACCGTGGTTCGCAACTCAACCGTTCGCTTGGGAAACAATGTTGAAATTTCATTAATTCTACACACATGTGTATATATGATATATGTATCATTGTACATATATTGCACATATATTGTACATAAAACTGATTTTATTTATAATATATATACATTTATCAGTCATTGAAGGTAGCATTGAAGCAACTGAGAATTATTCTTGATTTTTACACTTACATTAGTCTTTATATAGCCTATACAGTTTTGCTTATTTCGATTGCTAATTACAGAAAAATATTCGCTGAATAAACATTATATATTTTCCAATATAAAATTTATATCTTTACAAGAATAGTAACACTTTTATAGAACTTTCAAATAACGTGATAATTTTTCAAACAATATCAATCTAAATATTTTAAAGAATATTCTATTCAATAAATCAATCAATAATAACCTAATATAGATAATTGATATAGTTTGACAGTGGGAATGTACGAACAATATTGTAATTTTTAATGGAAGTCTTGATAAACGATAATACCTAAAAGGATAATTTCCAGAAATGAAAAACTTTCATAGAACAATAATAATCTTCAACTGAGTGTACAAGCCAAATACCCACAAAAGAACTTAAACTGCCAATAATTCCGTTCTGTAACTGATAAAGCGGGCTCTATGGTCTATTTATCAGATAGCAACAATTTTTACTTTGTTAATTTGCTAAATATTCATCATGAAGTAAGTATGTATTAGTATCTGATAACGATAACCTATATACAAATATGCATTACTTAACTAGTCTTTAAATAAGGTAACGCACGATATTACCTTCTTTATTTTTTTTTTTTTTTTTAATTTAATCTATAAGTTTCTCAACATATTGTCTATAATCCTACGTAACAAGCTCTCTTTTAATATTTATGACCAGCTTCCAAGAAACGAATGGCTTTGTTTCATCAGTTCATACGTACATCATAAGAAAATGTTATGAATAATAGTAAATTCTATAAAGAAAATTTTGTAATAGTGTCTATAAAAGTTTTATTAGTTTTCTCTACTTTTAAATTCATAGAGTTGTTTGTTACAATCTCTGGATGGCCCAGAATCAGTTACTGGTTAAATATTCTGACCTATTTAATTTTGTTTTATATTTCTATTAGACTAAATTTATCTTAATTTCCACTTTCCACGCATTACAGATATATCTTCTGTTTTCATTTCAACCTAGCTTAACATTCCTATCAAAAGAGCACACGCGTCAAAGATAGCAGGACGATAAAAAATATAAAATCCATTGTGCTTTATTGTTTCAAAACATCGGTAAAACAATAAACCAATTAATAAAGAAATGCGCGTCCGAGAAATATCTAATCACGCGGTCAGCGCTGGATGATAAATCCACGTTGGTAAATCATGCGATTCTTGCACGAATCGCGGGAAAATTACGACTGATGATACGCCATCAACCACGTGACAAACACTGAAAGCACGTGCCCCGCATCAATTATGCTCGAAGTCGAAGTCGAAACCAGTGAACAGAGTCCCATCCCGAGAAGGAATTCCACGGAATGTGACTCGCTTCTTTTCGAATACAAATACATGAGCGATCGCATTGCGGCTCGGTTTCGCAATTGCGAAGAAAGAGATACAGAAAAAAGATAATAAACGTGTTGCATTTAACTGGGAACGAAATAAGAAAAATGAAACGTGCCATCGAGTTAATCGGTTCAGATGTAGAGTATAGCAGAGGAAAAGAGGATCTAGAACGATACTGAAACTCAATTGCCACGGTGCAACACGTATAACGTAATTGATATTGCGAAGACAGCATGGTTGACACCGATCTAAGGAATAAATAGAATGTATATATTTAATTTAATTTGATCTAAATTAATTTCATTTAATTTTTATCCCTTTTAGGCTTTACTTTCAAACCTTTGGTTCGGTGATGCGATGTTTCCGTTCTCCATTTGAAGTAGAATAAATTAATTAAAAGGCATTGCAGATTTTCCATCTGAAGATCACAGGAAATATATTACTTAAACGCGATAAGATAATTTTTTTATTTTAATGCTATCCAATATCTAGAATGAAATATGTACTTAATAGGTATAACATACGTAGTTGAAAAGGTAAATAATTTAATAAATAAATTAAAAAAATGGTTCATAAATTCATAAGACTTTGTAAAGAATCAAGAACATTGCAAACATTCGAATTCATATTTTTTAAATGTACAGGAGAATAGAAGAATACAAACTTAATGTAAAAACCGAATAGAAGATCTTTTTGTTTATTTAAAAATTGCTGTATCATTTTAAATGTGCAAATAATAAAATTGTTTAAAGAGCGCTGTCTCGATTGGCTAGATCTCGGATTCGTGACTTCGAGTCTCGATTTCGAGTCTCGATCGATTTTCGGCCGGAATCTCTGCAGCTCGATTTATTCGTGTTGTACTTCGTATATATTATAGAACTATGTACGTACAGTTCTTATTTTAACGCGGTACATAAATTTGAATCTATTGGTTCAGAATCCATCTAAAACCATAGATCACGTTTACAGTCATAGTTACAAAAAACCATTGTACCAAAACCAGCCGCTAATAACACCGACAGTTGACACAACTTCAAATACATTTATACATATATATCGACATGTATCATACATGTAACATATATATATTAACAATTATATATATATATATATATATATATTATGTTCTTCTTCTGTATTCATTTATAACTATCGCAAGTTTGAATTGAGTAAAATATGAAAATAGGAATATAATTTGTGTTTATTTTATTGAATAAAAGTGTTATTTAATGTAATAATGTAGGAACCGCTTATCGAGAGTGTACATATACACATGTATAAACATAGGAATATGAATTACCACTTTCAATAGACGAATAATCATCGCAAATATTCATAAATAAAATTCATGTTTCATAATAAATCAATAAATTCATGTACATATAGTTATTCAAGATACAGTGACAAATTACATCAATGAATAATAAAGAGTATTGAATAAAAAAATAAAACAAACGATGATTGATAGGAGCGTTTCATAAGTACTAAATCGCTTCGTTTACGATGAGATCTCGAGTGAGTTAGAATAACTCACAATAACGATAAACATGTTGAACAACTTTTAGACCAGCGAAGTATACGAAATGTAAGAGAGCGGAGGATTACAACAGGTTTACTTAGAACTTTTGCTTATATGTGCATCTGATCTCATCTTTGGCACCTTCGCGACAAGAATCCTGGAAAATATATATATTGTGAAAGACAAAAGTCGAAAAAGATGAAGAGAGAAAGAGATACATTACAAAATCGAAGTAAAGACGGAAATTACTCATGAAATTTCGTAATCGTTCTTCCGTAACGATTAGAGTTAATAAAATTAAGAAATTGCAATATACAAATTCAATTACTTTATTTTATTTTATTACCATAGAATTTTTCTAGGATAGAATAGAAAACTTTTGAAAATATTGTACATTTACACTATCAAGGAAAATTACATAAATAAGTTCCTACGCAGATTAATTACGAAATTCTAACCTCTGTGTACTGAAAAATAGATTGTTAATTCTTTATACTTCGATCTTTGCTTCCATACAAAAAAGAAAATTATAATTAATTACAGTTTTTTCTTTATTAAGAACACAAGCTGATAATAATTGTAAATAGACTGATTTTGTTATGCATTTATGGGAGATCCAATCCTTTAGAAAACTTACAAATTTTTTTTCCAATTTATCGATGAAGACAATTCAATTTTTTTTATAATAAAGAAACAAATAAAGGAAGTTTGTAAAATATATATTTTATATTTTATATATATATTTTAGTATATAAGAGATGTAGAACTCTCGAATCAATAGAATAGAAACAGATAACTACAACAAAATAATCAGCCACGTTAAAAAAATCATGTGCATTCAGTTAGGTGGTTAAATAAATGTACAAAATTTCGAAAGTAAAGTTATAATATTTAGAGGGGGAAACAAATTTCTACTCAGGTTCTATTTCTTTAGTTGCATCCTTAAAAAGGCATGAATTTATATTAAAATATCCAGTCTATTTATAAATAAATTATGTAATATAATGCAATTCCAATAATATATATATATATATATATATATATATATATATATATATATATGTAGTAACGATCGTATAAAATATATATATATATATATATATAGATATGTAGTAACGATCGTATAAAATAAGACTCAAAAAGGCATGAATAGCAAGCATGTAACCTTCGGGTCATACGTTAGACATAAATATGACATTGTACAGTATTACAAATTAAAAACGCCAGACGCTTTTTCAACCTCGTGGAGGGAAAAGAAAAACAAACGAAGAATTTACTGTCAACTCGAGCAAACTTCCACAACTGTCCTCGATCACGCTATATT
Organism: Bombus breviceps; assembly: GCA_014825925.1. Classification (NCBI taxonomy): domain Eukaryota; kingdom Metazoa; phylum Arthropoda; class Insecta; order Hymenoptera; family Apidae; genus Bombus; species Bombus breviceps. The sequence goes on from CM026184.1 coordinate 12,896,728, forward strand.
TCCTGAGAAGAATCGTTGCCAAGGGCTTTTGCAAATAATGCATCGCCAACGATTATGAATTGCTACAACAAAGAAAAGTACATATTGCGAAGACATGGATGACGATGATGGCAATGGCAAGTGGCAAGCCACCTTGGCAAGTCGGTCGGTAAAGACGGTATATCCCCTTCGTGTCGCGTCGCCGCGATGTCTGCAGCAGCGGAACGTCGTTGCCACGCACTATACACCACCTCTTCTACCATTTTCTTACTCATCGTCAGAACTTAGAAGTTAGAACAAGACGATTTACTTCGACCAAATAAAACGAGAAACGCGCCGGCACTAACGTATTCGACAGAGACAGATGTATGTATATATAGTATAATATAAAATAATCATATCATAAAAGTCATAGACGTAAGTATTCGAACACTACAGAATTAATGGTAACAATAAATATATCTATTAGATTGATCGGGAAACTCTGTCATTCTTCTTTCCTCTTTTCTTCTTTCTTTCTTTAACGTTATTATTGACATGGAAAGGCGAATACTCATTTCCATAATCTTTTTTAACAACTTTTTCTATTTTTCATTTTTTCGTAAAAATATCACAAAACTGCTCTAGATATCTAGATATAGATTTATTCGAAATTTGTAATATTAAAGCTTCGAATGTACTTATACACTCTGCACATTCTTCAAATTTAAACTTCTTTATGTACATTCTGTACATTTTAAATTGAAATTGTTTAGCATTACTTGTTCGATAGTCATCAATCACAGCATCTTGGTAATAATAATAGCGAGAAGGAAAGTAGTTAATTGTCTTAAATTAAGTTTGCAATAATTCTTATAGAACCGAATATTTCTGGATTGTGAGAAGAAAATACTGTTTTTATCTTAGTAAAATACACTAAATCTTAGTGTATCTTAAAATTAGTGCTCTAATGTGATATATAAAAAGAAAGAAATATATTTATTGTTTAATAACCTGTTGAAATATCCTGCACAAGTATATATAGCATTGTAAAAGGATTAAATCCTTTTAGATATCACCATCTACTTAAAATGCTTTGGATAATATTCGTATCGATTTAAAAGAACAGTTTCCGTCTAACTCATAATTGAAAAATTACACAAGCCGACAATAAACAATTTTCCAAACAAAATTTTCACAAACTTTGATCAATACGAATTCGACAGTGACAAATTATTTATTGGATATTATGTTTTAAAAATCTATTTTATCGCATCATAATATATTACAATGCATAGTTGTAAGGATCGAAAAGAAAAATATTGCTTTTTAAATATTATCCTGTCGAAGAAGACCAAAAACTCGAATAATTTTGAGTGGTAATATATGTATGTATAATGTGGCAACTTTGTTTTTTCAACAAAAGTTAAAAGCATAATCATCGAACAATTTTCTAGTATCAACTTTTCCATTCAATTGCAAAGAATACGAGATTTGATTTTAAAAATGCAGTAACGATAATACATATCATTCAGAAATGATAACGCAAAACATGATAAGAGTGGAAATGCAACTTGCAAAAAGTAGTTAAATGTACTGACATATACAATATATATATTTTTCAGAAGATGCGTATTTATAAAATTCTGTATTACAACTCGCAATTTGCAACTGTACGATTAGAGACATTTTAAAATGATTACACGTGTTGGATTTGACTATTCACATCTATTGAATGACGGAAGTTGTTAGAATATATTATGTACATAACAACAGTTGAAATATTTACTAATTAATCTGCAAACTAGTATTATAATATATATATATATATATATAATAGCAATATCATATTGTATAATCTTTTTTTTTTTCCATTAATCGAACGAGAAAAGGTGAAGTCTCTGACGTCACAGTCCGAGCAGACAGACACGGTTTAGACCTCGGCGGGACACGGAGCTCAAATCTCCACCATTTTACCTTAGTATGCTGTTTCTTGACGGAAAACTTGTTATTTGGAATTATGAGTTTCGGGTAACCCAGCCTCAGCCTGCAACCTACAATGTAGAGTCTAGGATCTAGAACGATCTGGGTTCGAATTCGTCTTATATCATGAGATTCCTTTTCATTTGTTTCCAATTTTATTTAAGAAAAATAATGTTTGAAAAGTCATTGTAATCTTTACCGCCTTAAAAATTTCGTATCCTATCGTTTACGTAATTCAATAATTGTTTAATTATAAATATATCGTGTTTGGGTTTATTTTTATTAGTGTAATCTATGAAATCCAATATTTTTATTAACATCTAATAAAAATATTATAATCATTACTGACGGATGACTCCTTGAACGCCTGACATTATCCCTTTGATCCGGTGCCAACTGCTTACTGCTTACGCATGTCATCTATCGTTGATCATGCCATCTTCTAATTGTAAGAGGATCATGCAACATTGTTCGTGAAAGGGCACTACGCCTAATTTCTCTTCTACTGCCACTTTTTCCTCCTAGAATCTAAAATCTAGGGACCAGAGACTAGGGACTTCATTTTTGCTCAGTTAAACTTATAGATCAGTCAAGCTAGGTACGTCATACGGCACGTACTGTTCGATAAGAAATACACTGTTGAATACATTCCTAATGTAAGTCAAGCGATGACGTATTGTCGTATCGCATATAACATTTAGAATGACACACTTCCACGATTACAAAATACGTGTTTTTGTTACTTTATGCGTGACAAAAGAATTATTTGATGGATATGATTTTCTTCGGAAATGAAGCAAAAATAATAGGGAAAAATTATAAAAACCTCTATAAAATATGGAACTTCTTACGTTAGTTTATTTAAATATGTATTTTTCATATCTTCAATTTTTTGTTTAACGAAACCTGTTCTACGAAAATTTTATAGTTTTACTTCTGACGGTGATGTAACTGTTTTTAAATATAACATTCACCACTATGATGAAATTTGTTTCATTTTATATAATATCGTTGAAAAGAAATAGAGCTCATCCAACTTTTTATGTAATGGAGTTAGTTGATGATAAATATATTGACAAGTTGTATGTGTATAATATGTTGGTAAGTAACAATATTAGTAAATATAAATAGAAACATATAAAAATACAATATCCCATATTTTAATCTACTAAAACGAAAAAATATATTCATAAAAATAAACTATATAAGGTTACGGGTTATTAAACATGTCTAGATAATTATATACTATTTTATATTGTTATATATATATATATTATATATTAAATATTGAATTATATATTAAAGATATGAAAAATGTAATGTTTCACAATTAAGATATAAAAATTACTTGTTATCAGAAATCTCTCTAGCTTCGTTTAACTAACGGAAGAAAAAGGTAGATATCTATATCATAGAACTGCACAATCTATCCGGTCTTAATGCAGAAATAGTTTTTGCAAATATGTACATACATATATTACTTCTTATGTCATTTGTAATGTCTACTCTATCTAAGTATTTCATCATTAAACATCCGTAATAGTATAGACATACATACATGTGTTACTCGTAAATGTGTGTAGATACACTACACATACATATGTTTCAAACAATTTCATACATATAGAGGCATCAAACTGTACTACCGTATATATGAAATGGCAGAATTTTCTTTTCATTGTAAGGCAAATTTAATTGACCATAGTTGAAACTATTTATCTTCAACTTGGACAAATATCGATTCGATTGCTGCATCCCCATTTTGACAACTTTTAAAACTGATCGTTATAATTATAATATTTCATCGCTTTTGATCGCTTCATGTTATAACATTTTATATAATACGAAAAAGAGATGGGGATACAAGGAAATAATCAAAATAATATTATATACAAATTAATAAAACTTTTATAAAATTAATAAAACAAATAAATTTTAGTTCGAAATAACACAAGTTATTTGAATATTTTCTTAACGGTACATCTTTTCTTATATTTATTTTCTGACAGATAAAACTAATCGAAATATTGCATTATATAAAATTTGTCAGCCATTTTCATATATACTGACTAAAACATCTAGAACGTTACTAACAATGAATGCTAATGAATGAATACTAATATAGTAATTACATTAATTACAAGTACTACAGTATGAAATATTCTACAGTATTAAACGCTAAAACTTCTTTCTATATATTCAGCTTTAAGCCTAATATTCAGTCCCCTAATCAGAGGATCCTTTAACTCGAAATTTCTATAATCATAAATAGGCTGCAGATTTATGTGCATTTATGAGAAATTGAAAGCTGCAGAACGCTCGAAATGCACATAATACTCAAAAATATATAAAATATACTCATTAATGGGTGAAACATATTTTTTCCTACAACATAGAGTACATGGAATATAAGATGCATTTCTGCTGTTCCTAAAAAAGTGCTGATAAAAAACTAATTTGCATAATATCTACAGCATAATCATGAAATTGAAAGTTATAAAGATGAAACAGTTTGAAATAGGTCGATTTAAAATTTTTCTAAATATAGCTACGATATAATTTATTCACGGCAGAAATAGAGAAAATGCGGGATCCCTAAATAAATAAATTATTATGTCTAAAAAATTGATAATCCAAGTTACGTGTTAGCAGATTGAATTGAAAAACATCCATAAGAAGCATCGCTGTATTAAACAAAGTAAAAATATTCTTTTCATCTCCATGACTTAATTTGATTCATTCCCACCGTTACATGATCTAGAATCTAAAATCTAGATTTTGTATAGCACAGAAAATGCACGGCAATTGTATAGCACAGATTGTCTCCAGCAATTTGTAAGTCACTCGGCAATACTCTATTTCCAATTTAGCGTAACGTTAATCAAACAATTCTGCTATATATATATATATAGGTAAATGCTGTTTAATGAATAATGCTAATAATGAAAGAGAGGAAAAGATCGGATGACGAGCGATATACGATAGTGAGATGAAAACGAATCCAATTTAATTTAAGTTAAAAGCGACGCGAATGTGACGAACGCGTTTCTGTCTATACATGGCAGAACAGACAGTGTCACGTGCATCGTCATCACCCAATATAATATAGCTGACGTTCATCTTTCTTCTGCAAAAATACCAACTAATTAACCATCGTGTCTGCTCGACCTTGCAATTAATCGTACTGTTGCGCATGGCTACGTATTCGCTTCCGGCGTAATCCTTGATATATTGCCAATAGAGTTCTTAATTACACACAACCACACCAAATTACGATTTCCACGAGAAATGTAGAGTAAGCGTGCCGTCAAATTATGTTCCAATGCACCTTGCCCAGTAATATGCCGAGTAATTGTTTGAAATGTAATTAGGAAATCGACTAACTCGAATAACTTTCCCGATACTTTGTACACTTTACAGTTTATACAGTCCGGAAAGTTGCAATAAGCTAAGTAAATTAGTTGTTGAATGAGAGCACCCTTATTATTCCATAATTTCAGTTTTCGGATTGATCAAATTGTTGGAGACATTTGAGTAGATAAATACGAGTTAGAATACACTATAGTTGAAAGTAGTTAGCAACTATTTTCTTTTTCTATTTGATTTACATATATACCATATTATATATACAATTTTAAGAGAAAAGGCTGTAGTGTAGTATAAGGTATGAAAGTTTTGACGTTTCAAAAATAAACGAGTTTAAATTTCAGGTTTTTCGTTCATATATAAACTTGGTTATATCTATTAACAAATATGTTTACCGTAAACAACAGCTATGTATTTATATAACTTAAATACGTAGCAAACCAGAATTTGCTGTGCAATATACATAGATATAGTAGTGAAAAAAAGTTTAAGACAACTACCTTCCTGATAGATTATCACACCATACTATAAATACTAAATAACCAACAGTTCGAAGTTGTCCTTACGATTTCATGTACACTCACACTCTATCTACGAACGATCATGAGATTTACAAAACTTGACAAAAACAATGCTTGACAAGATGAGTATGAAACGATTCGATACCGTATTTGCTGCTGACATTAATTTAAAGTGAACATTCGAACACAGTAACGCTTCAAATTAATCGAACAACAATAAGTCTATTTAACATGATATATTAAATTTATAATAATAATTACCAAATTTAAATGAAAATCGTGGATGCAGCCAGCAATCTACGTCCAAAGGAACATCACTACGCAAGAAGAGAAAGACATTTGCCGAAATATAGCAAATATTGTTGGAAGATCTGAGACAGTTTGTAAGCAAGTATGGTATCTACAAATGTAGAAAAATATGCTTGCCATTGGGATCAATTAAAAGACTACAGACTCTTATCCAAAAGGGATCATTTTCGAACTGCCACTGATTTCTAAAATGAAATTTGCGCTAAAAATAATCTGAACATTTGTCTAAAAGCCGTTTGGAAGCATCTTTATAATTTTGGCCCCAAAGGACCCGTATTTCAGAAGAACGCTCAGTTGCAAAAATCGAAAGCTAGGAATTGCGTTCATCGAAGCACACAAGCACTGGACATTGCAAGATTTGGAAGAAGTGTTAGTTTCTGATAAATCGAATATTAAAAGGTGTAATAAAGTGGAATTCGAACAATTTTATTACATTAATAACAATTTTTACATTATCCGAACAATTCAAGTAATATCGAACAATTGCAGACTATTGGTCATTCATTATCTATAATATAGGGCAATAATTTATCTAAAAGTAGTCGCGTTAAACTTTTATCCGTTGCTATATGTATGTATTCAAAATTCGAATGTTTTAACTGCTCTGATCGTTTCGTTAGTGATGTTTGTTGGTATATAAATATTAATTCTAGGTTTGTCTTTGAACATAAAGCATATAAAAAGGGGCATTGTTTCATATCGCTGCATATTTCTTTAAAATAATGAAAGAAGAAGATATCAAAACAAAGTATTGCTATAATTTGAAAAAAGAATGCATGAAATTAGTAATGGCATACCTATCACTGACAATATTCTCCGAAGAAAGACAAAGAAATAACATTTTTGTTTTACCGAATGTTCTTATGAATAAACTGTAAATTGTCTCGAGGAAAGTAAAAGAAAAGGAAGGAAGGAAGGAAGGAAAATATTCCTGTAGTATGGCAAATTATATAGCACAAATATAAAATATACAAATTAGTAATACTGACAAATGAATTATATATACAAGATTAGGATTCTAACTTTCTGGTATGGGATATAGAGAGTTACAAAATATACCTCAGCCAATCCAATTAAAACGAAACGCAATCATCGGATTAAATACATAACTTCAGAATCATGAGAATCCGTAGAGAAGACATCGACCTGTGTTCAATTTGTCCTATCAGATCCAACACAAATGAATTCGAATTTGTCATATGTAAACAGACAATAAGAAACATATAAAATTGAATAGAAACATCGTTGTACGTACATAGATAGGAACATTCGTTTCATCATACCGGATACAAGAACCACCGGCTTTCTCAAATCCAATACAAACACCATCGGACAATCAGTCTCAACATACACACTGCGAAAAGCACTAATCCCAATAGAGACACCACATCGATCACCCGATAGATACTCTACCAAATTCACCAGTCTCGATACAGACACCAGGATACAGACACGAGCAACTCCCACGGATATGATACGCACGCAATCCAACTCATCGAATTTATTTTATGTTCATTTTGTATACGGTTGCATTTTGTAGCAGGGTCATTCCCATTGCTTTTCGACACGGCGAATGCTGTATTGAGTTGCAGTCGGAGATTAACCGAACGTTTTAAAATAGCGGCAGTAAATACGAAATATAGACTACTTTTTTTAAAGTATATTTCTTACATCAGCAACCTGGGATCTCGAATGCTAACTGACCACAAATAGAAATACCACAAAGCATAGCGTTAGTGAAACTATGATGTACGAAGGGTATAAATGTCTCGGAATACGGGACATGTTCCCCAAATCCTAATATAGCTCTGTTAAACCTGATAAGTTTAGAAATGCCTGCATGATACCTAGTAAAGTGGTAAATCCACTGGCAACTTTATCGTACCTGATGGATCTAGTGTTTTTGTTATGTCTGTTGAATCGAATTGTGTCTGTCTCGAATTTGACGGGCCCGATGATATCGATATCCATAGCGACCATAACGTGTTGAACGGATTTAATATTTATGTCAAGTATGATTAACGTAACCCTCTGCTACTGTAATAAAATGATGAAACATTTAGTATGAGTAATCTGGAAAATAATTACCTCTGTACGTAAAGTATCTCTAACAATAAATATAAATGATTATCTTTGCTGTAAGAAACAGATATCGAATTCTACGCTTCTTTTCATCGCCATCAGATTTTTCACAGATGTGAATGAAGCGTTTTATAGAAGCAAAAATGGATATACACGCAACTACCAACGATATCACGAATATTTTAAAAATAGGACGACGACGTATAGGTGATCGTTACTAACCTAAATTGAAGTGTTTACATTGGGAATTGGGACAAATCCGATCTATCCAGGTAAAAGCACATCCACAAAGTACCTAAATAAATAATCTGTACAATCATTTGCATATCGATAGCAGAAGCATTGTATAAACGATCCAAATATAAATAATTCTCAATACTGTGGCGATAACGAGAATACCGGTAAATTCTACATATCAGAAGAATAGCAAACTAAACAATCTTTTTCTGTCTGAATTGTCATAAAATAAATGAAACTAATCATTTTCCTGTTTCTTTCAAGATAATTTATATTAAATAATATATAATCTAAACGAAAAAATAACTTATCTACGAGGATAAATTCCAAATAAAATACGTTATTGATAAAGCAGTGAGATCTAATCGGAACTTTGAAAAAATATTAGTGAATTCGTTCCAGTTTTTAATCGTTTAATTAACTAATTACCTGAACTGATTAAGGATCACGTGAAAAACATAAATAAACTTTCATATGCTTACTCAGAGAACAGAATATCTATTAAAATAACAAATATTTTGTTGTTACATAATTCAAAAACATAAAATAGTTTCTATAGCTAAAAACAAGGTACTTAATCATACTGTTACAAATATTTCAACCTTTCTCAAAATTTTATAAAATTTACTTAATCAAATAAAATATACGTGAATTGAAGAGGAAACAGATATTAACGGAAAAGATATTAAGTACATCCTACGAATTCTCTCTTATAGAAACAATGTTCAAAATTAAAATTTAAGTATATAAATTGATTGAAAATGCTAGAAATACCTATACCAAATATTATAAATTCATATTCGCCGCATAATATTCTTTTAAAATATTACTTTACATAATACATATTTTCTAAGGAGACTTTTATATTGATATTCTGCTCTCATTATAGTAATAAACAATGAAGATTTGTAATATTTTAAGAAAAACGTTAAAGAAATACAATTGGTCCGAATATAAACGAAAAAGGTAGCAATTAAATTATATATAATTTAATTTTATTATATTTTATGTTCCCACCCAAGAATAAGAAAAGACGTTATCCATATATGTTATTTATGTGAATATATTAACGGTAATTAGCGCGCATAATTAATAGACGGACAGATAAACGGCAACGTTCGACATCGTCATATTTATGCGAACAGTTAATTGTAAATGTTTATGAAAATATTTACACAGGATCGACATATAATAGCTCGTAAGAAGAAAGTTACAATCGATTTTATTTTAGGAAATAACAGTTAAATCCAATAATACGATCTATTTTAGATAACAACTTCTTTTATCATTTTTGGCTGTTACTTGCTATTACATCTAATTTGAATATTTGAAATATAGTTACTCACGAAAATATTAACTTACTTTCCATGGAAAACTTTTATGAATGTATTATATTATGTGCATTATACGAAACTTTTTAATGTTTCATTAATGGAATAAGATGTGGATGAAATTGGAATGAAACACGATTATCGTGATTATATTGGTAAAATTTGAAACCAATCCATTAATGAATATGTAGAAGTGACAAAACATGCATTGCAAATATACATTTAATAAAAAAATTAAAATACTACATGAGTCTTTAACACATAATTAAAAATGGTCTCTCTAAATATCATGACTTACTACAATAAATGCTCCACTAAATACTCTAGTGAATAATTGACTATTCAAGTAGTAATGTTTACGAAGTGTACTTGTATGTTTGCAATAAATTAATAAATATCTTATACCTTCTATACACATTATCAGATTTATTTCAAACGTTACTAATATAATCACGATAGTCGTGTCTCGTTACAGCGCTAATAAAACATCATAAAGTTTCGTATAACACTTGTAATATACCTATGTATATATTTATAAAAAGTTTCTATAGGGTGTCCGAATACTTTCGCGAGCCACTATACATATGTGATTTTAATACATCGTTGAAACCATAAGAATTGAAAAGATATGTATCACACGATTAACATGGACAAGTATATATGTACATAGATATGTATACAGAGTGATACCCGTAAATGACATTAAATTGATTAGTCGAAGATATATTTTAACTTTGATCTCGTAAAAATAATCGTATGAAAAACAAACAGATACATATAGGTATAAACACAAGTGTACTGCTACTGCGATATATCTTTCTTTGTTTTTCATACGAGAAGTTTTACGAAATAAAAGTCCAAATATCTTGTAAACTAATCAATTTCGATCTATTTGATTATTAAGTAAAAGATATTCATTTTTTATGTGTAGAAAATAAAAAGATCGCTTGGCATCGATTGCTATATAGAAACATTTATAATTCACTTTAGAAAAATAAAGGTAAACGTAAAATCATCAAAAGACAATCGGAACTTTTTCATTTTGCCTAATGACATATCTTTTATTTTCTATCGTTTTAGAGCTACATATATGTATGTAGTTTTGCCAAATTGCACAGAACACTCTGTATAATATAGTAAATATTTAATTAAAAGTTCGATGTTAAATTTTGTAGTAACGTTTGTAGTACATTAAGAAAGAAAAGGATCCTGTTTAATACTTCAAAAACTCATAATATTCATTAGAAAGAACAAAAACTAATTAATCGATATGATAATTTCAATTTAAAATGGAAGCTTAATGCTTTCCATTTTCTTGTAAGAAAATTTAATGAGATCGATTTGTTCGTACATAACAATCCAATTGAATTACAGCAATGAACAGAAATTATGCGTAATACATAACAAAAAGAAAGATAAAATGAATAGATCCTTTACAAAAATATATATACATACGTATAGTATATCATGTACAATACTACTGATTGTCAAGGATTTTGCATAAATGATATAAATGATAGATTTGTGAGAAAAATATTAAGGGACAGAACAGTTTACTACTGTTTATATTGTATAATATGTTACGGTAACTTTTAATTTATGTTGAGTTTCTCATAATAAAGAAATCATGGATGACCTAACTAAATTTTTTGAATTTGGCATAGTCTTTTTTATAATAAGAAAAGCACAGTAACGAAATTAAGAAATTAAATTACAAAATTTTTACCGAAAAATTGTTGATATTCGAACTGTTATAACCTGATGAGAAAAAATCATATAACAATTCATTTGACATCATTTTACTACGATGTCCCTATTTTCATCTCGATAAGATGAATCATCTCGAAGATGCTTTTACGCTAACAAGCAGTATAAAAATGTAAAGATGGTTGGTTTCCTTCCCCGAAGATTTTATAGAACTAAACGCCTCTGCAAAATTTAGAAAATTTCTTCACGACTTACATCACCATGAAGAATGAAGATCGAAACCTCTCTTTTACAACGACTCCTTAAAAGTTTATGTACGATTTCTTGTTGCCGTTTTATCGTGTTTTAAATGAACAGTGTGATGCCGATATTAAAATAGCGAATAACGAACGTTACTCACACACACACACACATACACGAAATTACCAAAAAATGTGTACATGTATGTGCTATACTTCCAAAAAATATTTTACTCCAAGAAAATTGATTACAAATTCTACATTGATTAAGCATCTTTTTATTCCTGCCGGCAAAAATAAAAGAAATTTTATTCGAATTGAGTTCCCTTAAATGAGTCAAAATTTTCAAAAATTCATATTATTAAACAAATATATCGCAACAATCGATAATTATATCGAAATTATACAAAAAATATTGAAATATAAACAGCAGTTCGATATCATAACAGGTGTATATGTATATGTAGATATATATACATAGGTATGTGTATATACCTCAGCTATTATTACTTCCTGATTAGCCAAACCCAAAGAATACACGGTATATCTTACATAAGGTGTCTTGATTATTAGGGATTGTCTTTAGCTTGGCCAAAATGAAATTTTATCATACATTCTTACATGCTATAAAAATCATCTTAATTTCGTTTCTGTGACTACATTACATTCTATCTTTACATTAATAACTAAATACTACCTTACTTTATTCCAGAAAAGCTTATTTTTCGCATTAAAGAATATGCTTAATAATCGATTTACTAAGAATTAAATTGAAGAATTAATCAAAATATATAAACGATAAAAAAACTAGTGTTACACAGAAAATATAAGTTGTTAAAAATACACGTTTCGTTAGCATTATGATATTTAAAATGTGATAATGTGTAAAACAAGAAACAAATTTAAAAATTTTCAGAGAAAATGTTAAAATTAAGAAATGAAATAAGATTTCATACAAGATAATTTGTCTTAAATAGTTGTTTTATTTTCATGCCACTATGCATATATGCATTTACCTTGATACGATGCGTTGCACTGTCTAAAAATTTTTCGGCAGCGATGTCGTTTATTTGCGTAATAATCGTTTTCGTTATCGCTAGAAAATCGTCCTCCGATAAAGTTGGTTAGCCAGTAGCTACAAAATTGCTAATATAGAAAAGCGTTTCACTAATTATTTATGCACACACTGAATACATTTTTCACCACTGAACTCTATACATTAGTATAAACTGTCGATAAATAGATAATGCCGGCACAGTGTGTTCTCTTTTTCTCCCAAGATCGAAACTATTAAGTACTGGAATCGAGTAGTCAAGCCGTAGTTTCAAAAACCGATTGTAAAATCAAACTTGACGTATTCTCTTGCTTGTCTCATCGATTAGAAATGAAAGTACTGCAGATTTCGATTTACGATAAGTACTTTGTACTGCTTGCATTGAGGTTAGGTTTTGCATTAAGTACAAGAATCATGTGAGCCATTAAATGACGTCGATAACAAACCCTATAATTTGCTGACCCACGTCAGCCGTACTTTTTTATCGTTTAATTGCACACACTTCCTTCCGGTTTCTTGCAATTTGGAACACGTATCGATATGAACAATTAATATGTTCAGTAATTAATACGATCCGAAAATTTAATGAATTGAATGATATTACAGCAGCTTGGAGTCAGACTATTTTATTCCTTTTTTTAAATTTTGTTTAATTGATCAGAGAAATTATGTTACGTTTGCAGAAAAACATTTTGGATCATTCCCATCATCTATCAATACGACTAACGCAGAACGATGGTCACCACGCTGTCTTACCAAGGAAATCCACAAATTTCTTTCTCTGAGACACTTGGATCGTATCGACCGGCTTGTTTTGCGGAAATTTTCGTTGCACCAAGAAGGGCACACAAATACATATGTTGAATTTGATCAGTTGCAATGGCGAGGTTCAGTCTCGTTGTTTCTTCGCCACAGTGAATCACGTTTACTACCCTTTCTCTCAAACAGAATGTGTACACTCGTGTAGTATCCGTAAAGAAAATTTTTATGTAATTGATACAATAAGTATCTGCCTCTTTTTCAACTTGTCATTCAACAATTCGATGGTACATCGAATGACACTTAACCTAAGCGCGTCGTAAAAATGCGAAGCGCACCACCGCCAAGTCGTGTCGTGTCGTGTTGTGTGCACGATATTCGTCAGTTCTAACCTTGAAAATACAGGTTTCAACTTGTCGAACTGAAACTTTAACGATAAGTACGCGGTAACTAACGAACGTCGTCAATTCTCGATATTGTTTTCACCGTAGAAAATAACTCGTCACCGAAAACTTTTCGCCAACTACTCCATTTTTGTGAATACAAGTTGTCGATCATACTCTTTACACCGGACGGATGAATAAACCACGAAATAAGGATATTTTAATCGGATAGCCGAGGCTATGGTGCCGCGTTGTAGGCCATAAAGCGGCCGGCACGCAAAAAACCGGTGGCAGTCTCAAGAACCGTACACCCCCGATTACACATCCTTCCTGGAGCCCTGGCAAGAGCCAACTGCTCGGCGCACTTGTATGCCAACATTCAAGGCGGTCTCACACAACTCACAAGTGACCAGCTGATCGAACAAACTACCTGGACGTTTATTACGCACACTAGTTCGATTACCTCCTACTCTGTATAAACATACTTATTTAAATTAAATGTAACTTGTCTTGAATTTTAAATGCATATACTACTAAGAAAACAATCTATGCGATCAAAGAAATTAAACGGAAAAAGACCAAACCAGAGAAGAGGAGCAGCGATCGTATGTCCCCCTCCTGTCTTTAATATAATCACTACTTCATATGAGTTACCAAATTTTCAAGCGAGTTGAAAGAGGGCACCACTGACTGCAATCGTGTAGGGACACTCCAAACTCTGTCATCAGATGGCTACCGGCACACCGACATGCGATACTTTCTCGCTAGTATTTTCAATCCTATCAGTTCCTATCATGTTCCTACGAATATAACTTATGAGCTTTCCCACCACGGTGACTGCTTAGGTTACGACCCTGCAAGGTAAATTTTATTAATGAGTTTACTAATGATCATATAAACATATCTAGACACTAGTTAGAGAAAATCGATCGAAAATTGAGTCGTATCTAGTTGTGACAAATCAACATGGACAATAGACAAAGATCGCGATCGTGAGAGACAGACAGAAATGAATATAGTGTCTCTGTCTCTGACTGAAACATTCATAGTACGTCACGCATGCGCTGAACGAGAACCTTGCTTATCATGTCGATTTTTCACAGCTAGTCACGACTCAATTTTCGGGCGGTTTTCTCTAGACTTTGATGTACGAGTGTCGAGATCTACTTGTATGAGCCACTCCGAAGGAAATGGAAAACACGATCATGTGGTATTTTAGGGTCGCATTAATCATTGATCACTGACTCAATGACCTGTATTGGAAGGAAAAAATAAACCAGTAAAATAAACCATTTACAGTGATCCAGTCTTAATTGATAAAAATAAAATTACGCTTCCGCAATCACATCCAATCACCAATGCGGCCCTAAATACTATGTCCCCTCCACCCTGGAAACGACTTCATCTTTCCTCAATTATTGCACGGTTCCTATAGTCTCTATAGTTCCTGTATTCCCATGTCCATGACAGTCAGAACTTTTGAACCAGTGAATTCCCTAACTTAAAATTTATATTTTGAAATTCTATAGGTTGAGAACTACAAAAATGCAAATAAAACATATAATTTTTGGTACCTTAAAATAAAGTTCAACCAATTCAAGGGAATAAAAGATAATTTTTTAATTTGTGATTGAAAAATGTTTAATCGTCATTAACGTATCTTTGTAGATTATATTTTGTTCATAAGTAATATACTCTTTTATTGATTAATTGTGTGTAATGTCAAAGGAATTTAACATAATATATATATGTTAAATTATACATATATATAATTTTTACATAATAAATATGCTTTATGGAATCATCTTTACTAGAATAATTTTCGGACATATCAATCCACGCCTGTCATAAATAATGAGTAGAGAACGTTTAAATTTATTATAAAAATATTATTTTTTATTTAAATAAAATATTACATTTCTTATATTTTGTTAAAATAAATCATACTAAACGTTCACTTATGTAAACAAATATATGGCTTCATTACATAAATAATATATATACATACATAGATATCTTATTAACGCTTGGAAAATCTTTTATCAAAATTAGAAATTAGAAAAGAAGATTTGCTTCTGTCTTTTCTATTTATTTCAATATTTTAAATTATGAATGAAAATTTTATGAAAACAACTACTATAATGATTATTTAATTATCATATTTTTAATAATTCTATGTCATTATTATGAATAACAAAGTAGAATAAAATAAAGTAGAATCAGAGAGGAAATGAAAATGCTCACGCTTATGGACCTAGTTGTTCTCGGACTAATGCTCCACCATGCGGTTAAGTGCTGAGTTTAATTGACATTAGCATGTACAAGAACCTAGAAAATTAGGGATCTGCCCTGTTTGGTTGCATACTAGCATAGACAAGAACGTATTAAGTTCCATTCCAAATTCCATTGAGTTGTACAAGAAACATTTAATTATACAGCTCTAGGGAAAAGTTCATATCTACTATCCTATCCGAGATAGACAAGTATAAGAATGATAAAATCGTGCAATAATGAAACTAATTGTAAATTAAGAAAGAGAAATTAATTGTTTACTATATTTTTGAAAGATGACACATATAAAGCAGAGTTAGAAATAGTACAAACTGTTAGAATATAATAATTTACCAACAAAAAAAAGGAAATAAATAAATTTCTGCCGTTGAGAAAATCTAAACTGATCTTCGCCTTTCTTCTTGACTCTTGATAATTCTTGATTGATTCTTCTCGAGCGCGGATATTCTTTAGCTTTAACGGAAAGCTCTCCTTAAGAATAATTGAAGGAATTGATTCTTCAGAAACTGTGGAATTCGGAACACGATTGTTTTGTAGACTGACTTCACAGTGATTGATTGCCTTATCTTATGAATAAAAGAATCAACGGGAAACAGCATTCTCGCCTTCTGCAACGAAGCGTCCTCTTCTCAGGCGAAGATGTCGGAATTCATCCTCTTCTTTTTGATTCGTCTTCCTCTTCTCGTACGAATATATACTATTATGCATTTAATAGAAATAAAACTGGAACATTGTATTTTTTTCAAAAGTATTCACTATTTACCTCTGGAATAATAAAGCAATGAAGCTGGTGTGAAATCATTAAAATTTACGTTTTACAAAATGTTATTTTTAACACCAAAAAAATTTGTTACCTCTACACTAATAAACCACGTTCACTTGCTGTTGTTAGTAGTGGTAGTGGTGATGTTGATGTCCTTCTTCGTCTCACCCTTCCTCTTTTTTCATCGGCTGTTTTTCGATTACAACCTGTCTTTCTTGTACATCTTCTTTTTCTTCTTTATTTTTTAAAGAAATATTTTGATGGTTCGGGCACGGCATTCTTCTTCAACCTTTTCCTTCTATTCGTATTTCTTGTAGGATTTGCTTTGAACATTTCGAATAAAAAATGATCGGCACAGACACCCATATTCCTTAAAGTGGAGCGACATAATATTTTAAATTGGGATTGCCTGTTAAAAAAGTAGTACATATAGATAGTAATAGAAAGTAATATAGATAAAAAGAGTAAGAAGAGTACAAAAGACGAAAATAAAATGACAATCGTGGCTCGAAGCTGAGATGAATTTAGAAGTTAGCAATTACATACAGGCTTATCCATTTAATTCGGAACCCACGCTCGCGAGAACATTGAAAATGGCAACATTGTACATGTACACATACTATTGCAATCAAACATTGCGTCATCTATGAGCTATCGAATACTGATTAAATCTGTCATTTAAAGATACGTTCGGCTTCTTATCATCCTATCATAAACAATTTCCGTCGTTTGCAAACTAGTTCGGACGGACTCAGGCACTGCAATATGAGAATTAAATTAATATACTTTTTATTTTATTATCATATTATTTGTTAAATGTTATCAATATTACGTCAGAAAACTGACGTAAAACTACATACATACGTGGAACAGAGCATTCGTAATGGACACGTGTTCATTCACTCTTAACATCTGTCGCTTCAATTACTATATGTGTTGTACATATGTATGTACATATAATAACAATTAAAACGAAAGAGAAATTCGATTTTTCCTAAGATACTCTTAGCAATTCCTCGTAAGGTACTTTTTATTGTTATTAATATTTTAATTCAGTGTTTATTTAGTACATGCTTTAATTTTTCCGTACATGTTTACATGTTAAACATGTTAAAGATGTTTACATTATAAATCGATAATAATTTGTTATGAACTAGTACAGTTGAAAAATATAAGATGTGTGGAATTTGGGCTCTCTTTGGATTAGATGTACCATCTTTAACCAATATTTCTGAAAACTTTGAGAGGATAGCACATCGTGGTCCAGAAGCATTTAAACTTGAATTTGATCATGCAGTTAAGGTATGATTTCATTAAAACTTTTCAAAGAACTTTTCAAACAATTAATTATATAACTATTACATAACTATTATATAACTATTATATATATATTATTAACGTAATTATATAATATAAACAAATTTTTGCAATCTTTTCTTGCAGAATGGTTATCTTGGGTTTCATAGACTAGCAATTGTAGACAATCTTCATGGAATGCAACCAATGAGACTTTATCAATATCCACATTTATTTTTACTATGCAATGGTGAAATTTATAATTGTCAAAAGGTAACACTGTCATTATTCATTATTGTTTATTTAAATATTATTTTATTTTAATTATTTATTTTACAATGTACT
Source organism: Bombus breviceps (assembly GCA_014825925.1). Taxonomy (NCBI): domain Eukaryota; kingdom Metazoa; phylum Arthropoda; class Insecta; order Hymenoptera; family Apidae; genus Bombus; species Bombus breviceps. Next base: position 12,915,353 of record CM026184.1, read on the forward strand.
TATTACATAATAAACGTAATTTTATAGCTTGGTATGGAACATGGATTTACATATACAACCAGATGTGATGTTGAGGTGATAATACATTTATATGTACATCTTGGTATTGAAAATGTGACAAAAATGCTTGATGGAGTTTTTGCATTCTGTTTAATGGATATTGAAAGTAGAAGGATTCTTATTGGTAGAGATCCCTATGGTATTAGACCTCTTTTCCGATTAAACTCTGATGATGGACAACTTGGGATTTGTTCAGAGAGCAAAGTAATAAATTAAATGTATATTCTTTCAATACGAAATAAACATTTCTTGTATTAAAATGTTTGCTTAGGGGCTTATGGAAATAACTAAACGAATGACATCGAAATGGACATTGGAGCCATTTCAACCAGGAAGTTATGAAGAGTATGAAATTTTAAACGATGGTAGAACGAAATTATTAACAAAAGTAAACTATTATCAACCTGGAGACGAGCCTCATTTTACACCTTTTGTTCCTTATAATAGTTTGTTGAAACATGTAATATTGTAGTATTTATAAACCTTAAACAAACAAAATAATCTAATAAATTATATTTCAGGTTTGAGTAGTACAGATGTATATGGAAATATAAGAAAGCTACTTTCGGTTGCTGTAGAAAAAAGATTCATGTGTGACAGAGAAGTTGGTTGCCTATTATCAGGTGGCCTAGATTCCAGTTTAATTGCTGCTTTACTTGTAAAACATGCAAAGGAGATGAAATTGCCATATAAAATAAAAAGTTTCGCAATTGGTATGGGAGACAGTCCAGATATTATTGCAGCCAGACAGGTTGAAAGTTACATTTTTATGTAATGATATGTTCCTCGGGTTCATAAATAAATATAATAATATTTATTAGGTTGCAGAACATATAGGAACAGAACATCATGAAGTAATATTTTCCAAAGATGATGTAGTTGATATTTTGGACAAACTCATTTATCAATTAGAGACCTGTGATATTACTACAATTCGAGCGTCTATTGGGTAAATTACACTCTTCAAACAAAGTATTTTAATTTTATGAATTTTGTACATGTTCAGAGATATTAATTTTATTTTCAGTATGTATCTTATCTCAAGATACATAAAATATAACACAAAAGCAACTGTAATATTTAGTGGAGAAGGTGCAGACGAGTTGGCACAAGGATACATTTATTTCAGAGATGCACCAAATGCAACAGAAGCTCACAATGAGTCTGTTCGATTATTGAAAGATATATATTTATATGATGGCTTGAGAGCAGACAGAACAACCAGTGCATTTAGTTTAGAATTACGAGTTCCATTCTTAGATATCCAATTCACAAATTATTATCTATCATTAGATGCTGCTTCAAGACAGCCTCAAGGTATGGCCTAATAAAATAAAAAAAAATTGACGGATTAAATTAAAATTTAAATGTATTATTCACTACAGGAGGAATTGAAAAATATTTATTAAGATCTGCATTTGATGATACGAATCTGTTACCGTCAAATATATTATGGAGACATAAAGAAGCTTTCAGCGATGGTGTAACATCGTTTAAGAAATCGCTTTTCCATATTATAGATGACATAGTAGATACCCATATTTCACACGAAGAATTAGAAAAAGCTTATTTAAACTTCCCTCATTGTCCTCCAAAAACCAAAGAAGCTCTTTATTACAGGTCTAATATTTATCTTTATACTTACTTTATGCTTTACTAGTACTCCAAAAATAAATATTAATTTTTATACTTCAGAAAAGTTTTTGAGAAACATTATGCAGAACAAGCTAAAAATTTTATACCATATTTTTGGATGCCACGGTGGACAAAGGGAGTTTGTGATCCATCTGCAAGGTTTATTGCACATTATAAAGCAGATGTAGAAAACAACCATAAAAAAAATAAAGCAGAGATTAAAAATGCAAGAATCAATTAATATCCTGAATATGCACAGATATTTAATTATTATATAAATTAGTTAAAAAAACAGTATGTAAGGAATGTCTGTAAAAGAATATTTTCTCTCTTACAATAATGAAAACATTTGAGTACTAAAATATTTGTGTAAATAAATTACCTTGTCTTTTATTAATTTCTCTGTCATTTCTAAAGACAGTAAAGATAACTACTAATGGGAAGAAACGTAAAGATACGAAATAATTTTTTATTATAAGGAAAAAAATTTATTGGATTGAAATTACCCCTGGTGGGACTCGAACCCACAATCCCCGGTTTAGGAGACCGATGCCTTATCCATTAGGCCACAGGGGCTGATATAAGGTGCTTCTTATATCTTCAAATTGCTGTAAAAATATAAAAAGATAAATATTATTAATAAATTAATATAGATATAAATACTATCTCTAAAATATTTATATTTTTCTATTGCACACATATATCTATATATACACATATATCATAAAATAATTAGAAATCAATAATGCAGCTGTTATACGTTATACTGGTAAATTACAAAATGGTGACACATAGTATCTTGTAGTAACATCGTTGTGTGCTCTTTTTATCTTTAGAATGCACTTTCATCAGATAGACAGAATTTGAGTAGGGCTAGAAAGAAATATTCCAACGTAAGTTGGAGCATATGTAATCTTTTGCTTGCCGTAAATTGCTTTTAATAAAAGTAATGTTAGTAGTAAATGTACCGTTGTATATAATACAAGTTATGTTATTTTTTTATTCTTTACAGATGATGTCAACAAGATATGTTTCTTTTATATCTGGAATAATAATAGCTTCATTAACATGGGCCTCTAGTTTATATCTTTATTCAAGATTATCGCAAAATACTAATACTGCAAATCCAACAATGTTAGTATTAGAGAATTCAAAGTTAGGAAAAGAATCTCAATTTTATCATAAAACTTATAGTAATCAACATCTTAAATTCCACAATAATTTAATTGCTCATCATGACAAACAAAGTATGATAGATAAAGGTATTTATAATTTAAGGAGAAATGCTTTTAAAAATAGTGACAAACTATTGCAACAACTACAACCTGTACCAGTAAAACCTGCTGTTACATTAGGACAAGGTATATTCAGAAAGCTAATATTTATTTTAAATTCTTGATATAACATTTTTTAATATTGTGTATCATTATATCATATATAATTGTTTTTTAAACCATTAATTCAATTCCATATTGATATTGTATTTATTTATAGGTTTAGATGAACTAGGAATGGTAAAAAATTTTGAAGATCAACGAAAACGAGATGAAGGATATAAAAATTATTCTTTTAATATATTAGTATCAGATAACATTGGGTTGCATAGAGAATTACCAGATACGAGGCATAAATTATGTGAAATACAAAAGTATTCTTCTAAGTTACCAAATGCTAGTATTGTTATATGTTTTTATAATGAACATTATATGACACTTTTAAGATCCTTGCATTCCATTATTGATAGAACTCCTGCAAGTCTTCTACATGAAATTATCTTAGTAAATGATTGGAGTGATAGCAAAGCGTTACATGAAAAAATTAACACGTACATTGCCAACAATTTTAATGGTAAAGTGAAATTTTGTAAAACAGAGAAACGAGAAGGTTTGATCAGAGCAAGAATGTTTGGTGCAAGGAAAGCAACTGGAGAAGTTTTAATTTTCTTAGACAGTCATATAGAAGTAAACAAAAGATGGATAGAACCCCTCCTCTCACAAATTGCTCATTCAAAAACTATCATTGCCATGCCAGTTATTGATATAATTAATCCAGACACATTTCAATATACTGGTAGTCCTCTGGTAAGAGGAGGTTTTAATTGGGGTTTACATTTTAAATGGGATAATGTGCCAGTTGGTACATTTGTCCATGATGAAGATTTTATAAAACCTATAAAGTGAGAATATATGTGTACTTATTTAATTACATATGTACTAATATAACATTTTCCTGTAATATATATGTTAGTAATTATTATTCAATAGGTCTCCAACAATGGCTGGAGGTTTATTTGCAATGGACAGAAAATACTTTACAAAATTGGGAGAATATGATGCTGGTATGGATATCTGGGGTGGTGAAAATCTTGAAATATCATTTAGAGTAAGATAATAATTTTTTTAACCATATATTTTTTATTCCAATAATAATTTGTAATGTCTTTTAGATTTGGATGTGTGGTGGAAGTATTGAATTAATACCATGCTCAAGAGTTGGACATGTATTTAGAAGAAGGAGACCATATGGTACATTTGATCAACATGATACTATGTTGAAAAATTCATTACGCGTCGCACATGTTTGGTTAGATGAATATAAAGATTACTTTTTAAAAAATGTTCAAAAAGTTGATTACGGTGATATTTCGGAAAGATTAAATTTAAGAAAGAGATTAAAATGTAAAAATTTTGCATGGTATTTAAATGTAGTATACCCTGAACTGGCATTACCAGATGATAATAAAAATAGATTAAAAGATAAATGGGCAAAAATCGAACAGAAACCGATACAACCCTGGCATTCTAGAAAAAGAAATTATACTGATCAATATCAAATTAGACTTTCTAATTCAGCATTATGCATTCAAAGTGAGAAAGATATTAAAACAAAAGGTTCTAAGCTTATATTAGCACCATGTTTAAGAATTAAATCACAGGTAACTAAATACATTATATCTCTTCAAATTAAGTTTCTTTAAATTTATTTCAATTTTCATAGATGTGGTTTGAGACTAGTAAAAACGAATTAGTACTTGGCCAGATGCTTTGCATGGAAGGAGCTGAGAAAGTTCCAAAGCTTGGAAAATGTCATGAGATGGGTGGTAATCAAGAATGGCATCATAAAAATACTGTAAGTATTTATTAGTTCTCTAATATTTACAATTTTAAATTATATTATATTTACTGAGTAAATATATTTTGTTTAGAATAATACACCTATATATAACATGGCAGCTGGCACGTGCTTGGGAATAATGCGGGGAGTAAAAAGTACACAAATAGTAATGGATTTGTGTACTAAAAGAGATACAAGCTCTATATCATGGGATTTGGTACACTCTAAAATTCTTTTAAAAGAAATTAGGTGACATCAAATGGGGTGATGGTAGTTACAGAAATAAAAGATAAAAAATAGATTTTTAGAGAAAAAAGGTAATAAGAGGAAAATTATCATAAATATTATCATACATTTTAACAAGCGTTTGTGATATGGAATAGATTATTATGAAAGTTTTAGGATTTTTATATTGTTTTATACGTTGCATTCTATAATGTTATTTTATATTATGAAGATGAAATAATAATAATTATTATTAAAAATCTATAAAAGTAAAAATTGAATTTTTTAAAGAATTTTAAATACAATTTTAACCAATTTTTAATATTATGGAACGGTTATTATAGCTGATATTTTATTAATAGAAATGAATTTCTCTGAAAGTAGAAACATATACAATCATATGTGTAAATATATACATATATATATATTTGTACAAACTTTATATTATATTTGTAACTATATATTTGTAACTTTAAGTCAATGTAAGTCAATGCAGTTAAATGCAGATGTCAAGCTCAACGCGTCGTGTATTATGCGGTATCGGAACCATAAATAATGTGTCATTAAGGTTTAAGCTGGTGATCCACTGGCAAGTTACGCTAATCCAAGAACATTTGCCACTTGAAAAATCGATTCTGTACATATATATATATATTTTTTTTTTTTGTTCGAGACTCGTGATAGTTTTTTTTTTATTTTGTTTTAAATTTTACAATTTGTCCAGTAGGACATTTGGTAAAATGTTATATCTTATAAGGTAGAAAAACAAAAAATAAACAAAAATAAATACTATATTATAGCATGTGGATGGTTACCCCCAGCGGGGTTCCATCATCGTGTTTATTAGGTTATATCCTTTGTGACTGTACATATATATGGAAGCATTTCTACTTAAGCTAAGTTCAAGTGCCTTGAAGGTCCATTTAACTCGGGCTAGCATGAGTTGTCTCGTGACCTTACAAAAGCTTATCGAGGAGCCTTTTCCTCAATGATTTTATGTAATGATTTTAATGAGTTTAATCGATTGTTCCGATGAAATTTCGGAAACGTCACGTACCGAAATCCGTTACCTTCAGGACAAAATGTATGTCGCGTATCGTAACAAAACAACATACAGATTTTCTGATGATCCACACACCTTCACTCCTTTATACTCGCATCAGGCAGCCTTACAAACCACCTACAAAAATAACATCTAATCAAAAAATTTCTATGTAGCTGGGAAACCCAGTTAACGTGATTCGATTCAAGCAAATAGATAGATCAAATTAGATTCTCTCGAAAGTATAATATTGACATCAATAATGAATATCATAATGTCAAAGAAATTTTCTGTCATAAAATACGGTATTTGGCTTACATATATAATTGACAAAACCCTAAATTTATTAATTTTATTTATATTTTTAAACCCTCGCAACAAGTTTTTTGTGCACTACTAATAAATTTTTGACATAAATAGGTTAATAATTTTTTATAAGGAATGCTATGATAAATCGATTAATGTATTAAAAAATGTAAAACGTTTCATTTAAAAAAGTGAAGTTGATCTCTTTCGGTTCCCGGACAATTTTTACGATACAGCCATGAAGAAATGGCATATAACTTTACAGTGATTTCGACATACAATATGTATTTTCAAATTTTCTATTTTCACTTTTACTCACCTTAATTGCAAATATTATGACCATTGCTCCCTAACTGTTTGAGTCTCAAGCAGCGCGATCACGCAGTTTAGATTTTGTGTCGGAAAGGACGACTGACGGTATTTTCTATTTCATTGTTATCTTCTCAATAATTTTGATTGAACAAAACATGAAATATTTATAAACTAATAGTACGCATATATAATAATATAGATGTATTTCATAAAGTAACAAATATGACGAGCACTATTGCGCCGCTTGGTTCTCTTCGCAATTGATTAAGACAAGCGTTATCACGCTATTCGCGATTTTTTGACCCTGTTTTTTCAATGACCCCTGGGACTTAAATGACTGAATAAGGTAAGAAGATCATGGTAATTGTCGGTATCGCGCCCATTTCATTGATTTCAATAATTTTTAGATATGTTGTAGAAATCAATATTTTGAACAACTTTTTGCGATATATATAACCGCTGCTTGGGTTTAGTTTACGAGATATTCGCAAGAAATTGTCGGTACCACTACACTACATTCTGTCTATAATTGTGTGTTCCTGACAGTGTCACAGAGCCATAAATTAGTGATAGAAAAACCAAGGGAGTCTAACGAACATCCTGCAGGTGTTCGAAACAACAATGTAGAGAGTATTCCAGTGTCAGAAAACAGTAACAGCATGGCAAATTCTGACATGGGCCCTGGCGACACCCCCGGCGACACCCCTTCCATAGGAGTCAAACCCATAGTATATAAACCTTTTTAAAATCAGCTTTCTGTTATCTCATTCTCTGTTATAACTCTGAACCGTCACTCTGTTGGATTCATACAATAAATTTTACTACTATATCTAAAGTTCAATTCTTTACCTTATTTATGAAACGTTCGAACTGCGACGGGAGATCACCGGTGATCTGTCAATTTCGTGATTTCCCGTGTCTCCGACGTGACAACAGCATATGTGTCTGTTTGGTTGTTGACCGCTGACTGTTTATCTTCTGTTTATAAACGAGGGTCGGGGAGCTTAGAAGTTCTGTGCACAACGTGTATTTGTGAAACTGTAAGGAATATCTGATGTAACCTAATTAGAAGTGAATAAATATAATCGATGTATTGGATTTAGGTTAATTTTTTCAATCTAAGCCACCGAGAGGCGACCGGAAATACCTCCGCAAAATAAGAACAATTGTACTTTTCGTAAAATAATCAGTTATCCATTCATCTACTGTCTTTATAATTACATAATTTATTATTTGTCTACACTTCACGATAATTGGATTAGGAAGCCTAACCCAAACCCAAACTTAATACATTAATGTTATTCATTTTTAATTGAATTATAAGTTGTAACAGACGTTTCTTATAGTCTCACATATGTACGTTTATAAATAGAAGCTAAGCGATCGAGGACCGGTAACCAATATACAGGGTTATCCACTTAACTCGGAACACGCGTTTGCGAGAACATATGAGAGTGGCAACATTGTAACATGTACGCTTATTATTACAGTCAAATGTCGCTTGCCATGAGCTGTTGTTAGAAGTATAATTAGGCGAGAACAGAGAACGGTTTGGTAGTCGCCGAAGGATTTTAACACTAGAACTACCAGCATTTGAAACGTAGCTATTGTGACATCAATCACATCTCAACCTACATCAGAGATAAGACATCGACCTTCGGACTCCTTTGGACACATCATCACCTTTCCATCATAGCCTACACCAAGGCTGTGACGCACCTTAGTCCACATCAAAGATAGGATATCGACCACCGAGCTTCGGATTCCCTTGGACACATCACCACCCTATCATCATAGCCTACACAGAAGCTATGACACACCCTAATCTACATCATAGATAAGACATCGACCGCCGACCTTCGGACATTTTTCCACATCATAACCTATACTTTCTTACTAGTGAATAAACTCCAACGCTCCTAATCTCTACCCGAATCTCAGCCTCATAGCCTCTCGACTAGTTATTTCTCGACAATGTATCCCTCCATTTAAACGATGCGAACAACACAAAAAAAAACGTAAACTGGAAGCAAGTAAAATAAACGCAATCAACAGTCAAAAGAAATCGCAAACAAACCACGTGTCCACCTATAATAGATACTCGAAATACCAACAATTCAACATACTCAAAGAAGTCTCCCACCCCGGCCTATCTTCATTGACGATGTCATCGACATACAAACTATAATTAAATCCATTGAGAAAGATATCTGCAAAGAAGACTACAAGTTAAAAATAACCAACAACCAAGTCAAAATTTTGCCGACAAACCCAGACTCATATAGAAGGATCACAAAGCTACTAAAGACCGTGAATGTTAACTTTCACACTTACCAGCTTAAACAAGAAAGATCTTTCCGAGTGGTTTTACGCAACATCCACCACTCAGCAAACTTAGATGAATTGAAATTCGAACTATTAAAACACGGTCACGAAGTAATCAATGTTAGTAACATAAGGCATAGAATCTCGAAAAACCCTTTATCCTTATTTTTTATTGACAAAAAAACAGAACCCTAACAATAAAGAAATGTATAACATCAATCGTCTAATGAACTCAATAGTAAAATTTGAACCACCTATTGTTAAAAAAGAGATAGTGCAGTGCAAAAGGTGCCAAAGGTACGGTTACACGCNAGAAATACTGCAACCATAATTTCCGCTGTGTAAAATGTGCAGATACACACCCCGCCGACCAGTGCAATAAATCACCTAAAACCCCAGCGAAGTGTATTCATTGTCATGGTGACCATCCTGCAAACTACAAAGGTTGCTCAACCTATAAAACCTTGTATATAAATAAGTATCCTAAACCCAGAGCCAAAGAAATTACCAATCAAATACCCAGTTCTCCAAAATTCACTACTGCTTCAATCTCATATGCCCAAGCAGTACAAGGAAATCAAAACAATCCGAACATCCTCAGGGACCATTCTCAAAATAGTGCTCCCAATCCACAAAACACAGAGAACTTCTCTAGACTTGAAAAATTAATAGAAAAATAATCTGAACAAATAAATAATTTGCTATCATTATTAACATTCATCGTGGATAAACTTATACGTCTCGACGTAAGATAAAACCAAGACGCATAGCTCTTTGGTACGCCAACGGTCTAGCTCAACACAAATTCGAACTAGAACTCTTCCTTAATCAACAGCAAATTGACGTAATGCTCATATCTGAAACCCACTTCACCGACAAAAACTACCTAAAAATAAATGGTTATAACGTCTACCATACCCAACATCCCAGTGGAAAGTCCCACCGGGGCACCGGAATCATTATCAAATCCAGCATTAAGCATCACGAACTTCCATCATTCCAGAAAGACTACCACCAAGCAACAAACGTAACAATAAAAGACTGCCATGGTACAATCACCATTTCAGCAGTATACTGCCCTCTCAAACACTCCATTGCCAAAGAAGACTTTGATAACTTCATTGACGCTCTGGGCAATAGATTCATAGCTGGAGCAGACTATAACGCCAAATATACCCAATGGAGCAGCAAACTGGTCATAGTAAGAGGCAAAAATCTCTTAAATAGCATAAGGAAGCGTGGGAAGCTAGTAGCTCTGTGTCGTCAGCAGATTTTGCTATAGTTATTTCTATTGATATAGGTAAATCGGCAGTGTAGATGGAGAACAGCAGGGGTCCGAGGACACTACCTTGTGGTATACCAGCTTCTATTGGGAATGTTGTGGTAGTGGCTTCTAAGTATATTACCATGAATTGTCTATTGGTTAGGTAGGATTTTAGGATGCAATAGTAGGAGTGTGGCAGGATTTTTTTGAGTTCGTATGAAAGCCCATCATGCCATACTTTATCGAATGCCTGTTGAATGTCAAGGAATACTGCTGAGCAGTATTTTTTCTTTTCTAGGGTTTGGCTGATATTGTGTGTTATGCCATGAATTTGCTCTATTCGTTGTTTCCGAAAACCGAATTGATGATCTGGCAGTGTTTTCAAGTCCTTTAGGAGTGGGAGGAGTTAGCATCTTCTCGAATAGTTTTGATAAAGTAGGTAGAAGGCTGATTGGGCGATAGGAGCTGGTTTTGTATATTGATTTTCCGGGTTTAGAGATGAGAGTAATCAGAGAAATTTTCCAGGTCTTGGAATAGTATTCAAGGCGAAGGATTGCGTTAAAGATTGATGTGATGAGTGCAATCCCTTTTATGGGAAGTTCATGCCCCGCTGCTTTCCTGGGATTTAGGCGACGGATTAATTCTACGATTTCTGCAGATGTGAAGGGTTCAATTGGAGGAGACATTTGGAAGGGAGAGTGCAGGTATTCAATAATATCCGCAGCAGTTTTGGAGGAATGGGGTCTAAATACGTTAGATAAGTATTTAGCAAACAGGTTGGCTTTTTCTATAGGGCTACATCTATATACTACATCTACATACATTTTCTATAGCGCCCATCCACATTGCGGACGGCGGATTGGAGAGATGATTAATGGGGGGCGCGTGAGTTTCCTGGAAGCTTTCCATAGTGAGTAGTTGGAGTCAGCTGTGGGGGACAAATTGGCAAGATATTTTTAGAAACAGTCATTTTTATAATTTTTTATGATTTTAGTTAACTTCCTAGTTGCGTTGTTTAGTTTGCGTTTATCATCCGGTGATCTATGGGTCTACCAAACTCTTCTTAGTCTACGCTTTTCTGCTATTTTCTTTAATATGTAATGAGGATATTCACATTTGATGATAGGAGTCTTAGTAGGTGTGGAGAAGCGGATGGCGTTTATAATACTCATGTTTAAGTATTCAGTGGCTGTATCGATATCTTCGTTAGTTTTTAGTGGAATTAAGGCTGAAGTTGAGCGAATAAAAACTTCTCTAAAGAGCTGCCAGTTGGTGAGTTGGTTATGAATAAAGCCATTACGTGGGTTCTCGATAATTGTTGAACTGACTGATGCAATCACTGGGGAATGGTCAGAAGATAGATCCGCCGAGAAGTTGATTTGGACATATCTAGGCGACATATTTTTAGTTATAAAGAAGTCAAGTAAGTCAGGAGTTTTGTTAATGTCAGTGGGCCAGTATGTGGATTCATATGTGGTGTGGTAGTTGAGATTGTTGGTAATTATGCTATTTAAAAGATTTTTGCCTCTTAAGACCAGTTTGCTGCTCCATTGGGTATGTTTGGCGTTATAGTCTGCTCCAGCTATGAATCTATTGCCCAGAGCGTCAATGAAGTTATCAAAGTCTTCTTTGGCAATGGAGTGTTTAGGAGGGCAGTATACTGCTGAAATGGTGATTGTACCATGGCAGTCTTTTATTGTTACGTTTGTTGCTTGGTGGTAGTCTTTCTGGAATGATGGAAGTTCGTGATGCTTAATGCTGGATTTGATGCCCCGGTGGGCCTTTCCACTGGGATGTTGGGTATGGTAGAAGTTATAAACATTTATTTTCAGGTAGTTTTTGTCGGTGAAGTGGGTTTCAGATATGAGCAATACATCAATTTGCTGTTGATTAAGGAAGAGTTCCAGTTCGAATTTGTGTTGAGCTAGACTGTTGGCGTACCAAAGAGCTATGCGTCTTGGTTTTATTTTACGTCGGGGCGTATAAGTTTATCCACGATGAGTGTTAATAATGATAGCAAATTATTTATTTGTTCAGATTATTTTTCTATTAATTTTTCAAGTCTAGAGAAGTTCTCTGTGTTTTGTGGATTGGGAGCACTATTTTGAGAATGGTCCCTGAGGATGTTTGGATTGTTTTGATTTCCTTGTACTGCTTGGGCATATGAGATTGAAGCAGTAGTGAATTTTGGAAGACTGGGTATTTGANTTGGTAATTTCTTTGGCTCTGGGTTTAGGATACTTATTTATATACAAGGTTTTATAGGTTGAGCAACCTTTGTAGTTTGCAGGATGGTCACCATGACAATGAATACACTTCGCTGGGGTTTTAGGTGATTTATTGCACTGGTCGGCGGGGTGTGTATCTGCACATTTTACACAGCGGAAATTATGGTTGCAGTATTTCTACGTGTGACCGTACCTTTGGCACCTTTTACATTGGACTACCTCTTTTTTTACTAGCGGAGGTTGAATTTTTACTACCGAGTTCATTAGTCGGTTTACGTTGTAAATTTGTTTGTTATTGGGTTTTTGTTTTAGGTCGATAAAGAATAGGGATAACGGGTTTTTTGTGATCCTATGTCTTATGTTACTGATGTTAATTACTTCGTGCCCGAGATTAAGGAGTTCGTACTTAAGTTCGTCTATGTTCGCTGACTGGTGGACGTTGCGTAGTACCACACGGAAGAGTCTTTCTTGTTTCAGTTGATAAGTGTGGAAGTTTGCGTTCAGAGATTTTAATAATTTTGTTAGTTTTCTGTAGGAGTCTGGATTGACCGTTAGGATTTTAACTTGATTATTATTGATTCTTAGTGTGTAATCCTTTTTGTTAACGTCTTTCTCGATGGACTTTATCATAGTTTGAATGTCTATAACATCATCGATGAAGATTGGTGGGGGGAGGTTTTTTTTGTGAGGGTTGGTTTGTTGGAGCTCCACCTACGTCCATAGAATCGTCTGTAGATTCTAGTATTGAAAATCTATTGTGTATAGTTACGTGGTTTATTGGTGCTTGATTTTGGTTTGAGTTAGCTTTTGTTTTGGCGGTTTCTCGCTTGCGTTTTTTAGCGACATTGAAGTAATTGTTGTCCTTCTGCCACGAAGGAGATAGGGCGGTGAAGTTGTAGTTTAGCTCGAGAAAGCCTGGTTGGGATGCTTGTGCCATACTCGGGCTAGTTAATTCAATTGAAATAACTAGTCGAGAGGCTAAGATTCGGGACAGAGATTGGGAGCGTTTGAACTTTCACTAGTGAGTTTGGAAAACGCTTGGTTAAGTCAGATTCGATTCACTTTCGACGGTTGGACGATACGTGTTGTATTAGTAACTTCACAGAGCACTAGACACACGTCTGCACGCTTCGGCACTCGATAGTGAACTGGACAGAAGATTAACTTGGAAAAATCACATCACAGACAAAACGAAGCAACTTAAGGATAAACTTAAAAAATTTTATTGGTTCATTGGCCGACGCTCCAACCTAAGCACGCAGAACAAAATTATTCTCTATAAGACCGTAATAAAACCTGTCTGGACCTACGGAATCCAACTATGAGGAACAGCAAATAATTCCAACATTGAAATACTTCAACGCTTCCAATCGAAAACGCTAAGATCCCTAATAAACGCACCCTGGTATGTCACCAATGAAGTAATACATCGCGACCTCAAGATACCCACAGTCAAAGAAGAAATATACAAGTTCAAAAGCAGATATAACATAAGAGTCAACAACCACTACAATCCATTACTCACCCAACTACTTGACACGACGGTTCAGACCCGTAGACTAAAAAGAAAATACCCTTTAGATTGAATCATTAAATTCAACTAGATTCATCTAGAATCAAACGTAATATAAATTATTATAATCCAAATTACTGTACCACGCCAAATGAAGTTACTTAAAATTCTCAATAAGAATTTTTATTTTTTTTTTTTCTTTTATTTGGTAGTTTATTTACCATCAATTCTCATTGAGAATTGGGCAGTGGGTGCATCCAGGGATTCACACAAGGGGCACTTGGGTATCGAGGCAGGGCAGCTTCTGGCACGGTGGCCGGATTCGCCTCACCTGTAACCTAGGTGTGACCGGTCCACCATGGACACGCACGTTGCCTTGACATGTCCGAGCTCCAAACATTTGAAGCACTGCAAGGACCTCTTCCCAATGGCTTCGACCCTTGCAGTAGACCAGCCCAGGGCGACCCTTCTTGTCTGGGAAAGCTTGCGCGCTCCGGCCAATGGACAACGCAACCAGACTGAGTTAAGGCCGCTTCTGGAGGTGTCGATCTCCCCGACTTGTACCTCCGCACTGCCACATCCCGCGGCCAACGCCAGGGCGTCCCACAGCTCTTCCTTGTCTACGGACATGTCAAACCCTACCACACGCAGCTGCGCCATCCTGGCTGGAGCCGCGACCTTGACCGTGGCCGGGTCCAAGATCTGTGCAAGATGCGTCGCCAGCGTGGACGCCTTTTTCCGGTCTTTGTCGCCGGAGACCTCTACAATAATAGCGCCAGTCATGGCCTTGCGCATCCTAACATTTTCGATGCCAACTTCAGCTAGCTGGATTTTCCCTCTAGCCACCTTCATAACCTCCGCGTACGATGTCTTAGCATCATGTATCGTGCACGAGGTCAACGGGCATGTCCAGGGTAGAGCAGATCACCTTGTGCTTCTTGCCCTGGACTGCAGAGATGCTACCGAAATGTTCGACTTCAACGACTATCGACTCCTCGTTATCAGACCTCGTGCGGGTCCTCCAAAGTCCCTCGAGGGATGATGGTACAGCGTCCGTGACCGTGGCAGGAGCGAGGAACGCGCTCTCTTGCCTGTCCGCGGATCTCAATCTCCTCTTCGCCTCGCTAGGCGCAGAAACCGGTCCGGGTGCCTGGCGGTCCACCCCCGAATGGCCGTGGTCGTGAGCTGACGACGCAGCGGGGCCCATTTGGCTACCCACAACTGTGCCGGTACTGGGGTATCCCTCCCCTGCACCGTAAATGATTATCTTATTCGTCTTTTTCTCCATAATGATTTTAGAAGAATGTCGCCAAGGTCATCAACAAAGGTTTCCATCCTGGTGCCACTCACTCTTTCACACCCTACTCCGGTCAAGGCCGGTGCAGGGTGACGGGGATCCCCACAAGAAGGTGAGGTGAGTGGTCTTGGCAGGTATGGGCCCACCAACTTCTCCGAAATTCTCCGCACCGGATCAGCGAACTGACGGGTGCCAACGCATCGACCAGCCGCTACCCGACTATAGGAGAACATCAGATCCATCGGGGTTTCCCAGGGCGTGGTCCTACGCCCTGAGAACCCACACCCATCTCGCGCTCCCCAGGCGCTAACCACTGCGCTGCCGTCGTCCTTATTACTTAGTGTTGAAATGGCGTTATTTATGCTGTCGAGTGCCGCCACATTATCGTGTATCGTATTCGTGTCTATTTATATCGTCCTTTAACCTCTTGTTCTACCTGTTAACTCCCGATTGCTCGGACCACAATAAACAAGAAGGTCGGTCATGTGTCGAGCCATTTAGCTGTTTAACCGCGTGCTTACACAAATTGTATACTTCTTATGACATATATATTTCGGCGCAACGACAGGAATTGTGAAATAATAAATACGTTTGAAGACAACTAATGCTTTTAAGATGTCTGGGAAGTAATTATGATCGATTCATCAGTGAACAAAAATGATTTATTATTTGAAAATGGATAATGTATCAATTTGTAAATTAATACTTAGTTTAAATTAATAATGTTTTGAGAAAACTCGTAGAAATTAGTAATCTTCAGCTATGTGATATTTTTTGAAACAATGAAGCACAATAGGAAACACAATATCGCTACCATCACTATCATTATCAAAAGGATCTACTGAATCACTATCCACAATAATAACATACTTCTCACTACTGTCATCAATATTAAATTTTCTTTTTGCTGACATGATAGGTATAAGGATCGTTTAATTCTTTTAAGGAATTATAAGAATTGCACATAACTAAAGAAAATATCGAGGACAACTGTACCATGAATCTGACACGTGTTGTTTACCTTTGTCTCGAATGAAATACCAAGAGCCAGGCTCGTATTGTTTAAGTTTAGTCCGAACGAAGTACCACGAGTCAGTTTGTTTTTGGCCCAAATTTTTTACCACGAGTTTCACTCGTTGCAGGACCTTTGCACTCGAGGACTTTTTCGGTCGGGCGTAGCTGTTACTCCGAATGATTTAGTGTATACGTGACGCGTGTCGTACAGCTAGCGTAAAATGATTTTATATACAAGTTAACTTACAAAAACATTATATTCTAATAATTTATCTATATTTACATCTTTGAAAATATGATTTTGTAATATTGACTTCTATATATTTTTGTATGATAATTTATAAAATATTCACTAAGATGCATTCTTGAATATAATTGATCTCATTCTTCAACAGTACAAAATCAAGTTCATCTTCATTTGAGCTAATTTCACTTCCGAAAACCACTTTTTAGGGTTTCTAAACTGTAATACTTTTGCCACGATCGTCGAATCCGAACTAACGTTGGAGACGTTGTCAGAACCATAGTTTCGGAGGGATATGGGATTAAATATTTCATCTCCATTTTAAAGTCTAGCACTTTACACTTCCTAACAAAGAACACAAAGAGCTAAGGAACCAATTTACAAACTAATATTGCACTCCCATCGATTGGAAATGTCGAAATCTAACATAAACAGGGACTGTCGCCTCTCGAGTGCAAGGGATTAAATGTAAAACGAGTCTTAGCAGCTAGGAGGTTGCTAGATATTGCACAGCGACAAGTATGATCAAAGAAGATTCATAAGCTCAGTCGACATAACCGAATTTTATAACAATATCGTATTTGGTTCCATTTTAATCGGGAGCGTTTCACTAATATGTTAATAAAATTTTTATTTACAGAAAATAAAAAATGCAGAAGTTTATAACTTATAATGAAAATACTAAAGGCGAATTCAAGCCAATCACATTTACAATACATTCTATAGAAGTAACGTAGACTTTAGTATAGCAAAAACATTCTCGCGAGGAAAATAAATTTAATGCTAAATCTAAAAAATTATTGTATATGGAGAATATATTAAAATTACTGCATCATTTCACTGATTTATTATCGTTAGGAAGCAAAGATTTTCTTTTCTCTTCTAAAGAAAATATAATAAACAATTAATTTCTCTTTCTGAGGCAGCTGAGTTTACTTATTGTACAGTTTTGTTATTCTAGTATTTATCTATCTTGGATAGAAAAATATGAACTTTCCCATAGAACAGCATAATGAAATAAGCAATGTAAGTGCAGCACCTGTACTATAGAACAACTAGAACAATAGGTGTGAGTAGTCTCATTTTCTCTTGAGTCTTATATATATGATTATTATGATTATACTATCATTATTTTGTATCTAGTTAATATCTGATAACTGTTATATAATATAAATATTGGGCTGCCTGGAAAGTTCATTCCGATTTTTAAGGAAATTTCAAATGAGGCACATTTAAATTTCGATATACGATTGAATTATATAGGTACCATTTTGTTCCAAAACCTTTCTCCATTTTTCACGCAACTTGAATATTCCATCCTTCCAGAAATTCTCAAGTATTTCAGCCAGAAACTTTCCAATATAATTTTTTATGTCGACCAAAGAGTTAAAACTTTTATCATTAAGGAAATTTTGTAATGACTTAAAAGGTGAAAATCTGAGGGAGCAATGTCTGGTGAATATGGTGAGTGGAGTAGCACATCCTAAACAAGTTCCAACAGCTTTTGTCAAGTAGTCAATGACACATGAGGCTGCGCATTGTTTGGATGAAACACAACATTCTTCCGATTCGCTGGTTGCCTGGACATTTTTGTTCAATTACTGTCTTTAATTCGTCAAATTGCGAGCAATACTTTGTCGAATTTATCGTCTGGTTGTTTGGTAGAAGCTCATAATACAAGATTCCTTTCTAGTTCCATCAGACATAAAGCATGACTTTCTTCGGATGAAAATCGGCTTTTGGGGTGGCTAAAAATGATTCATTCCGCTTTCCCCAAGATCTTTTCCGCCCAACATTATTATAAATAATCCATTTTTCATTCCCGTCACCACTTGCTTTGAAAATGGTGTCTTCCCGTTGTATTTATAGAGCGAGCCGCAAATGGAAATACGATCCTTCGGATCTTTTTCCGTTAAATCGTGGGGAACCCATACATTAAAATGATTTATATAGTTAAGCTTTACAAAATGCTCGTGGATGGTGGATTTTGATATTTTTAATATTTTTGTTAATTCACGTGTCGTATAGCATGAATTATTCTCGATCGAGTGTTTTGATCTAATCTTCAGTGTGGAGGGCTTACCCGGGGGTTCTTTATCTTCAAGGTTGGAATCACCAGCTTTAAACCTAGCAAACCATTTCCGCACAATTCTTTCAGCTATAGCGCCGTCACCATAAACAACGCATATCTCATTTGCTGTTTATGTTGCATTTTTGCCTTTTCGGTAGAAGAAAAGCATCAAATGCCTATAACGCGCTTTGTTTCCTCCCATATTTAAGAGCGTATAATACTAACAAAGATTAATGTATCCCAACCAAACTTTTTTCTAAAGATGCCTGCAACATCACCTTTTAGAATATATACACATGTCATTTGTTTTCAGTCATTCTGATATATTCAGATCTGTCCTAATGCCACCTACCGAAAGTCGGCACGAACTTTCCGAATAACCTAATATTTTTTCATTTTCACACAGAGAAAATTTACTATCTGGCATAATTAAATGTTCAAAATTATCTATAAAAAATGTCATCAACTTTTTATCAGAAAAACTTCAAGTTGTGACTTGCTTATTGCGAACAAATTTTTGCTGTGGCTTTTTCAAAGGCTTGATATTGCACAAACTAAAAATGAATCAAAAATTTCAATATTCCGAAATCCAGTACGCTAATTTAGGATAATATATACGCTTACTCGAATGAAAAATATCGAATGTTTATATTTAAAAATTTTCATTATGTACCTTTTTCTACGGTGATTTCCCCAATTATCGAACCGATAAGCGAAATCGTGTTATAGAAATTAATATTTCTATATATGTTATATGGGAGATATCTGTATAACTATAATTTATAATTGAATAATATTTATTCTTCATTTTCAAGTATTTCATATAAAACATTCAAAAATTTATGATATTAAACAATATACATACATAAGTACATACATATACATATGTATATACTACATTACATATTAATATGGAAGTCAGCAAAAAAATTTGTATTAAGAGGCTTCATTGCTTAGAGTAATGTCACAAAATTATAAACAATAAGTATAAAACTTTATCGAAATATATGAGTAACAGTGTAATTAAATCAAAAATATTGCAGTACATATAAATACAAATTGAAAGCAATATTTAAGGGTTACGTTGAAATTGACGGTACTTATAGGTTATTCTCTGTAGAGCTTATTTTTCTCTCAAAAATGACAACGTCAAAAGAATTAAATTTAGCCAGAAAAAGTCTTGTAGCCTCGCTTGGTGAAAATGCAAAAGTGTAAGATATATTTTATTAGTTTAAGAAAAAGGTTATTATATACCCAACGCATTTGGAAAAAAATATTTTACATAATTTTCATTATAAATAGAATATTATATTTCGGAATTTTTTATCATTTTAAATCTTCAAATTACAATCGTCTTACTTTTTTTTGTTTTTTATATAAAATATTTATAAATATTGAAGTATAATTCTTAAAAATCTTGATATTGCTGATAGGTACTTTGAAAAGATGAAACTGTGGTTTCAAATGAAGGTATTTAATATTATTGTGACATTTTAATATTTAAAAATAGTTTATAATATCATTAATAATGTCATTCATAAAATGTTATTATTTTAGACAACGAAAGAAGAATTTGATTGTGAAGCAAGAAATATCATGACAGAAGATCAAGTTCATCTTCATAATGAATTTCTTCTTTGTTTATTTAATAAAGTTAGAGGTTTAGCTGCTGCTACACCTACACGGAAATTAGATCGAGATAAAGCTATAAAAGAAAAGAGGCTAAGATTAAAACGCAAATATAGAACTGATAAATCAAATTTTGAGGTATGGAATTATAGTCAATTTATTTATTTATACATAAAGTATAATCTCTTTTATATTTTATATTTAGCCCGCAGATATGTATGTTGAAGTATTAAGTCAAACTTCATCACCTGTTGGAGATGAGCCTATTGGAGCAAATCGTTCCAGTGCTCAAGAACTTGTACTGCCAGATAGAACCTTTGTTTTAGCAAGATTAATGCTTGCAGCATGGGAAAATAATATGGATGGAGCAGAAGAAAGTACTGCACATATAGTTATAGCAGCTACACAGATTTTTTTAAAAAATATACTTACAGCAATATTTACAAGAAGAAAAGGGTATGCTGTTAGAGATGGTTCATTTATTTATAATATTGGAGAACCAGTACCTAGTTCATGGAAAAGAAATTCTACTCACATATTAAGATCATCGGACTACACTGCAACAGAAATAATAGATCCTTATGGTCAAGTGCCTATAATAAAGCCAAATATTGAAGAAGCAGAGCAAGCTACAGCTTTTGCTTATGCATGTTCTTCACAAACTATTCCACCTTCGTTAAAACCTGTTAATACAGCTGATTTACAACATACACTAAAGGTTAGGGAAGGTAATTCGTTGAAACTATTTAAATAATGCTTAATACTTTATGGTTTAATATCTGTTTTATTTCAAACAGATGTATAAAAATCTCGTTAGCAATCATACAATTTATGCAACTAATATGGAACGATTATTTACATATGCAACACATTTAACATGGGAAGACCTTGAAGTTAAGAGATTATCATGTCATCAATCTATTATAGATTAATTTATTTAATAGCCTAGATTATTTTTTACAACAAGTGTTTTAAGACAAGATCGAAATAAGTTACTTATATTATTTATGACATTCTTTTATAAAATATACTTTACTAATAAAATAAATTTCAAATTAATTTCAAGTTTATAATTATATTCTTTCAATATTTTCTTTGCCTCTTCATAAATTTTTTCATTGGTGTTTATTCCATTGCCAGTGAACACAATTTTTTATTGTATCATTAATAATATAGCATACTTGGAATCATTTACATTAAAAAGTATGATGAAATGCTTGACTGTAAGTACATTCATAATGAAAGTTTAACATATAATGCGAATAAAAATCAAATTAATTTGTTTTACAAGATTTTATTATTCTTTATTTTTAATTATATATATTCTTATGAAGTTTAACACATATTTAGTCTTATGATTGATATGAGAAATGTTTCACATTATTCTTATTTACATTCTAATTTGAAATTTTCCGGCTTTGGTAATATATTTCACACCTTTGAATGGTTTATATTTTTCTCCGTACATATCTAATCGATTAACTTTTAAGCCAGAAACTGCCAACTGATTGATTGTAAAGTGAACCTAAAGTAAAATAATTGTTAAACTATATTACATACAATAGTAATACATATATATAGTATATACATACATTAATTGCAGGATTAGATTCCATTATACTGGCAGAATTTTGAATAGTAATCTAAAAAATTAATTTTTTAAATTAGTTTTTAATTTATGCATGTTTACTTACACCCTAAAAAATTATTTTATAATCGTATAATTATTTTACAGAGCCTCTTAAGTTCGGTAATTTAGAAACATCTATCCTTCCAATATCCCATAAGAGTATTTTGGTCACAGGATCAAACGAGTATTTTCCTTGATTTGGAGTTAATGTACAATTTAAAACTATTTTCGGCATAGGAATTTCTAATGTAACATTTTCTACCTAAAATATATATGTAGTAAAATTATATCAGTTTTTTACATTTCCACATAAAAATATAAAAAAGATATAATGCACACAGTTCTGCCAATGGTTTGCTTTGGCCCAACAGTTATGTCTAATCTCCCACCTCCTAATTCCTTGAGACTAATATTATGTCTTACATATATTGGAATTGCCACAATACTTTGTGATCCTATGTGATAAGAAAGAAGACGAAAATTACCATCTGGCGGAATAAAGGAAAGTATTCGTTCTGACTGGGAAAAAAAGTATTCTATTAATGATGTAATTAATAAGTTTAAGCTTTAACTTGTTCTTACCTCCCATCTTTTAAATCTAACACAAGGATGAAAACTGACATCATCAAATAATCTGGGATTCATGAAAGAAAGTGTTAAATCTGGCATACCACTTAATTTTATACAACAGTCAATCTATAATTTAAACATATAATTATACAATATATTTATTGTATAAATATTTTTATCAATAAATAAATCAGTATTGATAATATTAGACAAAAAACATACATAGCCTTGAATTTCTGCAAACACAGTTGCACCAGTTCTATCTATAATAGCATCAACTTCTTCTACAACATCAAAATATGCTTCATTATTTGTATATTTAACACCAGTACGCCTCCAAGGAACATTAGATAATTGTCCACTTGGTAATGTTGCACTAACACTATAATTTATATATACAATTGAATATATATATCAATTTTTACCTCAATATTTTACCTCAAATATATAGTTAATGTACTTACTTAGATTTTCCTGTTACAGTATTTGCGATAGTTCTTAATATATTTGGTGGTTTAATAAGTTCCTTCAAAATATTAGATTCTGTAGCTAATGGAAAACCATTGTCCAACATTTCATCTAATAATTCATAGACAACCACATAATTTTCTTTTATGATAGTTTCTGTACATTCACTAAAATAGTCTTCAAAAGTATCCACTACTCTGTGTAAAAATTCTATCACAAATAATGGTGGAACTATAAAATAAAAATAATATTTAAAATATATTTTACAATCAAAACAATTTATTAATCTCATATTATGAATAAATACCTTCTGTCATGCATACTGCAACAAAAAACATATTACAACGATATATACTAATGAGATAATGATGAGGTGTAGCTATTACAGGTGGTGTGTCTTCAGGAGATAAAACTCTTCGCTGTTGATCAAAGAAGTAGTCACATAATGACCGTGCCACTGCACTTTTCCAATGTTTTTCCATAAAAACATCTCTAAGGATAAACAGTATTTTAAGTTTATGAAACCCAGAATTGAAATTTTTTAATCATACATAAAATCTTTTGAAATATGTATAAAATACGATATATATATATATATATATACAGATTTAATAATATATATATGATCATCTGCAAGTTTCTAACCAAATACTTGTCAGATACTAAATATATATGTTTACCCACGATTTTATACTTACCCCGACGAGTTGATAATAAAAAGACTATGTATCATTTTTTTAAAGAAATTGTTCTCAACAGTCCACTGTCCAAGTTGTTTGTCAATTTTATTTTGGTATGTTACATACACTTGACATATGGTTCTGTATTTATAAATTGTACTAACACTGATGCATGAACCTACATTTATTATCCTGGATTTGTACCAGAGAGGAAAATATAACGAAGATATACCTACAGATGCAGATATTTTTATTAGTGGAATTTTAGCGTAAATAATATAGTGTAAATGATAAAAAATATCATAATTATAGTAACAAGTAAATGTAACATTTAAAATATATGAAGTAATTACAACCTATAACATTTTGCTACATACGTGTCATTAATTATCTTTCATTTTCAATCTGTATTTTCAATACTCTTAACTTGATGATGGATGAAATTAAAAATTGGGAGGATATAGAAAATGATGGTAATTTATTCAACATTATGCGTCAAAATATGTATTAAAGCTATCTTTTTACGTATATGCCTTTCAGAATTTTTTAAACAATTTTCTGATGGTGAATCCAAAAAAGGTGATATCAGTCAAATGTTATCAGTGGCACAACAGATAAATAAATTAGGACAAGGTGAATAAAAAAATTATTATATCTCCAACATAATGTTATGATATATTATAACATATAATATTTTTGATATAGCCATTGAAATATTGAATGCCGAATTACAGAAGCAAGTATTAGCTAATCATGAAGATTTATTGTCACAAGCATCATGGGTAGAAAAATTGGAAGGTGTGCTTTCAATAATGCAGTTACATGTTCAGGTACACATAAATACACTTATAAATATTGAGGGAAATAAATATTACTTTGAATAAAGTACAAATTTTTGTGTTTTAGAGCCTTTTATCAGCTGTAGAACGTTTACGTGGAAAAATTATTGATCCTTTTAATAGAATTGAAACTCAGACAATTGTTCTAGCAAGGCTCCATGAAACTTCTGATTTGCTACGGAGAGTAGCTAGAATGCAACATTTATCAAAACGTTTATGTTCTCAAATGACAAATAATATGCAAGGTCCAGATATCATAAAAGCTGCGAATAGCCTTCATGAACTTGGTATATTAATTTATTTTTAATTTTACATTTCGTGAAATATATATATATATAAGAAATATGATAATTGTTGTTTATAGAACAGTTGATGATGGATACAGATTTAAATGGATTAGATGTTATTGCTGATGATCAACAAGTTGTAAAATCTCATAGAACAACAGTACAGAGAATAGCAACTCATACTTTATCTCAAGGTTTACAAACAATGGATAGAGCTAAAGTATATACGTACATATCATTCTTTTAGATACTATTATCTTTATAACTGTTAATTATAATTTACAACAAATAGGTTAGTACAGCTGTACAGGTATTTCAAAATTTGAGAGTTGTAAATGGAGCTATAGATAATGTCATAGATTCTGCCTTATCGGAGATTGAAAAAATTGCTTCAGAATCATTAGATGTAACTTTAACAACAAATCAAGATCTTGGAAAAAGAGCAGCACCTGGACGAGCTGCTATTCCTTCTCCAGGATCTTCTGGAAATTTACGCACACGAATTTGGGAAAATCTTGAAAGACTTTTTCAAGATACTCTTTATACGCACTGTTTACAAGTAATGTAACTGAAGCATATTTGTTCTGTATCTTTTTTAAATCTATTTACTCATATTTTCAAACTATATACTATATTATTATTTTAGATTGAACTATTGCAAAGAATACTATTAGAACATCATGTAAAGGAATTGGATGAACTATCACAAAAATTTTGGAACAGACTAAACACTCTGCTTTCTAAAGTATTAATTGAACGTGCACAAGGTAAAAATTATAATATTGAAATCTTCGTTTTGATAAAAACACTGCGTTTATGTTTTCAGGCTCATCATTTGTAAAACAAGCATTAGAAGGTGAATACCCAAAATTTTTGAGAATATTTCTAGATTTGAGAAAACGTCTGAAGGAACGATTACAGAGCATTAGTATTTACAAAATCAAGTAAATAGAAAGATATATAAAAAAGACGTCAAATAACTTATCTTATATGATACAAGTAATATTTATATTCTTTCAGTCATAATGTATTATTACCATTTGAAAACGCATACTTATCTCGGTCAGTATCACGTCTATTAGATCCAGTACATACTATGTTTTCTGGGGAAGGATTACCTACACAGGATGAAATTGATAGTCTTATACGCACAGTAACAAAGTAAGTCAAGATAATAGATATATATCTTCATTTTTAATGCTGTCTAATAAATATCAATCCTTAATTTCTTTGTAGTGAATTAAGTGTGTCATTGGTTGATGATGGCCTTTCAACAGTAGTTGCTCGTAATGTAGGAAAAGCTATAAGACTCTTTTGCTTAAAATGTGAACAAGGATTACTTGTGGGTGGAGAAGCTAGTCAAGTAATTGATTCTCCAACCACTGTTCAGCAAACAAATGTGTCTCTTGCAAACCTACTTTATTATCTTTCTAGTCAAGTAACTCGTGTAATAGCAAATTTGTCTGGTCTCCCATCTGAAGGAAATTCAGTAATTTCTGTAGCTCTTAAAGAAGTAGATGTATTAACAAAAAACATACTATCGCCGTTGTTAGCATCTATTAGTGACGCAATTGAAAGTATTATTTTAACCATGCATGATGATGCAGAATTTCGAGAGTAAGTAAATACAATGTTCTGAAATTAAATATGTCTTAAAATATATGTACTATATATGTATGTGTATTCTTCCTTTACAGTCTGAGTAGTCCTATAGGAAAAGAAATTAACTGCTCACTCTACATGCGCGAATTGCAAGGATTTATTTTACGTTCTGTAAATACATTTCTTATGCCATATAAAAATCAGGCAGTAGTTGCTGAATGGTAATTAAAAATATAATTACAACTTTTATAATGTATTTGCGACATAATGCTGAAATTAATCATATTTTTAGTTGTAAATCTGTTGCTTCACGGTGCATTGAACTTTTTGTAAGACATGCTTGCATATTAAGACCATTAACCGATTTTGGAAGAGCCAAACTCATTGTTGATTTTAGTCAGGTATGTTGTAATATATGTGTAGTGTCATGCTAAAATTTTATATTTAAGTTTCAATCTTTTATCTTTTTATTTTCATTTAGATAGAAATAGCTGTTGCTCCATTATGTAGAGGAGGGCAATTGGGATCATCAGAACAACAACAATATAGAACATTACGAGCATTAAAAGCACTGCTTCCACTTAGCCCGGATGATATTGTCCAAAAAGTTTTAGGAGGGGAAGGAGAATGTGGCATACCTTCCTCTCTTGTTCTTTTACATTTATTTTCTACTGCACCACCTGAATTAGTATCTCCACATCAGGTATGAAAATATATGTTTATATTATTATTTTGTAATGAAACTGAATTATTCTAAATTTAAAAAATTTTAGATTGGTACTAATTTGATAATTACTATTAATATAGAGTACAAGTTGGTCTGTGGGTCGACTATCTCAGTGGATGGATAAACATCCAAATGAAAGAGATAGATTAGCTTTCTGTAGTGGACCACTGGAACGTTATCAGTTAACAGTCAGACAACAAAATCTTCCAACATTCCACCCACTATTTCCATTAATGAAAAAATTAACTAATTTAAATGAACATTAAAAAAATTGTAAAATTTTGTATTACACAAGATGTATGTTTCCATATTTATAAAAGATAATATTTCATTCTACATGAATTTAGAATCAAATTTAGAACAAATAAATATACAAAAGTTCTTAATAAATACAATCATATTTTCAATAACGTATTAATTTCTGAATGTATATTGTTTTAGATATATAGATTCCTGCAATTAATGCAATGCTTAAACACATAGGCCAATTTATGTTACGTTTTTTTGGTCTGATATATGTTGCAGGTATACCAATATCGTTTTCTTTTTCAACCTATGTTAATAAAATATATTTTAATGTTTCCTCTTTAATGTATGTGCATTACCAGATATTTATATATTTACCCTTTTAGAAAGTGCTTTTATTTGCATAAGCTCGTCTTTTAAAATACTAAGTGTTTCTTGTACCTTTTTAAGCTCTTGTTCATAATTAGATATTTGTTCAGTAGTTAAATATATATCTCCATTATTTACCTTTAATAAGCTATTTTTAATATATCGAAAACTAGAACCAATAACAGCAATTTGTTTAGATAATATACCTAATGTGACTATACCATTATATAATCTGAAAACGAATATAAAATTATATTTTCATAATTCAATGTTACAATAATTGCAGTTAATTAATTAATACATAATTGTATTATGAAGTAAACATACGTATAGGGTAACGATTTATTGATAGCACCAATGCTTTGTATACTCCATTTTTTCCTATAAAATTTATGAAGACATTCTATAAATTGCATTCTATGTGCATTAATATCCAATCCTAAATGGATTAAGTCATTTTCAGTTAATGTTAAAAATGTTTTGAGATTTATTCCTTTGAAAATATGAGTATATTTTTCTAAATTCATCCCATATAAGATTGAATACACATCAGAATCTATAGTTTGATTGTCTATATTAACTAGTGATGGAAACATATGATTCCACTCATACATTTTAAATATTTTATAAGTATTTTTTGTTACTTCTTGATCGAGATTTAATAGCGACAATATCTGTAATAATTAACATTATCTTGTATTTTATAATAGGATGTTATAGTTTAACTTACTTTATCATATCCTTTCATAGAAGCTACATCATAGGCAGTTAGACCACTTAAGTCAGTTAATGTGACATCTGCTGCATTTTCTATTAATATTTTGACTACTTCTGGTTTATTAGCTATTGTTGCATACATCAATGCCTACAAATAATAAATAATTCATAGTTGTATTGTTATTATTGGAAATAACTATTAGTATTACAAAAGAGTATACAGTTTGTTTCCTATTGTCATATGCATTAATATTTTTTATATATTTCACTAGTTCTATTATAAATTCAGGTTCTTGTGACATACAAGCATACATGAGAAGTGTTTGTCTGCAAAAATATTACTTAATAATTATTAAAATAATTAATATATTAAAATATATATGTTGTAAATACCCTTGTTTATTGCTTGCATTTGGATTAGCATCTGCTTCAATTAATATTGTTAAACATTTTATACGTTGTTCTGTTGTTCCTTTAGTACAATTGCATAATGCCATTAATGGTGTATAGCCATCTAAAATATTACACTATCCATATAAGATTTCAAATTTTTCTCAAACATTTAATACATAACACAAAGTACAAAGTAAATACCTTTATGCTTATTAACATCAGCTCCTTTGTTTATGAGATACTGAATGACTTTCATTTGCGCATTAAAAGCAGCATATAGAAGTGGAGTCCATCCATCACATAAAAGCTTGTTTACATCATATGCTATATATTATAGTGAAATATGCTTTTATATTAAAAATATTATTATTTTACAATATAAAATAGAATTTATTAATATAAAATAATTACATTCAATATATTTGTTTACAATTTCGAATTCGCCCATTGTACATGCATTTATCATCTCACGTTCAATACTTTGTTCTTTATTATTATCCATATTTCTATCTTGATTAAATGTATTTATATTTTTTAATACTGAACTGTTTGGAACACAATACCTAGTTGTTCTTGTTTGCTGCACAAAATATAAAGCTTTTAATTTTTCATTAATAAAGTAAAAAAGATTTTATTTTATACTGATATAATTAAATAATTCCTTCTTCAGTCTCTTTGATATTTTTAAAAAGATTAGTTTTTACTATTGCAATCAAATAGTAAAATATCGGCTCAAAATTATAGGTTATATATATATATGTATGTATACATATTTATGTATGTATTTTCACACCTTTTCCGAAAGAGAAAAATTTTCGTCACTTCTCACTTTGCTACTTGATATTTTAATATTTCTTGGGAGCACATTATTTCATTAAAATATATAAAATGTAAAATTATAATATTTTTCTTTTTAGCCTTGTAAAATTTGAAAATGTTTCCCATCCAGCGCATGTGCTGTACTACGATTATGTATATAACAGATCTCGATATTCACTAGGGAAAACCGTCCAAAAATTGAGTTGTGTCTAGTCATGAAAAATCAACATGGACAGTCAATAAAATTGCATTTCTGCGAGACAGACAAAGGTGAATAGAATGTCTTTGTTTCTGTCTCAAATATTCATAGCATATCACGCATGAGAAGAAAGAGAAACTTTTTACCTATCATATTGATTTTTCACCTCTAGTCACGACTCAATTTTCGGACTGTTCTCCCTAGGCTTCGATATATGAGTATCGAACCTGTCTGCGTGATCGTGGGGCAGATTGTACATATTTTTATCTAGCATATTTTATAAAATTTAACAATAAAAAAGGATATTAAAACATAGAATATATACAACAAAGATTAAAAATTTTCCATGAAATATTATTTTTAAATATAATTCTTTCAGTATGTAAAAATATTACCTCTGTTATATTACATGAAAACGAGAGCATATTATTTCAATAATGAATTTTATAATTATGCTATATATACAATGACTTATTATTTTATAAATGACTATTAATGTGTCTTATAATTAACGTTTGTATCATACTTGTATAAATAGTACACTGTAATTAAATACGCATTGACTATTTTATAAATATTAAACATTTATTTATAAAAGAGAGATCTATAGTAATATTTACTTATTTACATTTTCAAAATGACGAACTGTGTAAAATTATAAAAACGATTAATTGTTTAAAAATATATAAATAAGTATACAATAAACTTAATGAAACATAAAAAGCTAACAAAGTAATAGATATAATATTGAAAAATATTGAAAAATTATAATATATATATATATATATATATTTAATATACATTATATATATAAAATCTATTATTATATAAAATCTGCATGTGGAGGAAGTAATGGGTTTGTATGTATCTGATTATATCTGCTATAATAGCAATACTATTTATTTTCATGTCCACAATACTAACCTGCAAGCGTCAGTCTTCAATCTTTAGTCTTCAGACACCTGTCTGAGGGATCAGTTGCAAATTTTTACGCGTTTACAAATCATATTATCAAGATTGCTTAACCTATACAAACGTCAGTATTTGGATATCTGCCAGTTATTTCAGTTGCAAATTTTTCTTTGCTCCTAATTTATATTGTTAAAATTATTAACTCTACAAAGATCTGTTATTGGACACCTACCGCAAGGTTTGGTTGCAAGTTCTCCATTTAAAAATTACAATATTATCAAAATTGCAGTTTTATGTATGGTTGAAAATTTGGCTAACAGTAAGTAACAGTATAATATTTTGAAATAACTTGCATAACATTCTAATATAATTTTTATAATTAAAACAACATGTATATAATTATTTAAGTATATACTTTTAAAATTATATAATCTTATGTATTGCTAATAATAAGAGATATATATATTAGTAATATATTTCATCTTTTACAAATATTAAGAATTAAACGATTAAATATATACTAAGAAATGTCCCAGTCGCGAATTATCCCAAGAAAAATATACTGTGTTGAAATATTAAAATTCAAAATGAATAACCTTATAAATTTATACCGGTTGCCTTTGTAATGTATTTATATTTTAATAGATGCATCGGTCGGTACTCATCGCATTTGACTTTGATCATACGATTGTCAATGATAATACTGATATCGTGGCTCGAAAACTATTACCCAACGAAAAATTGCCAGACAGTGTAAAGGATCTATATCGTTCTAACGGTTGGACCACATACATGGGGAAGATATTTGAATTGCTTCACAATAATTCCATCGACATAAAACAAATCAAAACTGCTATTAATAACATACCTCCTGTACCGGGCATTGCTAATCTTCTACAAGAATTACATTCTCGAGGTTGTGAAATTATTATTATTAGCGATTCAAATACGTTATTTATTAGCGAATGGTTAAAAAGTAAAAATTTAAATTATGTTATTGCTGAAATATTTACAAATCCTGCGAAAATCGATAACGATGGAGTCATAAAACTAGACATGTATCACGTCCAAAATTCTTGTAAATTGAGTACTATCAATCTATGCAAGGGACAAATTTTAGAAGATTACATTAAAAAAAGAAACGATGAAGGAGTACATTTTGATCGAATAGCATATGTTGGAGATGGCAAAAATGATTTGTGCCCGATCTTACGACTTTCCGAACGTGATGTTGCGTTTCCGCGAAAAGATTATACACTTATGAAGATGTTGAACCATGCTGAAAATAACCAGATTCCAAAAATAAATGCACGTGTATTTCCATGGAGCGACGGTGTACAAATATTAAAAATATTAGAAAAAGAAATTGGATTTTCTCAAATTTCTTTATAATTCTAACGAAAATGAACAAAACATTTATTTATTCTTATCTAACTTTAATTATAACTAATAGATAAAAATACTTATACTATTATCAATAATTATTATGTGATATAATAGTGATATTTCCAAGTCCCTTATAAAAATACATATATAAAATTTTCCTTTCTAAGTATACCGTTTACTCTAAAATAAATTTCAGGCGCATTCATGCATAAGATAAAATGATAATTGCAACAATGTATTTAGAAACTGAATTGTATTTAGTAAAATATTTGCATACACAATTTAATATAATATATTATTTTATGTAACTGTATATTCTATATGATGAAATAACATTAAACAATTTTTTAGTAAAAAGGAGTATATATGTGAAATTTTATAATTACAGTTTATAAATTTGTATAGTTCGAAACTTACTTTTACACACAATAGTATACTTTCAAATTTTAACACTATTAAACTATGTGAAAGATATATTTAAAAAAAAATTACCTTTAATATATATAGCGTAAAAAAAATACATTACATATGTATAAAATGAAAATAAAGAAATTAATTACTCTTAGTTATACAAGAGATAATTCTTAAGTTCTGAAACATCAAAATTTTATATTTTATATAAAATTATAGTATTTGTCACTGTTCATTATAGTGTCACTGTTTTAACTTTATATTATACAAATTTGAATAATACTGAATTGTGAATTATGAATCATGAACTAACATGCGCACGCATTATTAGGGTTAGGTTGAACTTATGACGTGCGCGATATGTGCAATATAGTTGCGCGTCTCTAACGTTAATTATTGTCTTATTATTGGTTGCAGGCGTCGGCAAAAGTAAAACTTTTGCCTTTAATGTATTTTATGATAAGACAGAAAAACATGAATTGATCATTAATTGTGATTTAAAAGTTAACATTTTTCTTTGCGATCAGAAAGTAACAGTATACGAACAGCAAGTTAGTGTATCAGCTTCGGTAAGAAAATTTAGAGACTCTTATAAAATTTTACTCAATTATAATTACGAGATAATAATCAATTAAAGTATCACAAAAGTAAATTTATTTATATTTCTATAACGTTAAACGTTATAATGGAAAAATTTCATAAAATCAATTTTTAATTAAATTTAGATACTTTTACTTAAAGAACTAAAGAGCTGATAATGCATTATTATCATAACGCCATTTATATGCAAAACTAAAAATATACTTTATATAAAACTTTGAATATGAAGCTACTACGACTAAATGTGTATGTTATTTTCTTGGAATATTTAAAGAAATATGAAATTGAAATTCATGTAATAGGATGAATACTATTTATTTTTGCAGTATTTGTGTCCTCTTGAAGCTTTATCATTTTAAGATTGAAAATATTCCGTAATGTGCTAAATGCTATACCAGTCAGATAAGTTATATTCAGTAACCATTCTGGTATATATAAGACTGTAAACACTTTGATTAAGCATTCAAAAAATAAAGGTGTCCATAATAATATCCCACTTAGTAAAGACATTTTAATACTGTCAAAAAGCTGCAGCATGTTTGTAGCACGTTGACTTATTATATTCAATTGTATTTTTGTCTCATCAAATGAGATATTATGTTTATTATCTTTACAGTGCTTGTTCCATTTTTGATTAAAGTCTTCGTGATGAATTTTCATTAGTTGTAATTTATTAAAATCAACTAATTCTTGTATATGAGGATTTTCATCCAGATATTTAAATTTTTGTTTTAAAGTAAATCCTTTGGAATTCGTAGGAACATCAAAATACGTATTATTAATTTCATTTGTAAACTCAGATTTAAAGTTGTTTAACAGAATTTTATTTTTTGCTTTCAACTTTTCTAAAACAATTTTACAGTTTAGTTTGCCATATTGCTGTAGAATTGAGGAGAACAAAATTGGCAGAAAATATATTATAAATACCAGAATAAGCAAATGTACCTTCAAAAATTGAATTGATACAAAACATTTATCTATTATATACACTTGCATTGTCTTTGATGTATTATCATTTTGATAAATATTAAGTTTGGTACGTAGAAAAATTTCTGTTGGTTTTAACTCTTTCAACTCTTTTACTTCTTTATTATTATGGTATTTTGAATCATTTGATATAATTAGTATATTATATTTTTCAGTTGTATTCATAAAATTGTTTATAGTGCCTTTATTTTCAGTAACATCTGTTTGTAATTCTCTAACATTTAATTTTTCTGTTGTATTTGTATTAATTTCATTATTGTAAATTTTTACTCTTAATGTGTCTCTTGAAGAATTTCTCATTAAGTAATCAAATAATAACGATTCTTCATTGACTCTATTAGTATAATTGCTTAATTGTATATTACTTCGTAAGTTTGTATTATTCTTAACACTGACTGGATTAAATACATTACCAGCATTTTGCTCTATATCTTTTATATAAGTATCCAAATACTTTGTTTTATCTATAACTTCAGAAGTGTTATAAGAAGTTTTATTAAATGACATAGCGGATATGTCATTCATTGCAGAAAAAATAAGATTTTGTACTTTGGATATTATCTCATTCACTTGAGTAATGTTGGAAGTTTGTAATTTTATATGGTCTTCATTATTGGTAAAATTATCGTATACTATAGCTGTATATGTCTCAAATTCAGGATTTTGAAACATATTTATAGATTTAATATTATTATGACAATCATCAAGAAAAAGTATACTTTCAATAAAACATTTTTTATTTTCCATATCCTTTGTAGGATTTGTATTATACTCAGACAAGTATAACAATCCTGTGATAATAACAGGTACAATCCATTGACTTAGTACAAATATAATTGTAATTTTTTTATCTTTTTTTATTTCATTGTAATTAAACACATATAAAATATTCTTCATATACTGTTTGATTACTGAAATATTTTTGGACTTTATTACAGAATCAAATTTTATTTCACTGTTAAATTTATTTATACTAGTATCATCTTCGCATATTGCTTCTTCTGAATGTAGAAATTTAAAGCATTGCTTCTTAAGATGAAATACATTTAAATTGCATTCTACAGAAAATATTAACAAAGATACAAATGAATTTACAAATGGGAAGAATAGCATTCCATATTTCATTATGATACTTATGATATTACACTTTGGAATTGCATTAAAATAGTCTGGATTTATGACAGTGTTCAATTTTTCTGCAAGGCTTTTAAGCTTTATTTGTTGATTTTCATTACCTCTTTCTATATTCCACATACTATCACTTACAGGGAAAACACTGTTCACTTTATTATGGTTGATATAAGTAATGTGTATGATACAATTTGTGAATAATATACTTGATGTAAACATAGAAAACAATACATCAGATATTGACAAAATATATAATGGTGTACCCTTCCATTGTTTAAATTGCTTTTTTAACAAAATTACAATTGTAAGAACACTGGATAACAATAATATGCATGCACATATATTTAGCATTATAAAATACATATTATATATATAAAGATTTATATATTATAGTTTCACTTGTATTGCATTATATGCAATACTAATTATTAGTAAATTTACTGTAATGATTATAATTTTCTTATATATATACCTTGTGCAGTTCTGAAAGCTACTATATATTTAGAAATGCTCTCGGATACAAATATATACAAGTATCTTATTTTAATATGTTATGTTAAGCTATAGGGGTATCTTAACTATTACATTTTAGATATGACAAGTATTGTAACATGGGGGTATGTTGATTATTTATATATCAACAAATGCTGGTATTGATATCATATTTCTAATGCAAAATTTTCATGTATATAGGCTACATTTGTGTAATAAATTTTAATATCCATAAAATTATGTAAAACAATATATTTTCACAAAATGCGTCTAATTTAAAGTAATTTTATTACTTTTATATAGCTTATAAAAGTCCAATGTTCTTTGAATATTTGTTTCAGTGCATATCTATCATCATGTCCATTCGTCGTAGAACAGATCCTTTCATGACACAACGAATATGGGATGCTATCAAAATAACTGTACATCAAAGAAGTTTACCAAGCAATGATCGTATGGTACGACATCTAGCTCGAGTTTATGGAATTACAGAACAAGAGGCCCAGGAAGAATTAAATAAAGCAGTTGATGATGGACTTGTTTATTTAAAGAAAGTACCAACAAAAAATGGTATAGAGCAAGAGAGTTACAGATTACCATCAGATATTATACCTAATGACGGTCATGACTGGTATTGCTGCAAATGTCACAAAGCAGGAACTGTGGAATGTTGTCAGCAATGTCATAGGGTTTATCACCCTGAATGTCATATGCCTAGTAACGTTAAAGTGAAAATATGTAATTTTTGTGAAGTAAGTACATTACATTAGATATAAAATTTAAAACTTTATATACCAATAAAGTAAAAATAATTGTTACAGAATATAAATAATGACACATATCCAGATAAAATTGATCTCAATCACATTCTGAATTTTACTTGTGGACATTTGAAAGCAAAATTACCACCAGAAATTACAAATCGTACTATCGTTTTTAACAATGATCCTATTGTTACACCAACTAATAGATATTCAGGCACAACTTACATTAGTGAAGGAGAAGATGCATGGCGACCAGGTGTTCTTATAAAACACCATATGGACTTAGCAATCATGGATTCAAAAATTAAGAAAAATGAATATAATAATCTTGCTGAGTTTCAAGCTGATGCACATAACATGCTACATAATATCATTGTATATCATGGAGGTATATAACTAGAAACTAATTTATGAATTATTATCTTCAAGAAATGTATTAAATTAGTAATTATTTAAAAATATACTAATGACAAATTTTAATTTGGATATTTATTTAGCTCATAGCATAATAGGAGAAATGGGTAATACAATGTATCAAGATTGCTGCTACGATCTTCAAGAAATCCGCCGCTGTGCCGATTGCTATAGGATATCAAATGAAAAATCAGAGAAGCTATGGTTTTGTATACCCTGTAATCCACCACATCAGCTAGTTTATGCAAAACAAAAAGGATACCCCTACTGGCCGGCTAAAGTGATGCAAGTTAATGGCAACGTTTATGACGTCCGATTTTTTGGAGGTCATCATATGCGTGCCAACATCGAAAAAATGTTCATTCGTCCGATTACCGCCAGTCTACAGAGTTTACAGGTAAAGATAAGTCACAAAATTATCCGGCGTTCAACGCGAAATTGTCACGCGAACACTGTGAAATTCTCGGTTTAGGTTACACGCCATTTACAATGTATCGTATCACTGACACAATAGAAGAGAACTGTCGAGAGAAAAAGCAATTTAGAAATTGTTGTTGCACTTAGGTATATTATTATCTTAACAACAAATTCTTGCATAGCCTTCGGAAAAAGGAAAGTGGAAAGAAATGGAGGTATGCACATACTGTGGCCTAAAGTGTACAACTAATTTCTCACCACTCTGTTTCATTGTGCAGTCAGAAGAAAATCATCCTTTCTTAAAACGTGCACAATTTACCTTCCATAGATAAAAAGATCCACTGCTTGGAACAGAGCATTTGATGAACTGAAGCATCATCAGAATTTGCTGCTAAAGTTGGGCAAGAACATCGCGGATTTGGACATCGACGACGATAGCGAGGGTCCAAAACCAACTAAAATCCGAAATATAGAGTCATCAGGTTCAAAAAATACGGCGGGAAATCCTAATCCAGCGAAACAACTTTTTAAGGATTTAAGAGTTAAAGTAGAACGTCTTAGTTCAGACGGTCACAATGATATACCACCAAATCAGGAGGGAACCTTACATAACGAACGTTCTTCAAAAACTAAAGCTAAAAGTGAAGAGAGGCAAGTACCCTGCTTGCCAGTCGCAGAAGATGAACCTGCAAGAGAAATATCCAGTACGTGCCCTCAAGGCTTGAAGAAAGAAGGTTCTCAAGAAGATATGGTCACATCTAGTTCTCAAGAACCAAGAACCAAATGTGTTTTCGTACAGACGGAACAAATACAAACGGAAACATTACCTGCGAAGGTATAATATTTAAAAATCATTAATTGAGTGTATTTATTACGTATCTATATAATTTCATAATGTTATGTTTTACAGATAAAGAGGGAACGCAGAACATCGGAACAACCTACTACAACTGCATTAGAGAAGCTACGTCGAGAATTAGAACTGGAAAAATGTAAAGAATTGGAAAAATTACAAGCCGAACACGCTAAAGAATTACGGCAACTAACAGACAGACACCAACAAATTATATCAGAAATAAAGAAGAAACAATGGGTAATAATCTTTTAATATTTTTCTTATGTATAGGTATTCTAATATTTGTTTTACATATATTATAATAGTTATCTTAATTTTAGTGTTATAATTGTGAAGCCGAAGCCATATATCACTGCTGTTGGAATACTGCATATTGCAGTACTGATTGTCAACAAATCCACTGGCAACGTGAGCATAAAAGAGTCTGCCGACGTAAACGTTAAATTAGTGATGGGTGTAATAAGTGCAGTAAAATTAAAAAGATTATGAAATTGAAATGAGAAAGAGATTGAAATTGCTGTATTTGTAAAAAAGAGGATGCTTTGTAGAAGTATATTAATATATTCTTGACACTAATTTGACATGCCTTGTTGAGAGCTTCCTACTTAAACGGAAGCATTTGTAATATGTATGCAAACAAATGTGAGTGCTTTGATTTGTAATTATTAGTCCTATTTATAAGTAAAAGTGTAAAGAGATAATAACTGATTATTATATATACATTTATTTTGAAATTTGACATTTTTGGATAATGAATTACATTATTTTAAGTATTTGTTGAAGTGTCATATTCTTAATGTAAAACCTTTAGGTATTAATGTGAATAGTAAATTTATACATTTAAAAGCAAATTTATTAAAATTTTACATTGATAAAATATGTGACTGTTCACAATATTCTTCGCAATATTTTTGTATAACATATGTATGTATACATATTAACAATAGTGATACAATCCAAAATATCACATGCGTAATAAATGTATGTTTCCTTATTTTCCCAAATCATTTATGTGAAATATGACATTGAAATAAAACAAACATATTTTATTACATTATACTGCAGTACTATAATACAGCTAGAAATAAACGTAATTATGATTTATAGTGCACAAGATACATTAAAGATAAAACTATGTATATTTGCTTATTATATAATTTATATTCTACTTATAGAATTAAATTTATGGTGAAAATTGTTAACATTATTTTCAGTCTTAAGTCATCAATCACATTTTTATGAAAGTAACCATTTTGGAAATTTAATTACAATTAGCAAGAAAATGGAGTGAACAGCTACAAAATTTAAATAATAAAAAATACAAATTTTTCACATTACAACCAATCTACTTACAATAAAGCTAAGTTATATCTAAAATTGAAAATACATATTTCCATATTTATACACATATTTATAAGCACATATTGATTTAGCAATATTATTGAAATATATATTATTAATTTATCAATCTTTTTACATACTTGGTTCCCTTATTTATGTAAATTGTTATAAACTTCGTAAAAAATTATAAATTTATATGAAAAAATATTCGAGTTCAAGTATTTTGAGTTCTGACTTCATCACCTACCACTGCCATAGCCATTCGACCTTTCTCTACATTATCAGTTACTTGCACATAACTTGTTGTATCAATGTTACTAAGCATCAGTTTTTCCAATAGCTGTAATTCTTGAGGTTCCAATTTCTCCCCGAGCTGCCTTAATGCATTTAAGACCTCTGCACGTTGATGATCACTGACCTCCTTACTTAATTTTCCAAGTTTTACACCACAATCAATTTGAGCTAATCGTTCTCTAAGTTGTGATGTCTCTCGTTTTCCAAACATCCTGATAACAGCAGGAGTTTTGAATGCTTCGCTAATTGCTGCTTGAATTGCCTATTTAGAATTGTAAGTATATATTTACAGTATTTTTGAAAATATTATAATTGATATCCTTATATTAATATTGTTTAAAATTCAAATGATATCTATACTTTTATAATGTATAAAATAGTATTAGTACGTACTAGTTGTATTGCACCCAATTGATCAACTAATGTCGTGTCACCAGATATCATTCTTTGTAAACTTTCATTGAATTCCTGTAAATCTTCTTTTGTAAGTTGCATAGCTTCTTCATAAGCAGCAGCGTCTAATGAATTTCTATAAAATATATTAATTTTATAGAAGAAAAATATTAATTCTAAAATTATTAAATGAACAATTTTAAGAAATGTAATTTATCAGTAATACCGGTTTTCTTCTATATCCTCTAATTGTTGCACCAGTCTATCCAATTGTGCTTCTAAATTTTTTCTTAGTTTCTCAGTTTGTAATTTACCGTGAGAACTCATTTTTTAATATTAAAACGATAATAATTAGATAAATTGATAGCAAAAAGTAAAACAAACGTTTAAATTTATATGGTTGCCTGAATTTTACAAAGTGAAGTCGGTTAAAAAATTAAGGTTAAAAAATCAATTCTTTATCATTGTAGTAAATTATCTTGACAGATATGTACTTGTCTGAAAACCTTTTAAATCGTTTTATGTCTACGTATTTATATCACATATGTAACCATATCGATTTTCATATGTATTATTGTTATAGAAGTTTTTAATTCTTTCTTAACTTTAAAAATGTAACTGTAGTTATGATATTTCTATAAACATGTGCAACAACATTACACTAAATCAATAATAGGTAAAAAAATAGAATAATTGAACTAAATTTATCAATAGTAGATACATACATAATTATCAAGCATAAAATCAGCCATGTATGGATATGTGTATGTACGTACATATCTGTGTGCACATGTAATGGAAAATATGACTTTAGTATAATATATAATATATGTTTATGCATTTAATATATATAATATGTATTTGTTCTGTTTTTTGTAAGTATATAATCATGGAGAAAATTTTATTACATATTTTGTATTGATATATTTATGTCAATATCAATCGTAATCATA
This sequence comes from Bombus breviceps, assembly GCA_014825925.1. Lineage (NCBI taxonomy): Eukaryota > Metazoa > Arthropoda > Insecta > Hymenoptera > Apidae > Bombus > Bombus breviceps. Next base: position 12,956,529 of record CM026184.1, read on the forward strand.
TCAAAGTCATAATAATATTCATTATCATTCATTACTATCATCAATATTCATCTGTTATTTAAGAATATAAGATTTATTCAGTAGCAAATTCATATACGTTTTTGATATTAGTTTTATTTATAACATATTTAGAGGACATATGAGAATATATATATACATATATAAGCACAACAACAAAATGTTGCAATATGTAGAAATAGTTTGAAATTCATTACTGAAAGCAGTTTTTACAACAAAAAATGCTGTTTATCTAGATATATTATTATCTACATAATCAGCATAAACAGGCGTGGATAACAACATAACAACCAATCAAATAGTTATCTGACTGATTCTATGTTCCTTGTACAGTTTATGCCAAATATCTGATTGGTTGGTAGATAATTTTGTTTCGTTACGTTACGACAAATCCGTTTGTGTCGTTTCGAAAAAATAGTATCTTTTGGACAAATTAATTAATACGCATATAATAGCAATTTATAATTAAATAGTTCGATAAATATTACTTATCAACAATTTATTACATCCATTTTAAATCGTTATCGTGTCGAATGTGCAACGAAATTTAAGATCTTTGTATTACTATTAAGGAACGTTGGGTAGGAGGAAATGGAAAGAAAGGCGTGCTGTGGTTGTGCTCAATGTATGGTGCGCGTCGCTTCTTTTTTCTTAGAAGGAAACAAGTCATTTACTGTTTGTTAGACAATTTACGCGACATTTTAGGCAGGTAGAACGGCCTAGGTACGATTATTGACGACAATAGTTTGTTAGTATTGCAAGAACTAAGTGATCGTGCGTAGTTGAATATTGTAACCGCGCGCGATCTTGGAAAAAGAAAGTGATAATAACATAAACACTTTTTGGTCGAATGAGTCAACGGAGGAAGACAGTCTGCGAAAAAAGTGTATAATTTGTCGGCGAATACGAACGAATCTAGTTATTTTGATCAAAAACACAAGATATGGAAAAAGTGAAGAAATAATTTTGCATATGAATTGACCGTGATTGAAGCGCGCGCGCGTGTAACCGTGCCATCAGTTCTGTACGGCTGACCGAACGTTAACCGTCATTTTTCGTACCACCAATTTTTCAGCAAAGTTTGCTTTGGATAAGAAGTCTTTCGACAAACATTGCACTTAACTACGCACGTGCGAAAATAACGTACCTATGAGGACCTCAGCGAGCCACATAAGGCAACAAACTTTGAAGGTAGTGGAGAGTTTAAAGAAAGGAGGCCTACGCCTGCGATGAGCATGCCAACGAAGGGGAAACATCACCACCTGCCCCAACATCATCAGCATCATTCACAGCCGCATCATAATCCGCCACAGCATCAACCTCAACTCATAGTGAACGTCAATCAACCAAGTGTTCATTCTCCTCAAACTTATAACACCGTGGTTACAACGAATACACCGCGTTTTGTACCGAATGCTGGTGAGTACAAAATTACAATAGTGTCAACTTTATTTTTAATTTCACTTAATTTTTATACATGCTGCCGTATATTTGTTATTTGTTGTATGTATGTGCTTTTGTACACGATTAAAATTTAATATATTGGTTAAATACTGGAAGGAGGTTAAGTTTTGAGGTTAGAATAGCCATGCGGTCCATGTGGCTATGCATTAGAAACATTTCGTAAAAATGTCTACAAGGACATATTTATTTTCCATCTAACAATATTTTATATCTATTAATTTTTATTTTCTTTGGTTTTAATTTATTTTTTTAAAATATTGCTTCAAGAATAATAGAACTCTGAACAAAGGAACCAATACTTACATACATATATGCAAGTTGATTGATAAATTTTCTACGATTTGTAAAAGTGTACTTTTATTCTAAAAGTAATATATTGATATATCCATTCAAAATTTTTATGTAAACAATATATTTTTAAATAATTTTTAACAATTTATTTATTTTGTCGCCATATTTGTTGTACTGATATAATACAATTTGTAATTTTTTATTTCATTCTTAAATATGTTGCATCTGCTTAATATTTATTTTTTTCAATAACTTTATATTTTTTAATACTTAACGATTTGTCCATGTGCTATAGACAAACATGTTCTGTAGATAGCAAATTATTTCATTTTGCCAATATATACTTAACGACCAAACATAAAAGAAAATTAACTTAATGAAATTATGGAAGCCATAGAAGAAACATCGTAATTATGCGAGTTGTACTACTTTTCGATGTGTCGGATTTATTTAGGTTCCAATTTCTCTAATATAGTTAAAAATTTTACAAGTTACACTTTTCTGTGAGATAAATTACATAATAAAACATTTTAAAAGTATTTCTTGAGATATTCGTTTGAAACTAAACGATTTACGTAATAAATTACTAATATTTGGAAAACGAATTTTTTCTGCAATTATAAGCTTGTGTCAGAGATATTTGTATTGATATTATACTTTATGGATCATAAATAGGAGATAATTAAAATAGCGATTAGAATTATATTAAGAGGAAATTCTTATTTTCTTTTTGATATATTGATTTACATATTGTAAATACAAATATTAATCGATCTTGAAATGACCTTATTCAAAACACTTGACGTTATTATTAAATTCAATCGGTACGATAATTTGTTCTTATACTTATTAATTAGTTCTCTTAAATCCATGGCTTCTTGGTTTATTTTATTTTACATTTTAGTTTTTAATTTCGATACGGATTCTTTCTTTTTTAAGAAAATTCTAATAAGAAAATGAGAAGTAACAAGAAAAATAATATACTGAATGCGGATATAAATAAAAACAAACGTAAGTGAGAGAGTGGGGGAACAATCTGTTGAATCTTACGAAACAGTTTTCTTCCAGTAAATTAGAGATTATTTAATGGGTGAATTAAAACAGTAAAAATAATAGATATATGGGTTATGTGAAAGGATGAACGAAGAAGTATCCCAAGAGAAAATAGGGAAAGAACCAACAAAAGGAAGAGAGAAGGAGAGTAGGATGAAGCGAGGCAATATAGCTAACTTGGCGAAGGCATACGGAAACACCCGAACATTGAGCTCGGCTATATATCGTGCATAGTCTGTGTACATGTGGCAATCAAGCCACACGGTACACACGTTTCTCGCTCTCTTTTTTTTCTTATTTAGCTTATAGTGAAAATAATCGAGTATAATTTCACCACGAGTATATAAAAGTTCACGATAATACAACAAGAAATTGTGCGTAATACCATAAAAGAAACGTTATAATTTTCTTTTTAAGGAGTTGTATTTTCAAGGCTATCTCTATAATCTTCTGATTTGAAATATCACAGCCAGAAGTACATTTTTTTCTAGAACGTTTTATCAATATAGTACGCTTGTACGTGAACATTTTGCGATTTGTATTTTGTGTATGGTAACATTTGTCAATAAACAAATTGTGTCATCTGTGTATTACGTATGGAATTATCGTTACAAACAACATATGGTCGTTAAAAGCGTGTGTAAAAAGTGCGTGAATTTAAGTAACAGAACATGTTTGTTGTAATTATCACATAATGTGAATATCACGTGTAAGGAAGAGTGCGAGAAAATATTGGTTGATACTTGACAAGCGAGTCTTTTTAAAACTTGGTGATTTACCGTACCGAGAGTGAGTTTTACGATAGTAGTAACAGTAGGAGCAGTGGTATTGCCGGGTCTCGTGGTTACTAACTTGCACAAAAACATTGTCTTGCCAGTATCATATCGTCTTTGCTGCCGCGGAGGTTATATAATTTCGACGAGCGGTTTTTTCGTTTGCGAAGCATGAGGAGTGTCCATTCATTCAGATAGTTCATTGTTCTTTCAAATATTTGCGCCATACAGGGCGTATATTCTTCACGAAGAGAGATTTCGTGTGTTACCTTCATATGTTTGAGAACGAAAGTGGATAGGATCACCAATAGGCAGTCACGCCACTAAAGATGTTCTCAATCGTCACTGTTTCTTACCATCACTAGCAATAACGGTCGTAAGAAAACTTGGACAAGACGTACAACAGCACATAAGGCGAAAAATGTCCACGGTGATAGGTAAGTTGAATGTCACGCTATGTTGCGGTGTAGGGACAGTTGCCTCTATTCGAATGATCGAATGTTTTCACATCGCTCATATAATTCATCTACGAACTGATGCTCATCTCATAGATAGTAATGTGCTTCGTTACTAGCATTTGCAACAGACTTCTCATACTGTATCATTCAATTTTCAATTAATTCCGATTCGTATGGAAATTTTAAGTAATGTTTTTATTTGTACTCTTTTGTATTTGTTGTACGTTAAAACAATTTATTATTTTTCCTATGAACAAATTAAAATTCTTTGAAAGTTTTAATTCTGGTATCAGATGAAATGATACATACTTACAATAGATTTCGGAAGATGTCGCGTGAGTCAGTAATCATTTGCTAAGTGACGACGTAGCTAACTGCCTACCAGTTGGATGTGTCACGTGTATAAGAGAGTACGATTTGTAAGATCGTCCAATATTTTTTAAATTGTCGACATCAAACTACAAAAATGTACGATATATAACATTAAAACTTTACTTTAAAGTGATCCAACTGCTATGTATATGTGTAACAATTTATTTATGTTTAATTATGCTTGCGTAGTCAATCTGTTCATAGATAAAATTTATTTTTTTTTATTACTTATTTACATGCTTACAGACGTCTATGTTAAAAGCTGCATATGATTTTTCTTTATAATATTTTTTAATTTTTGCGATGAGTAATTTTTCACATTTCCAATTATAGTTTCTGAAAATCGCAGAAAATCACGAATATGGGTTTTTAATAGCGCTTTATTACAATACAACATGCAATAAAAGAATTATTGTTCACTGTTAGGTTAAGATTCTACTGAGATTATCAAGGTCTTCTGTCTCGTCTTGTTGGGTAATATCTATTTATTATAAAGACCATCATGGACGAAATTGCATAATACTGAGGTCTCAATAATATCAAACTTGCCATATAGATGCGCTTCAAATTAATTCGCGCGTATTATTGTTTAAAATTGTATTCTAATATTTACTTTGCCAGCTGTTCAGTTCCATTGAATAGCACATGCATAAAATAGACACGTTCGTGATTCGGAACCATGATTTCGCAGACGTAACAATTTTGTTATTTTTACTGTTTTAATTAGATACGTTTCTTAATATTTAATTTCAATATCTAATTGCAATATTCTTCTAATAATTGAAGAACAGTTCTATTTTCAAGCATCTGCTTAAGAGATTTAATACTTTCCTCTAATCTTTTACATTATATTATCTTTTATATTATAAAAAAAAAAGAAAAATAATTTTTTTTATTGTTTTTCTATTATACCTAAAATGTTGTGTACATGGAAGTTGTAACTTCAATACTTACGAAATATTTGAAACTTCCTACATCAGGATATGAATTTTGCAACGTAATCCCGCTGATTCCGCAATCCAACCTGGAAACCTAGCTTTAGATTGGATTTTATGTAAATTTCAGGTCACTAGTTCATCTTGTGGATTTCTTATACGTATAATTCAACTTCTGTATGGGTGCAACGTAAATCTGTCTTCAAATAAAATTTTAATTCCATCATTAGAAATATTAAATAATGAAATGTAACTATGCTTTCATGCTTTGTACCTTGTACAATTTTGCATTCTGCGATAATTACCTGTTCGTTGTCTTAATAACATTATGCTTTTACTCTATATATGCAGAGAGTGCAATAATACACACACATGTACTGTCAGAAGCAGTCACTAATTTTCGCGTTCATTAGGAACCAGTTATTTGCTTGTGTTGAAATATCATTGCGGAAATCCTTTCTCTTTCTATATTACTAATAATAGTTTGGATAGGTAATTAAATAACAGCACAATAGATTATAAATATCAATTTTATTGATTCCCAAATAATTTTATATTTAGACATTTTGTAGATGTACTTGATCAGTATCTTATTATTTATTAGCCATTCGATGATATTTTCGAAATGTATATATGTATACATTCAATTATTTGTGTATGAAATAGCATTTTTCCCACTATTGCAACAGAAAAAAATGGTTCAGTAAAAATAGAATTATGTCTATGAATAAATCTTTTAATAAAATTTTTCTTATATTATTAGGTAATTTTTCAGGCCCTTCTATTGTATCCGGACTGCAAAGTATTCGGTTAAAGTGACACTTAGGGATTTTTAAGGTCGCTGAAGTCGAAAATGAACGTCGCTTTTTACAGAAATAAGGCATAAAAAATTTCAGTCAATCTGTCGATGCGTGACGTTCTTATGGATTTTAACGAGACTTTTTAAAAATTTAGTACTCTTAATGTCTTTATTTACTGTATGCTACACCTTGTATACATTTAAATCATAAGTTTTAAATTTATTAAGTTAGGTTTGGGTTACTTTATATTTTCCGGCAACTACGATGCGGCTGCTTACGGCGGATTTCTAATGTTACTATTTTTATCGGTCAGATGTTTATAAATGAATTTGCAACGAAGTTTTAAATCGTTCATTTGCGTGAAAAATGAGCCTCATTTTCAACTTTAGCGAACTAAAATATTCCTGGAAAGAAACATTCAGACCAAGAATTTTACAGTCCGGATATGATTGTAAATGCTCTTTTCATTACTAAAAAAAATACTATGGCAACAGAAAAAATAATTCATTAAAAATAGAATTATGTTTATACTGTAACGAATAAATTACAAACAAAAATATTTATTACATTATTAAATTATTATTATTAAATAATTATTAAATATTATTAAATAATTATTAAATAATTAGCATTATTAAATAATCGATTAAATGTAATAAGTATTTTCTATAACTTTAGGTATACTTAGTGAATGTATATACGCTAGTATATATGTAGTATGCAATTTGTTTCAACAAGTCGCAATCCATTGTCCAATTTTTACATAATGAATTATTTCGCACTACGCCGTTCACATATTTTCGTTACCCACTGTATGTATGTGTAGAAGTTCCTCATTGCTAGGTATTTTCCAAGTAACATGTTATTCTTTTGGACTGTAAGAAGGTTAATCGAGAAAGAAGGAGATATTCGACAGAAAGTTGGATATCACTACCGAAAGTTCCTAGGATAGTCTGTGTGATAATAAGCATAATGACGAAATTGAACGATAACAAGTACAATCACGTGGTTAGAAGACGATGGGTGAAAGGTGGCAGACGTCTGTGCATCGATTCGAATCGAAGCCAAAGTAAACGTCAAACGGCGAACAGGCAGAAAATGTGCATTCCTGGCAAGGCCGCTTGTACGAGAAAGAGGCCATCAGACATCCGGAGAGAAACTAACCGTACTTTGCCTGCTTCTTACTGATCTCTTCGCCTCTTCAACAACCATGTTTTTACGGTCCCGTTGCGCTCAATTGCTGTTTCCTTTTTGAATTTGTTAAATCCGAATATTCTAAGAAATATTCCACAATACTTCTTCGCTATTCACTATTAGTAGTACATTATCTGTAGATGGATCAATTCAGTGGCATTGGTAGTTTTACTATAGGAAAATAATATTTCTCTAGTATCATTTTTGGAAAATTACTAAAATTGTTTATTATTATTGAAGCTTAGAATTTTTTCTAAATGACGAATAGAAAGAAAAAATTGTCACAATTCTGTTATTGATGATTGATATCCATGTTGATTGATGATTGATATCTATATTAGTATAGAAAATGTTTGTATACATACGCTATTAATACATCTTTCTGCATTTTTTTTAATTTGAATATGAATTTGTGTTGAAATAAGCAGTTAAGTTTTGATACTTGTTGATAAGTCTGCTATAATTCCATTGTTTGAATTAATAAAAAAACTAATATTTAGTATCTATTTTTGTTTCTATTATATGTATATGTCGGAAACGATAAGAGATTTGGAATTTTGGGGCGTTTGACGAACCTTCACTCGAATTGACCATCGTGATAGCTGATCGTTATTGGTACCGATGTGATGATTGCAAGAGTTTACCGGTAAAGACAACAATCGGACAAAAGAGATGTCGATGACGATGAATCTAAGTTCGGTAACGAATCCACGGCCATGGGAGACAAATCCGATATCATACACGATCCGTACACGCAACTCAATCATCAATTCGTTCACTGACTCATTGACTCTTAGTCCAAATAGAACTGCCCTTATATAGTCCTTTTCCCACCTCTTGGGTCAATCATTGTTTCTAAGGAGGTACTTCGTACCTCTGTTATTACACGTCCCTCCCGTGACCCCGGCTACGTTCGGCGACTCATTATGTCTCCTTGGGCCCAAGCCCATCGTCATAAACCTTAGGTACCCATATAACTATTTCTTAGTTGTAAAGTCTAAATTAGGGTTTTGGGTTTTTCCCAAACGTTTCAAAGCAAAGGCACCGATGTCCTTTCATCTCCGACATATATGTATAGAATGGTATCTTATTTGCATAAAATATCATTAGAAAATAATGGAGAATTAATAATTATAAATGTATTTTCGTTGAAACTTTTGTTTGTTAATACATTTTTGCACAAAATACGAACATCGGCTCTTATGATTTCATATTTCAATAACATTACGCTCAAATTTGTAGCGTTTTTACTTTCAATATTTATATATATAGATACATTATATATTTTCTGTTACAAAAGAAAAATTCTACTTTCAAAAAATGCATATGTTTATCTATAATACTAATTTCTTTCATCTATATCATTTACGCTTTTTTTTAATTATTTTTGTATATAGTTGATTAGATCATTCGAAAATCCATTAAAATAATATTCTTGATACCGAGAACTTATTACATGTTATATAATTTATTCAAAGTAAGTTTATAGCGTCTAAGCATTGTGACATTTAACACATTCATGTCATATTGGTTGGTAAACCAGGTTCTGTTTAGTTCCTGGTAGAAAGTACACTTTTATATATCACTAAATACTTTTTGTGTTGATGCATGCGTACGCGTATGTGTTAACCATTACATATTTTATATTCTTCATAGCTTATTATCATTTATTTTATTCATTTTAATGCAGACTATCTATTAAAAAAATTATTTGTCATAATATTTTTATAATAAATGTAAATATTAAGAATATGATTTCATACTCAACGAGCAAAAAGATTTCAAATTTTCTAAAGATTATCATCGATTTTCCAAGTACTTCTACATGCATACAGAACAAAAAAGTATTTGTCGTAGCATTTTTATAGTAAATATAAATATGGAAAACATGATTTCACACGGAGTGAGAAAAATTATTAATTTTTATTTTTTAATGAATATTGTCGATTTCCTAAGTATTTTCTACAATAGATTAAAAACTTTTCAAAAAATTATCTATTCTCTTATTCATTTGATTAAATGACGCAAGGTTTATCTTGGTTACTTTTATATTTTTAATCCAGCAGAAGATTATAGGTTGTATTGTTTCCAAGTATCATTCTATAAATGTATCGTTATAATTTATGACAAACGCGATTACTTCATATTTATGCACCTAGTACAATCGTAAATAATATATATGCATACTTGAAAAAAAAACCAAAGAAGTTGAGGTGAACTTATTTATGTAAAAGTAAAGACATAAACACTTTTCTGAGGAAGATATTAATTTTATGTTTTAAGTAATCAGCAAAAATTTTATACTATTACGTGAGCCATGCTTTTATATTTTTATTACTCGATGTATTTTATTCTTCAATAATTTTTCAATTTTTATTCTTTATTATACTTCATATTTATTTCGTATTAATTACTTAGCGTTTGTTTCTCTCTTTATCTCTAGACTGATCGTTCTGTGGTCGTTATATTTACTAAAAAGACTTTTTTTTTAAATCACAATTAAGAATTGGGCACACTGTTGACATTGATACAATTATTAAATTCTTCATTTTATTGTTCTATTGGTACTGTAATTAATATAACTTATATATACATATATTTATATATATGTATATACGTGCGAATACATGTAATAATTTTTTATTCTCTAATTTAAAAAAAAAAACAGTTTACTTCACCAGGAAAGAAAATAATTTAAATTCTGGAATTATTAGATATAGATTTAGTTTTCTGGAATAATTTGCAACTATACTTGTATTAAATTTTTGAAGTTAGAAGGTCATACTGTTATTTAACCTAATTTTCAATAGTGGATTTTGTTTCAATTTCGGGTTTCAGATTTTTAAAACACATTATATTTCGTTATGCAATATAGTACGAACAAAGAATGCTGATGCCTTCATGATGATGATACTATATGCATTAAGCAGTTTCACTTAATGCCGATGTCAGTGCTTTACGATTGCATGAAGGATAAGGTAGTTGCTTTCAAGTTTGGGTACAAGAGGCAACCTATTTTTTTCAGAGAAGTCTTTACAGTTCGGAGATATTTTTCTGCGATGAAATTACAAGAAAAATACGTGTTCCTTGGAAATATCCAAGACGAATGAACCATATGAAAAGTATACCCGTTGACAATGGTAGGTGTTATCCACTTTGCGATATGCGCGCGAACATTTAAACGCGAAAAATGACCGTTTATAGAATGAACTAATCCTTTAAGTATCTTATGTACGATAATGCTAAACCTCGCTATATAACTCGAGATGAGAACTCGATCAGATAACATGTAGTTTGTAAAATCTTTTTTATTTTGTTAGCAAACTTGTGACTTGTGAAATTTTACTTACTAATGATATTATATAGTTCAATAGTATAAGTTTCATATGAGATGCGTGTTGCGAGTTATCGACTAAAGAGCAACCTGTCAAGTCAAACCGATCGGTCGATATCGCGCACCTTGAATGACTTAACGCTCAAGGTGGAGGAGGTTTAATAGATCGAGTGTTAGAGTAATCCAGCAGTGTATTTGCACTTGTTGTATAAGAGTAACGTGTGATATTATGAACACGACGGTGGTAAGATCTTGTTGGGAGTGAATTATTTCATCCGTACGGTACGATGTCTAGACGGTTGGTAGGGACAAACCGTTGGGTTTCGTCTGTCCATCGTGCCCTTCCGACTGGTCCTTTCTCAAGGGTTTTTACTTGACCTGGGACTCATTAGGTTTACAGCTTGCGGATCTATGTAATTCGGAATTTTCTAAAGAAGGAAATGGGCTTGTCCGTGCCATAAACGGACGACAACTCAAAATTTCGAACAGTGCGCTCAACTGTACTTACATTTGATACTGCCTCAGGTGGCAGATACAGTAATACTACTGACTGATATTATTACTATGCAATAAAAATTTACATTTGAAGCATTCATTGCTCTATGTACTGAGGCGAAAGAAGTTTTTTTTATCTCTCATATATATTATTTGATTATTATGTAATTTATTTTTCTACATTTTTCAATCAAGGATTTTATCATTCCTTCTATTCACATATAATTTTGACCTTATATCTCGAAAACATAGAAAATTTTTATACAAAATAATTAATTTTTTGAGAAATGCGTAATTTGCTTCTGTACTTATATTTTACTTTTGAAGTTTCTACTAGAAATTTTAAATTTTAATAAATGCCCTTGCTACTTGATATGTACTATGTAAACGCAAGTCAAGTCTGGGATCCAAGTAACTTCAATCTCTTTACGTCCGCTTGACCGATGATTTATGACCTTTACCTCCCATGAACCTGATTCATTCCTAAATACACACGGTAATTTATATCAGAGACTGCATCTTGCTAGAAAAGCAGTAAGGCAGTTTTACAGTATATAAGGTACTTCAACGATAGATTAGAAATTGTAATTACTCACACATAAACGCACGCACACGAACCTTGAATCATAATACTTTTCTTTTGAACTCATTATCATATTCATTCTGTTTCTTATTATATAATATGTTTACATACGTACATGATATAATAATTAAATAATAAAAATAACAATCGTTTGACAAAATAATAGCGTTTGTTATTTTTGTTCTTTAATGTTTTGGCGATTTTCATTATAAAACGATTAAGTAGGAAGAAAAATACGAACAAAGGAGAGATGTTTTTAGATCAGTTAGTAAAATTGTTACTTCCGCTTGAGTTTCATTCAGCACAATTATGTATACCAGGGCATACTTCTACTGCGTGATCCTGATTAGAGAAGTTGAGATGTCAGAATACGTGCGCGATCGTTTAAAATATTCATCATAACGATTTTTGTCATCTTATTATCATATAATGTACTCATTTGCATTTTACTTTAGATATCGGTAATAAGAAAGTAATCAGGTTTCTGATTAAAAAAAATTATCGGTTTTGAAAACTATAAACGTACGAAAGAGTAAACGTAGAATGTTTTTTTTTCTTTTTTTTTTTATTATTTTATTTTAAATTTTACAATTTGTCCAGTAGGACATTTGGTAAAATGTTTTAACTTAGTGAATAAATATAGCATGTGGATGGTTACCCCCAGCGGGGTTCATCATCGTGTTTATTAGGTTATATCCTTTGTGAGATCTGTTGGGTGTTTCCTTTTCAGTCTTCTATCCATGTTTGCTGTGTTGGTCGTTTCTACGGCCAGTCGGTTCGGGCGTGTTGCTATTCTTTCTCTGTACCTTCTCGCGTACCTGCTAATTTCCTCCTTGACCGTTGATATTCCCAGGTCCTTCCGAATTTCCTCGTTTCTGACGTACCATGGGGCATTTACTATTGTTCTTAGAATTTTTGCTTGAATCGTTTCTATTTTGTTTATATGGCTCATTGCTGCTGTCCCCCATAACGGTATTCCGTATGCCCATATTGGTTTTAAGATTTTTTTGTATATTTTTACTTCGTTTTCTAGACTTAGTTTGGATTTTCGGCTTGTTAGCCAGTACATTTGTCTCTTTGTAGCCTGAATAAACGTAGAATGTAGAATATTAGATCCATTATTTATATACACGCAGTATAGCTTATAAATTTAACATAAACAAAATCAATATTTTCGGATCTTTTTACGTAAGTATACATTGTTGTTACATTTTTAATTGAACTTACACTAAACTGTTAGAAAAAATCATTTTGAATTGCACATTCCTTTACCGACCGAGTTGGCGGAATTCCTTGATCTGTTCGTTGATACGCACAGATGGCAGTACAGCATCGTGCTATAATTCATACTAAAATTTTAAGTAATATTGATGTACATACGTATTACACATTAAAATTTGTTAGCATTATCATTTTCTGTTACTATTTTTACATGTATTGCTTGTACTATTTAATATATCCATTTACTACGCTAGACATACTTAACATTGAACTTTAAAATACATTTATAAACGTGTTAAACATGTTTGTTTCGTACCGCTCTTGTCACAAGATGGTTTTATGCAAAAAAGCAAACTATAAAAGTAGTCTTACGTTCCCATCAGAGCTAAACAATATTAGCTCAAACGATAGCTGAAACTGGTTTTAAAGTATGCATATTTACAATTACATAAATATACAATGAATAATTAAACTGAACTTGTAAAAATTGGTATTTTTGTATACTATTGTACTGTATTCAACATTTAGATATTTTTAAGGCAGATGATTTATAATAGGGTGATGGGGGTTTCTTGTTTTGTGCTCACGTGTATTGGATGAGCCATGGTCGAGTGCCCGCTCTTGACCACGGTGTCTTTCTTGGTAGTTGGACATCTCAAGGGACACAAGTTGGGTCGTTTCAGGGTTAGGACACAATAACGTGTAACGTAGTGACGCTCAGGGTAGTAAGGGAGAAGGAGAATGCTTATGGGCGGTTGAACGTGCCTCGGGACAGAAACGGTAAAGGGGCTGGGAGAAGAGAGAAATTGAATGTAAGACAGAAAGGGATACGAAGGGTAAAAGAGTGGATTTAACGGATACGCAAGGGGCGGTAGGTCGTTGCCCGGCTAAGCCGGTAAATATCGACCCTCCCTTCATAGAGACTCTCTGTCCTTATCCAGACATACGTTTGCTGGCATTATTCCTTTCCTCTACATTTGCGACTAGCCTTTTTCCTCTTGCAGGCTTGTAACCTCCTACCGAACGCCCACGTAGAGAGGCAGAGTACTACTGCTCTCACACCACAAGATTTCCATACTACCTTTCCAAGGTCAACGGCTTGAGGGCTCAAAGACCCCTGGAAACCGACTTCTATGGCCCGCAAACATCTTCAGTATCTACTTTTCTCCTGTATCTCGGTCCTCGTCTTTTCTATGAAATCTCTATAAGACATGCACATTTTTGGTCAACATCCTACACCAAAGGTTTTACATTTCTCTGAAATACGTTCGAGTAAATGCGTTCTTGAAAATATTACAAGCTAGCAGTATCTGAGTTATTATCTTTTCTTTTTGACTAATATTTTTTATATAAATAACTTTGAGATTACTTAGTCTTGTATATCGAATGAATCACGAAAGGTTAGAGTTTTCATCTAGGCGTAATTATCGCTGAATCATTCTGTACTTTGGAAAAGTTTGTGACCGTGCCTGGTTTCCTTGAATTCTTTTGGCAAACATGAGTCAGTGGCTATGTTTTCACCAGAGGATTTTGAACTACTACGTCTCGTCTGGGTGAAATGTTTGAACCGAGTCAACCAAAGGTCGCTGGAGGTTACGACCTAACTCCTTTTTTCTCCCCCTTTCCTTGCCCTCCCCATAAAACATTTTGTACGTCTTCGACGCACAGTTTACCTTTCATCCCCGAAATCCTTCGATCTTTTTTGTTTAAGCGACCAGACGGTTTTCTTCTTGTCTGTTTGGATTCCATTCGCTATTATATACGCAAATATGCGTCTTGTACATTATGTATATACACATGTACATCACAAAGCAAAGACGAGATGTATGTGTGCATAGGTATTAATTCTTTTGCTCGATGCTTTATATTCAAGGGACATAGATCTCTGCATTTTTACGATTTCAAGGCTAAAAGCTGAATGATTGTTTCTTATCACTATTGCGACGTTTTGTACGCAAAGATCTTCTGCCGTTATGGAAATATCCCTTAAACGTACATATATGCATTCAATTGAAAAATCAATATTTTTTGTTTTTTGTCGTATTGAAAATTAGATTATAGCATTGAATAATAAGAGATTTAATTTTTTAAATAAAGTTGCAAAAATAGGATTTTGCAAAATTTTTAATGTAATTATATTCCTGATAATAATAATCAATAATTCATATCTTTCATTGCCGTTGATAAGACATTTTACAATGCAAAATGTTTCCTATTAATCGCAAAAATGATTTCTGATTCCACATATATGAGATTTTTTAAATTACACCATTTACGTATATGCGCAGATGGCACTGAAAGCTTTGCTCAGAACCTTAAACTTCACTTGCCAAGTACGTCAGCTCAGTATCAAGATTAAAATATTTCAAAGATATTTATCAAGACCTAGGTATAATCTAAGGATAAGAATCGTAAATCAAATTTGAATTTAATATACCAGTACAAGAGAATCATTCTCTCGATTCTATGGTGTCATTGTTAATAAATGAACTTTGACGTTGTATTTCTAAATCATTTTTTCGTAACATTTGTTCATAAGATGTAGGTCACGCAATCCCCTTCTTGCACCTATCCTAGACAAGCGAATCTAGGTTGTGGGCAGTACCGGGGTGCATATACGTATCGATCGTTGAACGGCGTTGCTGCAGCCTGGCCTGGTGCACCGGCAAAACTGGGTTACCTACCTAACCTATACACATCATTCGCGGATCTTGTTCCTTGTTTGAACGAAGCCGAGCACGCCTCTTGTGTTTCTTCTTTTCTCTGTATCCACACGTTCGTGCATTTTCGCCCACGCATGGGATACACTCGTGCATCTTCGTGACTGCTCGTTCTTCTCTTATTTCCTCTGTTTGCTCCATCGCATCATCTTGATTGTCATTAAGAAATATACTACACTCCTTCCATCCCTTTTCTTGCGACAATAATAGAGGAACGTTCACTGTTGGTAGCAGTGTATGCATATATCCTATGATTACATACATGTTTTGATTCGTGAAATCATTGTTTATTGTCGCGTAGGGAGAAGCTTGAATTGCAAATGATTGAGCATTTCAGCTGCTTTGTCGTATTTATCGATTAAATAGTGAAAACTAATTCATATGATTATTAAAAATTATTTCTTAAAAGCATATTTAGATAACGATTAATTATGACACAAAGGATACTAAATAATCAATACATTGGTTTAACTGGGTTATGGTTTTCTAATTTTTATATTGAAATTTCACTTTCGCTTTAACAAATGAAAAGATTTTTGATTTAAGAAAGACTTTTGTATGAAATTAATATGAGAAATTATGTGTATGAATAACGGTACATATTTTCCTCAAACATGAAAAATTATTTAATGGTAAAAGAGCATGATTGAATCGAAAATGACCCAAATGATATAGTAAGATGGAAAGAAGTATATGCGATATTGATAGGAAACATTTATCGCACTTTTAAGTATGTTTGTACGTATGACTTTGACGTAGACTCTGGGATGCATAATACAGAATCATAATACATATTTGTTTGGAACGTGCAGTGCAGAAAGATAAAGGATGTCAATCCACGTGTGCAGCTCTTGTTTCAAATATGTTCCACTTTTTCCGTAGTATAACTGGGTAGACTTACAATTAATAAATATATTACTTATTATCTCCCATAGAAATATTTTGTGAGATTTTCGTAAGAAATCTTATGATTAATTGTATTATTCGTAAAAATGTCGATATTACGTCATTGAACTTTCATTCATACAAAATATACTGGCACTAAATTAAGAATGTAATAACTAAGTCCTTTAATATAATTGTAGAAATCTGAATAATATTTCCACTATAAAAATGATTGCCAAGCTTATATCGTTTATATAAATCATAGATCGTTTTTATTACATTATAAATAAATAGTTTTATTTGAGAAATATAAATTCGCTAATATTATCAATGAAAAAAAATTAATCATTCAGAATTTACAAGAAAGTAATTTCTATTGTATTTATGTAAATTTTTATTATTTTAAAGATTTTAAAGAAATTTTACTACTGAAAAGATAAAATTTTTGGAAATTCTGAAATATTGCTATTAACATTTGAAGAATATCTATTCTATGTACAAGCACATTTGATTCTCACAGTAATACAAAGTATAAACAGACGGGTGTGACATCGTGGCGAAGTTAAGGTGAATTGACTATATGCGCGCATGCACAAGGCTGCACGTCATCTTACCCTCAAGTGTCGTGGGGCTGCGCCTACTGCATTCATGCGAGTTGAAGGGTCTGCCGTGTCGACGTCCATTACGCATGCGCAGGGCTTTGCACTCTGTCCACTGGTCTGCGCACGCGGCTGTACCTTCGACTCGGTGTGGGTTTGGCGTTTGACTACTTTTCAGGGCCGTATTACAACACGTGTATTTAATAGTTATGAAATTTGAATTCTTCACTTCGCTACTCATATAAAATGGCAGATCTAACTATACTAAGTAATGTTATTTAAAAAATATCTTTTCAACGTGATCAAAATCTGATATATTTATTGTATATATATTGTACATAGGCATTTATTTATTTCGATAACAATTTAAATATAATAAAATAAGGATTTTATTTTCATGAGTGAAAAGTAGAAAGATAGTGCTTAATAATAAGTATTTCGCTCTTTTAATGATTTTTTAAAAATATTTGATATTGTATAGTATTTTTAAATAAATAATAGCTTATCATTAATTCTTTATTGAGAATAATTGAGATACTATATTTATAAGAATTGAAAAGAAATCAGATGCCTGAAATTGTCATGTAGCAAAGGGTACTTTTAAAATCGATGCACGATCCTGTCACTCCTTAGTTGCAGAACGAAACAAGTAGGGGGCCACGGGTCGCGATTCGTAGGTCGTGCGAGAAGGACTAGCCTGCATCAGTCTACGTCGCGTCCCTTGCAAAAGGGTACGCTCGTCTTCACGTCTTCGTTGATTTATCTCTCCCCTCTCCGAGTGCACACGTTACACAGCTATAAACGCATCGTTAAATATATACCGTACTTCGATTGTAATATCGAACAAGAAACAAGGAAGTCCTTGAGGAAGGACGACATTTTCGGACAACCTTATGGTGTGCGTATAAAGAATCTCACGCAACCTAGGAACGGATTTGACGCCTTTTCGATTTTCCTCTGCTCAGTTTTAACTTTTACATCCCGTATACATTTTTCTTCTCGACTATGTAACGCGCGTGCTATTGAATATTCTTAGTGTTACTAAAGTCTCCGTGTGTGCATTGTGTTGCGAGCAATTCGCTTCTTTACCTACGGCGCTTTTTATCGCGTTCATAAATCTCGATACGGAGAACTACAGAGAACGCGCGACTCGGTACTTTTCGGCACGCGGCCGAATATCTCCGATCATCAAGTCTCGAGACTTCCCTTAGTAATACAATAGCGAAGAAGGAAAACGTGCGAAAAAAATTCAAAGGTTTCTGGTGTGTGAAATGGACTCCTGGTGACGCTTGATTCCGTTTTAGTGGTAAATCTACGGTGGACATAACCTATATGTGCCCTGTGAACAGGAAGTTTTCTCTGGCAGGAGTGGGCGGTGCGAAGAGGGAGACGCCGGTCGAGCCTTAAATATCGATTTTGGCATGGAAGAGGTGCAATAGTCCGTCCGTTTCAGCGTGTCTCTTACCTTTGTGCATCTCCACGTTGACAAGTTTTGACAGTTGAGTGCGGGTCTATTACATCAAGTGGCATCGCATGCATCGATACGAAACAAAAACAATATGGTAGTGCGATATTTTCTGGCAGAAAATTAAATTTCATTTGTGGGCGATCGTTTCTTGAATAATGAAATCACACGAGTGAATTTATTTTTGTCATACTATTTTTGAAAAGTGTCGAATGAAAAATGTTGTTTTCCGATAATCACGTGTACAGATATTTTGTCTATAAAACACGTCTCAGGCAGGAATATTCGGTGACTATCGATCGATCATACCATTAAATGTTGGTCAAGAGATATTTTATTCCTTTTATTACAATACCAATGGAAATTACGTCGTTCTTCAAAATTTTACAATTTTCAAGAATTTGATCTACGTTCACCCTAGCCTTGAAGAATCTCCATTTTCAGGCATGATTTATGGCGCGGTTCGCGTTAAATACTTTAATAAGTGAAATTCAAGATATATTCCACTAACTAAACTTGAGAAAAAGAAAAAGTATAATATCGTATTAGAGAAGAAAGTCAGAAATGACTATACATGTACGAATAAAGGAAACCTTATGAATATTTAAAGAAAAAAAGGAGAATCAACAATACTGCCAGTATCTTCAAAGGAAACCTCTCGTGACTTCCACCGCAGGGCGTATTCAACTATCACGATAGATGAACTCCATTCGTAAAGCCCTGTGTTACATTGTCGATCAAGTAGATGATGACATCATGGTGCAGCATTGCCGATTGAGAGATTCGTGGACAACGAAAGTAGTGTCGGTTAAATATCGATGAGCTCTTTGCACTTGACACCATTGTCTGTTTGTTCAATGTACTGAACCTGTCAGTAGTTTTGTGCTCGTCTACACAATAACAAAAAAAGAAACAAAGAAAGAGACAAAGAAAAAACATTACTTATTTTTACGACACAGCTAACTGAGAAACGTGTTTTTATACGATCTCGCGTATGTTATTTAAGAATATAAACGAATGAACACGTATGATAGCACTACTCCAACGATAAAAAAGTTGGTTGATTGGAAATTTCTGCAGAATTAGTTTTAATTATTATATTTTTGTAAAAACATCGATCGTTCGAATCCTAATGAATTCGTCATTTGAAAAGATTTTTAAAAGGATCGACGGAAACGGCTCGTTCTGATCGGTTCTTTTTTTGATCAATCTTATCGGCAAAGGAGGTGCGTAATTTTGACGCTGGATAAGAAGAAAAA
Organism: Bombus breviceps; assembly: GCA_014825925.1. Taxonomy (NCBI): domain Eukaryota; kingdom Metazoa; phylum Arthropoda; class Insecta; order Hymenoptera; family Apidae; genus Bombus; species Bombus breviceps. The sequence goes on from CM026184.1 coordinate 12,976,448, forward strand.
GGTACATCAGGAAGAATGGTTTCGAGATATGGCGTCTCTAAGGAGGGCGCAGTGGGTGTAGCCGTAGGTGTAGGACCTATGCACTGTCTTTTGCCACATTGTGGAGGGCCCCATCACCATCATCATCTTTCGGCCCCCCACCCACAAAATCCACAGCCAGGTCACAATCACCACGTGCATCCGGCCCATCAGCCACCACCCTCGCCGAGTCCCCACTTGAATCATCAGCTGAGCCATCATCAGTTGACAGTTAACATTAACCATCTGAGTCATCAGCAGCAACAGCAGCAACAAACTCAGCATCAACAAGCACCGCCACAATATCGAGTCGTTACTGCAAATGCTAGTAAGTACAACAACCTATGAAGAGCGAGGGCGAAATAAAGAGAACGAAGTTTATATCGGACGTTTTACATATATCTTCCTTGATAGCAGTAATATATCAAAATACGAATATATTATCTTCTTTTTTTATGAAATTACAAAACTGGTTGAAAAAATAATCGAACGAAATACATATCCTACCTTTAGATATGTATATATATATTTATATGCATTTCAATCGTTGTACAATATTTACATGTAATGAACTATCTGACTGAACAGTCTATTAGAAATTTAATGACTAGCTACATGTATCGATCGAGCAGTATTGTTTTGCAAATTAATTAATTTATAATAAGGTAACTGTCCAACATTTAAAGTATCTGATTTGAATTTTACAAATAACTATTAAGATAATTGAATTGTTATAATTTTATTTGTTAATTGTTATAAGTTTAATTGTTATACTTTTCCTGAGCGTATGTACGTTCTATTAGTACAAGGATACTTTATTCAAAAATATGCTATTTTCAGTCTTAAAACATCTAACAAAAGTTCTTCTATTGACGTTATTAAAAAAACAAATTGCAAATATTTAATAATAGATTACTTGGTATTAATATTTACTAAAAATTGTTTTTCATTAATTTATGCAAGTTGTTGAAATTAAAAAATAAAAGAGATTAAAATGATTAGAATAACTTATATAGGTATGTGTAAGAAGAAGAGCATGTAACAGGATAAGGAGGTCAAAAGTGTCCTTGAACCGATTTCATCTGGTGATACACCATTCTATAGCTTATCAAAAGAAAACACAAACCAAATTCCGGCCTTCTATCTCGGCCGAAAGAGTAGTCACAGATTGAATTTGGAATATCCGCCTTTATCCTATTTTCCCTATTTAATGGTATGCAAAAATTTTCAGAAATTCTGGGTCATTGCAGACACGGTCGTGTATTTTAGAAACTTAAAAAAAAAGAAATACAAAAGTGATCTTAAAAATATGGATTTCCTATATAATTTTTAGAGCGACCACTTTCATATTTTGACAGTAACAACATATTAGCATGCCTATTATTCTCAATTTTTTCAAATATTTTTTGTCAATGTATACTATAGTTTAAAAAATCATACACCGATTCTGTCGAGGAATTTCGGGTAGAAACGTGATCAATACCATTAATTTTTGCATTTTTTAAATACAGTGAATATATTATGTGGTTTTCAACACTTTTATATTCGAAAAAATAATATATAAGTGAAAAGAATGAACTACTTCAATTAATTGAAAAACATATTTCTTTATCTTGTAGCTTTTAAAATATCAATTGTCCATTCAACGATGTAGTAAAACAAGTGGTCAAGGTATTCGACAAGGAAACCTCTATGAAATTTGTTGGTAGTTGGTTCGCATACAAATTCAAGTTTGTTTTGTATCATTAATTCTTTTTTATTTATCACCTACATAATAAATGATGCTTAACATAAAACAAAATGTTTTATCGTACAATGTTGTGTGCCATATTGATGACTTATGATGAAGACAATACGTAATGTCCTGAGTTCTAATTTTTATGTACATTTTATGATAAAATACTTTTAAAGTATTTTTAGAACATTTGCAATGAATATCGTTTATCATCAGGTAAATAACAATTGAAAAAAATTAGCATAAAAAAAAGAATTTCTGTGAGGGGCGAAACTATGACAAAAAAAGTTCATACAGAAACATTTCACAGTCAAATATTTTAACCATAACCGCTTCGTGGTTGAAGTGATGATTAATACCTCAGAAGATAAGGGACATACAAGTCGGAAAAAAGGGTTTCTGATTCTTTTTAACCTTGCCAAGAGATCTGAAAAAGATTCAGGACAATAATCGTGATAACATGTCGCTACCATAGAAATAAAATAGTGGTCACTCTAAAAATTCTATATAAAATCTATATTTTTCAGCATTTTTTTTATGTTTTTCATTTTTTGTATTTAAGATTTGCAACGAAAAAATCTAAAAGAATTCTCTAACAGGTCAACATTTTGCATTACATTAAATAAGGAAAATAGCGTAAAAACGGATAATCCGAATTCACCCAGTAACTATCCTTTCAGTCGAAGTAGAAGACTGAGAACTGGTATAGGACGTTATACTTCTAATTTATAATACCTACAAAAATATAATGCAAATGTATTTTCCTTCTCTCCTTTATTTGTCGATTACTGCTCAATTGTACATTTAGCACACTTTTATTTACTGATTATGCAGTAAATTTTAACCAAATTTATGACTTGAGTATCGTCGTACAATAAATTCTCGAAATATATCAAAGAAGATTTAGATAACAGCGTAAGATTTTAAATTATTTAAAATTTTCTTGATGTTTAGAGAATGATTTATTATTCAACATTCTTAATCACTTTTTTCTATCAGAAAGACAAGTCTTTAACTTTAGAATTTAACACGTTGAATGCCACGCCAGTTTTACAAGGTTTGGCCGTGGCGCCACGATTTTTTATTATGCGATACATATAATGTTGAAATATTACTTAAAAGAGATATGTTACGGTGTATAATCATTAATGAATTTATCTCACTGAGATCACCGGTAACCCCCATAGTGGTGTAATGCAATTTCGCTCGATTCACTTATTTTTTACTATTTATCTCATATTGTTTCTTCGCGTTGCTAAATAATTGTTCTGTGTTGTTACGTTCCGGGACCTACCCTAAACTATAATCCATCCCTCGGTCATACTTATTCGGACCCGCAATAATCCTAAAGGACCGTTACAAGACTTGGTATTTGTTACTCTACTGTCAAAGCTCTTAATTGCCACCAAACATCTTTCAGGTCGAAATATTCCTCAGGGTTATTTTTCACTAAGCTAAATGCCGGTTTTCCCATGTTCGACAGCCACTGGTACGGCGCGTACATAAGATAGATCTATATTTCATGTATAAATAGAATTATTTTTATATGTTTTATACTCCATTAATTTCATCACACCATTGTAGTAACGATGGTAATAATAAAAAATTTATTCTACTAATAATACTAATATTCTACTAATATTCTACTAATATTCTACTAATAAAATTATTTCTACTAATCTTGGTGTGCCGGTGACCGGTAACCCCCATTTCATTCAAAGTATTAATAATCATAAATAGCAAGTAATATACAAATTTTACTATTTGAAAAATATTAAATAAAAAAACTTCATGCTGGAAAGGTCTAAAATTCTTTCATATCATACTATAAAAATATAAGGATATAAATATGTACTTAGCTTCTGTCTTATAGTCGTCTATTTATTGTTCGTTTATCATCTTAGAACTTCTCTTAGTAAACAAGTTAGAAATAGGTACTATGTTCTTACTATAGTCGCGTTATTTGCATGTATATATTTCGTCCAAGCAAAATCTCTTCTTCATTTGCTCCATCATGGACATACATTTTCGGGACCAATGGAAGCATTTTCTCAAATCCTGACCTCATTTGTTTATTTATCTTTATCTTTATTACTTATTTACTTGCTATATTTATTTACTTACTTATTTACTCAAACAACTTTTATTATTTACTCCAGTTAAGCTTTAATATTTTTAAAATCCATTCAACCACATATTCAATACAGTTTTCATTGGTTTGCAATCTTTTATGATTCTCCATTTTTATCTGAACGGCTAAATTTTTTATTTCGTATGTCAATGCATACGTATAAATATGTCGGAGATGAAAGGACATCGGGGCCTTTCTTTCGGAATTTTTGGAAAGACCCCCGATACTTTAGTCCAGACCTTTCATTATAGCGGTACTTAAATAATAAAACTTAGAAGTAGTTGTTTATGATTTAATCCGATTATGTGTGTCCGAGGTTTTATGGCAATAGGTTTAGGCTCGAAGTAACAGAACCCTAAACGTAGCCACGGTCACGAGATGGACGTTTTCACCTAACAGAGTAATTGTATAGCTCTCCTTAAATATATAGTTGACCCGAGGGGTACAGAAAGATACGGAGAACAGTATATAAGTGCAGTTCCACTTGGACTGAGAGAGTTCGTTGAGTTTGTAATGTGGATAAGTAAGTTGAATTCTACTTGTAATGTGAACGAGTTAGTTGAGTTCTACTTGTAATGTGAACGAGTTAGTTGAGTTCTACTTGTACCGTGGGCGAGTTAGTTGAGTTCTACTTGTACCGTGGGCGAGTTAGTTGAGTTCTACTTGTATTGTGGACAAGTAAGTTGAGTTACACTTGAATTGTGGACCAGTAAATTCAATTCGACTTTGGAAGAAAACGCATTTGCTATCCCATTGACCGTGAATTCGTTATTGAAGCTAAGATCATTGTCATTAGCATCTCGAGTATCTAATCGCCACCAATCATATTTGTACCAGTAAATATCATCCATATTGTATAACAACAATGGTTAATCCAAATGAAGATTCGTTACACGCCCCCAACCCTAAGGAGAACTCGACAAATATATGTTCTGTGTGTAACATCGCGCATCTATATATATAGAAAGAGATGTACATACATGAAGCCCGTTATTTTCGAGCACACTGGAGGTAGTTAATTTGACCTGGTGCCCTATCTGTCAGAAGTCGAATCGTTTGCATCTATTTGTAGATACACGGTTAAGCTCGATTTATACCACATGGTGATTACAAAAATTAATTTACGATACTTTCACTTATAGTAACGAAAACCATGTTTTTGATTTAGTGTAAGCTAATATCTTCTTATGTGAGTTTTGTTTTGTGAAACTAATCCAATTCCATCAAATCGAATTCCTAGTAACTCCAGTATGAATTACTATAAATGCTAAAAATTTAATGCGCATATTTGTTGTTTAATTTCTTTAACGTGAAATAAATTTTGTTTCAAAATTTTAAATAGCTAAAATCTTCTCGTCAAGACAGGTATTTAAGAAGACTTGATTAATAAATCACTCGTAATTTACGATTGACTACTGTATCGATATACATATCGAGTAGATAGTATTTAGGTTAGTCCTTAGCGCCCCTGGGCGGCATTGTAGACAATTCACGATATAGGTCAATCGATAAAATGCTTTCTACCTTATACAGTCGCGAAGGTACGTTCGATTCTTTCCTCTTGCACTCTTGTATGACATGTCTCGCCGTGATGACGCCAACGTACTACGATTTCAAGAAATTTTTGCCATTCTAAGAATTTTGAAGTTTATACATTTTCAATACTTTGTTCATTTCAAGTATAATTAATTATTTTACTTATCATATATTATTTTTTCTTTAAGTTAAATATACGTTATCGAATACATATACATATACATATACTGTTATTAATAGCTTCTAGTAAATTAATAAAATAACATGCATTTATTTAAAATTTTTGTACTACAATTGTTATATTTTATTTTCATGAATCTGAAAGATGTTTTTTGAACCGTGATTGATTGCTGAAAGTTACAGCATAATATTTTATAGATACCTATAATAGTTAAAAAATTTGTCTATTATATTTATTTCTACATTTTTTATCATATTACTTTAATCAGTACTGATTCTTGGAAGATTACATTTGAATCCATAGATAAAGGAAATTTATTTTCTAATACACGATAGCAACTAATAACGAGTAATAATATTAGTATTAATGTCAATAATGACTATGAATGAGCAGCTGTTTCAAAAGTGAATTATATAATATTACTTCAGATATTTTGTACGAACTGTAGCTATTTTTCTTATCGCGCTTAATCTATTATTTAAGTTAATAATAGCATTTTGCTTATAAAGTTCAATATTTAAGGGATGAAGTGCGAACTGAAAGCAGTATTCTCAAAATTCGAAAGTCAGAGGACTCGTTGCGATAGTATATTTTACCTTTTGATGTTATTCTTTCAACATTAAAAGATCTTGTTTTTATGATTATCGTTTAAGTGTATTACTATTCTTATATTGGCCAGCCACGTGGCTAAAGTGTGGTCGTTCTAACCTCACTTTTCTTTTCATATACATCATATTATGTGTAATGCTGATTTCTCCTTGTATTTAAGTTCCCCGAATTGTTTTCAATTCATCTCGCTTGGCTGAATAGCGAAAATCAAATTTAATACACGCGCGCGCGCGCGCGCGCGCGCGTGTGTGTGTGTGTATGTAAGAGGGAGGGGGAGAAGAAAGCGTGTGTACGTGTGCGCGCGCGCGCGAATGAGAGGAGAGAGAGAGAGGAGTCGGCACCGGAAATGACGTATTGCATTCTGGATTATTTTTCAGGTTATGTTTTTCACTCTGTTATATATTATATATGTTGTCTTAGATCGCCGATTATTAAACTTGCGGGAATACGTACATATCTACTTATCAATATTTTTACGAATAAATAAGATTATCAACTCTACAATTTTTTCAATGCGAATGTATGATATTAGAGAATATGACAAAAATTATTTTTAACTCGCATGTTACATAAATAAACATTTTATATATAAAATAATATGTGATAGAGCTTACTCGAATATACATAAACTACTACCGAAAATAAAACAACCGTATTACAGTTCAATGTGAAACGCCTTCTAATCTTCTAAAAAAGTAATTTACAGTAAGTGATACAAAAAAGAAAAATACAACTCTCTTTTTATTCTATTAGAGGACGATAAATTAATGAACTTACGTTATTAAAATATGGTCGATATAATATTACCTTTTTCATTACAAATGAGTCCAATATGTAGGACATGAAGTTCTGAATTTCTTTGCTATTATATTATGGATACATTTAATTTGTGTGTTTTCACGGTGCGGTAGTTAATACGATCCTGGTGATGGAGTTCGGCCTCGCCCCCCTTTCATAGCAATCAATGTACTCACGGGACTACAGATAGCAGCACTGCTTCGAGCCCTGTCCACATGTGCAAAGATGGCCGTTCGCGAGGCCGTCTTCTCGGTTTCTTTGCTCACGTTTCAGCCTTTTTGTCACTTCATTGTTCTTTCATTATAAAAAATTCGCTTGTACGAATAAACATAGTATTTCCGTGACAAAACACGATAACCAGCTTTGTTCCGATTTTCAACGGTGAGCGCTCAAATATCCATATTTTTTCCTTCATTTATCTCTCTATGTCCTTAACGTATTTTCTCGTCATAAAGTCGTAGCATGTGGTGATAAAGTTTTTCCATGTTTTTGTGAAAATGCATGTACCTTATGCGTAATACTTATTATAAGTATATAGAGTCTTTTAGGGATAATAAATGTAATCCATTCGATGTTTTGATAATACATATGCATAATCAATCATACTGTATCTCTTAGACGATGACGACAACGACGACATGTCAAGCGATGTCATGCAATTCCACGCATAATCGCTTTCACGAGTAATTCATTTAACGACAGAATGGCGAACATATTATGGTAGGATAATACCGCGCATATGCTAACTTGAGTATATAATTATCTATTTTCTTTTCTTTTCTTTTTTCTTGTTTATATTACGAAACCAGATATATATATTTAATAGCTAAATGGTAAAATGATAATAATGAAGTTCTTGTTACATTCTAGCAATTAGCGATATCACTTTTTTTACGAGTCATTCTATGACCCTGTGTACGTGGAAAACGATGCTCGACTATAATTTAGATAGAAAAATAAATAAATAATTTTTTGTTCCCGTATATTAATTATGCATAATAATCCCGTATAATAATGATGCATGTAAGGAACCCATTGCATTTCATATATGAAAGTTTTCGTAAAGTCAGTAAGATTGTTGAAACAATAGATTCTTGTTAACAGAAAATTAATATCTGTTTTATATACCTAGATAGTTTCTCAGAAATATGTTCCAGATTGTATAAATAAATGCTTTGACTTTACAGTACAATATAAAGTATTTGACAGATCTGTGTTAAATTATCTATTTGTGATCGTCGTAAAAGGGTCACAAACATAAATCTTGGTTTTTATTTAAAGGAAATTAAGTTTGTTTTTTTACACATATGGTAACAGTTAAATTTTGTTTTCCCTTAAAGGAATTAGTATAACAACATAAATATGAAAATGCATGAAGCATTTAAACATTTCTAGATGTACATATGAACATACAAGCTATAATAATAGTGATAGCCTTGCTAGAGATAAGTTTAATGTCTATTTATATTATTTATCTATAAAATTCAATTATTTATATTTAAATTTTTCAGATATTTCAAGCATAATGTCTAATATCATTTTTATTTTGAATTTCAGGATCAGATTTTCATGTGTCTGGTCAAAATTACGGCACCCAACCAGGGGGCCAGGTGGGTGGGGGAGGGGGTAGTGTAGGAGTACCTGGGGGCAGAGGACCTCCACCACTTGGTGGCTTACAGTCCATTGGACAATCAGCAGCTGGTATTCCACCAGGAGGTCCTGCTGGAGGACAAGCACCACCACAAACTCCTGCACCCGGGGTACAATCACAACCGCCGCAAGGTCCGGCTCCAACTACGACACCTCCCGTACATACTCCATCACCGCAGGAAATGGGAAAACAGGCCCATTTGCAACCTCAACCACAACCTCTATCACAAGTATATGGGCCAACGCAAACAAGGCCAACATCCCAAGTAAGAGAAAATTGTTAAGAAAAAATATTGTTTATAAGAACTTTCATTATCGTCTATTAACTATATGAATTTGTATATTACATATTAATGTTTATAAAAAGTATTAGAAATATTTAAAATATATTGTAAATTTTATTTATGTATTTATAGTGTAATATATTGTAAGTGATCAATTTGATATTAATTCTATATATAAATGCACATCAATTTATAAATTTTATTTATTAATTGCATTATCAATTTCAGGGTTATTATCAAGGTCCTAGGCCACAACAGCCAAGAGGCATCAGTCACAGAGGGGGTCAAGGGGGTACTAGTGCACAAGTAGTTGGAATGTCTGGAGTTGGTGGCAGTGGAGGTCAACCAACTGCAATTTATCATACAAGTGGTTTGCCAGTTCAAACTGGGGCAATATATCAAGTCCCTCATCAGATCCCACATCAGCAATCCTTATACACAATGAACAATCAAATGCCCCTTCAGGTAGTAGTTAAGTACTGTTGATTTTATATATTTATCGTCATGCATCATTCATTTCATTTGTGTCATCAAAAGAATAGTTTCTAACAAAAGTTATTGTATTTAAGTATTATTTTGCAATTAAAGTTTATTCTCTTTTCTTCCAAACATATCATTACTTGCTTGTAAAGTACTATCATATTCATCATCTTTATTGATAATGACTATAAATGTAATAAATATTTTATAATTTTAGTTTGGTGGTCCACCCCAAAGACATCCAAGTCATCAAAATCAATCATATTTCCAACCATTTCAACATAATGCCATCCTAACGCAGAGTATGTTTGGATATGGTGCACCTGCACCAACCCCTCAACCTTGTAAGTAACACAAAACTGTAAAGATTGAAGATAAATTTAATCAATATTATATGTTCCTTTATAGATTACTGGCCTACAGGCCAACCAAATACACCACTAAGTTTAAGTAGAGCAGGTGCAAGTGCTGTCACTGGTGGGGCTCAACATGTTGCAGGCCCGCTGGCCGGTGCCCAAGGAGCCCCAGTAGTACCACAAGGTACACTGCAACAACCTACGCAACAGGCTCAGCCTTTACCCCCCATGGGTATATCTCTTTCTCAGACTGGTAAGTTGCAAAATGAACATAACATATTTCAATATAAATTGCATTATTTAGATTGTTAGGTTGTGTTAATAGTAATTTCCAAAAAGTAGATTTTTTGGGGAGAAAACGATATAATGTAATAAAATAAGTAGTACTTGGTAAAATGTATAGAATCAAAATTATATAAATTAAGAACAACCATACATAAATTCGTTGTTAGCTACCGTTACAATATGTTAACAAATAGTTTCAATGTTCTAAATGAAATTGAATATCATGTATATATAGAAAAATATATGTGTAAGAATTTTTAAATGTTATAAAAATTATGATAGAACAACATTTGCAAAGAAATATTCTATCTCAAATTTGGGGAATTCCAACAAAAATCACTATTTTATTTTATTTTACTTAAGAATTAAACTTTCTCGAACACTTACCGCGATTATATAGAATATTTATAGTTCATAAATCTCTATGAAGGGTAAATGCCTCATAATTCAACAGAAAATACATGAAAGAAAGGTAGAAAGTGCAGGAAATTTTATTTATGACTCAGGGATTCAAATCGCAACTTCAAACTTTTAAAACCTGTTAAGTTTAGAGATTTTCTGACAGATTCAGGCAGAGATTCAGGTAGAGATTCAGGTAGAGATTCAGGTAGAGATTCAGGTAGAGATTCAGGTAGAGATTCAGGTAGAGATTTAGGTAGAAATTTAGATAGAAATTCAGGTAGAGATTTAGGTAGATTTCACAAGCTCACACAAGCTTGTATTATATATAAGAACTGAAGATGCTAATAACAAATATTACTATTTGTAATGATTAATCAATGTCATTAATTAATCATTTGTAATGATTAATCAATTAGATCTTTGTATATATTGTGAATCATGTATTTTGTTATTTAAAGATATGTACTCAGGTCATAATGGTGGTGCAACAAGTGCGTCAAATAGTACGACAAAATCTCGGAAACCAAGGGGACAAAATGCTATTACTGATATCGTAGATCCGACAACTGGTAAAAATATAAGTCACGAAATTTACAAAGATAATGAAACTATTCAAAGTGGTGAATCCAGCAATCGTGAAACACCTCAGCCACAAGTGAGTAATATTATTATATTAATACACTAACAGTTGACTATAAGAGCTTTGTATTTAGAAGAAGAAAAGTCAGATTAAATATAAATAAAACGCAAGTGCCGGTGTTCCAATTTTTATATTTATACCAATATTATTTTTATAATAATAACTTTTAGAATGAATGTGATGTTTTATTATACTCTTATAGTCAGTTGTTTACATTATTAATATCTGTACCCAAAAGCCATGATCATTGAAGTATTTTTAAGATATTTTTATTTCGGACGATTAGAATATTGTATGAAAATTTGTATTCTCTTTCTATGTTACTCCTACTACTAGATTTTGCATTTATGATAGAATTTTATTAGTACTAAATTTATGTCGATACACAAAATTTGAATAAATCGATTAAGCCACTTAGCTTAATTGCAGTTAACTCTTATAAAAATAGAATTAATTTTTATCTGGATTAGGTATATTATTATGTAGATACGTTATTTACATACAGTTTTTTGTAATTCTGCTTATAGTTTGCAAACCATGGCTGAGGGGTTACAGAGGTATAAAATATATTGAATGTTTCTTTTATTTCGTTTAGTACATTTGGTTTTATTTCTCGTCCTATGATTTAAGTTTGGAGCCAGTTTTTAGTTGTCAAACATAATCTTTATCCGATTGCTATGTATCATTGTCTATCACGCAGAATTGGTGATTGTTACAGAATAATGACGTCGAAGTGCAAGCCGACTTTGCAGCCCGGGTTGCAAAAACACTTGTGAAAGTCGCGACCGAAGAGTCCAATTCCGACTCGACGGTACCGACTTGTGTACCAAACACATCTACAACTCAAAATGTAACACAAAGTTTATCTAATTCCCAAACAAATTCTACTAATGATGTGAATAATCAGTGTAGTACCAGTCCACCTACAACACAAAATGTACCTAACGTAACCGCGTTATGTAGTCAATCGTTAGGTACCACTAGTACCGTGTCTCAAATAGACTCGTGTGCAATGAAAACAGAATCGAAACCATTACAAATTCCTGTGAAGGAATTTCAACCTCGAAGCGATTCGAAAAGTGGAGTCATCGAGGAACTACCATTAGCTATATCGCGTAACGTAAACAAGGATGATATTTCTGCGCAGTTACCCGCAATGATTGTAACTGAAGTTGAAGTGAAGAGTACGAGTGCCACATCTATTATAACACAGACACAGACATCAGTTTCCATTGTGACTATACCAACTACGAACGTTCCGGAGGTCCCTAAACCGTCCACCACTGCCCCAAGTGCTAACCCTGTTCCTGCCAGAGAACCGTTTCCAAATTTATCCAATAAAAATTCATCGAGTTCACCGCCTAGAAGAAAATCTCAGACTCATACCCACAATCAATCTACCGCTACTGCTGCTATTTCTGCTGCTGCAACTGAGTTGTCTTCGAGTGCCAAAGAACAAAAAGATAAAAAGACGAGGGAAAAGAGTCTTAGTTCTAGAGGTACTACTCCTACACCTGCTCATAATCAAACAGATCATCACTTGAAAACCAATGGAGATGCGTCTGGTGATAAACCGGAATCCGATCCTGTTCGAATTGAAATTCAACAACTAAAATCGTCTGATGGTAAGTTTTTGCAAAATTCTAAGTTTTCATTTGTTTTATCAATTATTTTTCTGTTTGCTATCGTAATACATAATTCATGATAATATAGTTAGAGTAATATATGATATTGCAATAATAAGGCTCAAGTAAGGGATATATTATATCTATTATTATATTTAAATTTCTTGGTTGATATTTGAGTAATATTATATAAAAAAGGCATTTAAAATGCAGATAATGTAAGATAAAAAGTTAAAAAAATGTAAATTTTTTATGATTTTATATTGCTATTTTTAAATTTATGTGAGGTATATTAGCTAATATTTTACGGAAAATATTTCTTTATTTTTCTCTTTTTTATTCAAAATATTCAAAATATGAACATATACATTATTGCTTAGTTTACATTTTACAAATAATTGTAAAGACATTTCTTTTGTATAGACATTTCTTATTTGATTTACAACATTATTGATAGTTATGCTCGTGATCGTTAATCATTTTGTATGTATCCTACACTCATATATTGCAATAATGATTTTTCGAAAGAATACAATATTTTCATATACATATACAAATTAGAGTTATAGATTAAGATTTCCGATATATCTATATAGTTTCCCTCCATTTTTCTCATATCGCTGTAATTTGAACTTTGCTTCTGTGATAGCTTCAATAATCATCATTGTCCATAAGTTTACATGTTAATTGTTATGAACTAGTAATTCGGTTAATGTTAATGTTAAATCATGGTATATAGTGTGTTTACCCGCGAAGATATTTTCAAATAGGCATACTTAAAACGTATGTATCACATGTGTAAAGGAAACGTATCTCTTCAGTTACACACGTGGAAATAGATTTGAATATTTTGAAACTTTTCATTCTTTTTTACAAAATGTAAAGCACCTATGAATGAAATGTCGTGTGGTTATGTTATTTAAAAATATCTTTAAAAAGAAGGGTTGTTGGATATTACTGTGATGTTACAATACGATTTACTTTGATTCTAACCTAAAAGTTTTATAATTCCTTCTGCTTGCATCCAACTTAAACTTCGCAATTGTGACGCAAATTTTATTTTAAATAATACGTTAATTTCGTATTCATTTCAATATACATTAAAGCATTCAATATACGTTCAATATACATAGATTATTTTTACACGTATACAAAGAAGTTTGCATTAAACGATGCATTAAACATTTCTCAAAATACATTATGCAAGATGATACTTTTTCATGAAATTTAATATGGCATATTTAAGTAATAACATTATTGAAGTTGAAAGATATTCGATCATTCAAGCAAGTGAAGACACATTATTTAAAGCATACATCTCAAATTTATAATTGAAACGATCGAATAGTGGCTGTAAGACAAAAAATTCTTAAACACAAAAATATTTAGATCATAGTAATGATCTAAGTGGAAACTATTAATTTTTAAAGTAGTTCTATTATAAAACGTTAAAAAACGAATAAAAGTACAGGGATGTCAAATTAGTTCTATTATGGATATTTTTTTAAAAATGGGAACAAAAAGAAGGTTAAGTTTTCGTTACTTGTATGGAGGAAAATCGAGCAAAATAGTTTTCCGTGTATTTGTGAAACCTTAATTTTATTACGTGAGTTCTTATTTTTTGGGGAAAAATACGTTTTAAATACATGGAATGAAAGGACGATAGTGACGATAAATATATTGTCCATGAGATTACAATTTTTATTCTTAATCGTACTAAATTAAATTCAATCGTTTCAACAAAATTGCATTATACAAGCTACAAATGTAATTATTCCCAGTAATTTTTAAAAATTTGAGAATATTATGAACAAAGTGTAGCATACATCATGTAATTTATTGAAATGCTTGTTTCTAATGTGAACGGATCTTTTTTCAATGATTGAAATGCAAGGTATATATAAAACTCCGAAGGGAGCTTCGAACCAAACTGTGACATCATACGACGAAAAGGCGCGAAATGTACCGAAGGTACACGAACATCGGCGATTGTGTTGCTGGAGGGAGGTTCCCGACTTGTTTCCTCGTCGAACAACGGAGGTTCCTCCAGTAGCCAGCACGTGCTGTGCTAGCCAGCTGTATTTTTTACTCCGTTTTTCCATTTCCCTTTTCCTTTTATAATTATTATTTTTTAATTAATAATTGTATATTCGTAGTTATACATAATTCTATATTTACATTCATACTACTTAAAAGGTTACTCATCTTTGAGCTTGCATACTTCATAACGTAACGAATACGCTTAATGTATTTGCGTCTTTACTATATTCCGTTCCTATATAAGGTTTCTTTTTTATCTTGCGATATTCTGTAGAATTTATACACGTAATCCTTTATTTAATTGTAACGAGCGCCCTTTACACGCATCGTTTCTCTTTTCCTTATAAAAATCTACGCGTTGCTATCTGAAAGTCCTTATGTGTACTGGCTTTAAAGGATACAGGTCTTATTGCATTCTTTTTTTACTTTTTTATTTTAAATTATTGTTACTGTGACAAAGTGATCAAGCGGATGCAACGACCACGGCAGAGGAATATCTTGATACAAAATGTATGTATAAATTATTTTGGTTTGGCCTTAGAACAATTTATCAAGTTAATAGATATGGTTGCAATATAATACCTGCTTTTCGCAACGTGGTTCCGACATCTTGTATTCACAAACTTTCTCAAATGTGAGCTCCATTATAACATCTAATGCTTTTTTATACTTACATATTTGTAATTGGTTTAACGTTTTTCGCAGTTTTCTCCCAAGTTGTATATTTATTCTTTAAAAAGAAAGTAAATCTTAAATCGTGGAAAATATATTTCGAAGCATCAGTTGTGTTCAAATATGGCTGCTTTTGACCTCACGAGACACATAGTGAATATCATATTTTAAGAGGTTTAAAATCATTATTATTTAGTAAGGTTAAAAGTTAAAAAGAACATTTATTACAAGAGGAAATTGAAGTATTTAGTTACTTTATGAAAATCCCTGTAATTTGAAATCTATAGTTAAATTTCGTCCATTACGTTTTAAACACGTGTTTCTGAAATGATTTAATATTCAAGCATTTTGCTTTTTATCCGTTACTTAAATTTATAGGCTTTCGTATATTAAAAATTGGCTAATATATAATGCTTATTTTACAGAGTACAAGTATTTCTATACAGTATTATTAACAGTAGTTTTATGTTTCTACGTATCAGCTTGCGTAGCCATTTTGTGAGCCGTTACAAAAGAGACTACTCCATATTTGATCATCAGTTTCTATGTATGATAACTGAAATCATTAAATTTTTGAATTTGTTCATTTCCTTTCTGTTATTCAGATATTTGTTTATCACACGTGAATAATTTCGTTATGTTTAATAAGAATAACGTAAAGTAAATCATTCTAAAGTAACCTCTTAAGTATTTCTCATACTGCATAAGCAGAAAAATTTTGATTAATTTTTAAAGATATTTGTTCATTGATACTATTTCGTAAGCAAAATTGAAAAAAGTCTAGTATTGGTTAGAGGCAGTAGCAGAGAAAGAAAAATACACATTTGGTCATTTAGAAATAGACATAACAATGGAGGAAATTATTGGGTGTGTCACCACTACTTCATTTACGGATGACTCTATTTTTTTTACTAGATATCTAGATTAATATTATAGAGTGGAATTAAACATGAAATACTAACTCAGTACAAGATTATTTCTTATTCATTGATATTTTTATTACTCATTTCACTTCATAAAAAATTGTTTGTTTCATGTGTCGAAGTGAAGTAGCACCATTTTTGGGTATATGATAGTGAAAATTGTATTACTGTTCGGTCATTAAGTCGCATGAGGTCATGGCCACACATGTATGGCGATCTACATGCATGATTTGAAGGTCTGTTAATGCCGTTTCACAAGAGCACGCGTCGTGCGTGTGCAAAAAATATCTTAAGACTTTCGGCGTCAGTGGCAACCTTGAGCGTTCACCAATCCGGTGAAAGGTTCCCACTGGCTAGAAAAAATGGTCGTATGAATTGTATATATTTCCCATACGATAAAATTCAATAAATTAATACATGATGCTATGCTAATTTTGTGAACAAATTAAATGACGATATATAATAAATTGGAAAATTTTCTTAATTCTATCAATATAAAAGTTACTATTTACCTGCTATAGTAATAATAAATTGCATCTCTTTAATGTTAAATATAAATTGCATAATTTTTTAATATAATTCTGATTCTTAAAAATTATACAAATGAAATCGTGAAAGTATCATCTTTGAAGTATCGTCTCGAAATTTTAATTCCAATTGATATTTCCAATTTCCGCCCAGATGCATATGTTATGGTCAATTTTATATTCGGTATTACCTATAGTTTTGTTATGTTTCTGAACTAATATAAGCTGTGTATATTGTTCGAATATCCCATTCGGTAAATTTGATGAATAATAAAATGAAATAAATTTCGTGTATACCTTTAACGATCATTCAGCGTTCTTTTTAGATATTGTTACCTCGACCTGCTTTTATAAAATCTTACTCAAGCTACTTTCATGCATCAAATTAACTGCAATCTTATAGTAAAATACTTTTTTTAAAAGTTATTGCTAAAGAATTGTACATAGGAATAATTTTAAATGATTATTCCAAAATAATAAAATATTGTCTTTATTTTGCTTTCTTTTATTACTCAGGTATCTTATTTGATTTTGTTTTTCTTTGTTGTGCATATGCACACATAATTCTCTATGTATACATACATAGAAAAATTTTATTTCTAAACGTAATTGTTTATTTAGAATTATAAAGCTGGAAAAGAAAGGTGTTGAGTTGTATTGAATAAGTTTGTCAAGTTACGAACTATTCCTGTATTAAGAATTATCCATTAAAATTTCTGTCGAAAGATTATCATTTTACTGCATAGTCAACTAATTTAATTTCTTCTGTCAAGCAGTTATTTTAAAAGCTTTATCGGAATATTAATAAGATAATTCGTGCATAGTTTTCTGTCTAAATTTATATTTATTCGTTTACGATGATAAACGTGCAACTTTTTATAACACTCGCTCCAACAATCATTCGCTTTTGTATTTATGGTTAGTTAAAGAAATGAAAAATTATGGATAATAATAGCGAATATGAAATTGATCATAATATAAGTTTTATTATTGAGACTATTAACGTATCTTCCAATGGAAGATGTAGAAATTCTACTTTCGATACATTTCGGCTAAAGCAGTTCGCATGTCAGGTTAGGTATTAGGAAAGTCACTAATGCGCTTGCTCCGGCGCGCAACCGGCGAACAGAACTAATTTAAGAAATCCTATGTCGTGCCTGTCGGTTTGCACCAGTTCTCAGGTTAAAATAGATGCGTGAAAGTCGTGTAAGAAGAGCTTCCAAGGGAATTTTCGAAGTGTTACTACAGTTTTTTTTAATAAACCGGACCGTAAAATCTGTATACGTCGATCTTTTCATTAAGAATTCATTTGTACCTGTATTTTTTACTTGCTGTTATTCAGAGAATTCCGTTACTATTGTGCTGTAATCTTGACTTTCTTCTGTGCTCTATCTCCCGCTGTGAAAAGAGTAAAAAAGGAATTGAAAATGCGTTGTGCACGGTTGCTCGTTGTTACGCGTGTGATCATGGATCCATCTACCCCAGTTTTGGCAAGCTTTTGGCAGATTTATAAATAAATACTGATTCAGTGCAGTAGTAGGATACAAGCTGTTGAAACTCGAGCCGCACAAAGAGTTTTATGTTGCAAGAATGTGATTTGCAATAATATGTAATATGCTTGTAATATGGCATAGACAGGCACACATTATGGCTTAAACATGCGTAAATAATAGTATATCTTTGATTATTGATAATCGTGAAAATGAGTGACCGCAAAGTTAATGGTAACGCTCGTGTCAGCACCAGCTCCCGATCAAGAAGTAATCGTCGGGGCTCCAGAGATCATGGTACATATTTAATTATATACTAATATAAAACGTGAAGTGAGTGTGTGATAACACATGTTAAAAGAGACTACTTTGCTACTTTCATTTGCTACTTTCCTCATTTTCGTACTTCTATCTCGAATGTTACGGAAATGCTCTATATATGAGCCATATAGAATTCAAACCGGTCAATTTCTTCCAGAATAATCGTTTGCTTCTCGAAACATTAAACACTAATCATGTATTTTAGTCTCGAATTTAAGAAATTTTCAAAAAATTGGGTTAATCATTGGGTTATTTTTTTTTTTATTTCTGTAATCACTTAAAAACTTACAAATTTAGGTTGATTTTAGAATTGGTAGATTTTAGAAAAGCTTCAATATATTACATGTATAATGCAATATACTGATTTTATTGCATTAAAATCTTTGCCTTTAAATTATTTACCTAAAGGATGTAGTATCATCGAATATATTTAGTTCTTGTACGAGTAAATACACTTATTTTTAACAATATTATTTCAAGAATAACGAACCATCTTTCTCTTTCTTACTTCTTTGTGAACGTATGATAAGATGATGTGCTAATGCAAATCATTAATTTTTTCTCCTCTAACATTCATAAATTTCTGTATACATTAATAAAAAAGTGAAATGTCACACTACGAAATGTACTGTGATCTGAGACTATAATTATCCTTGGCTTGTAGCCGAAATACTCACTTTTCTTTACAGCTGCATCTCTCGGTAGTGATATCAATGTAATAATACTTTTGATGACTATTTACGATTCACGCATCGTGCGAATAAATGTATACTTTTTCGTTAAAATCCAGTATTATATAAAGTTTTAGACAAGTTTTAGTAATCTAATTATTATATGTAATATGGTTTTTCTGTTTGTCAGGTAAAGCTATGCAGAAGCAGAAGAGTAAAAACAGACTCAAACCCCGTGAACTTAATCGGAAAGGAGCGGAGAAAGAAGGTACAGATATGGATGCTTTCGTAAACACTGTACCTCCGGCGAAACCTGAAATAAAACAAGACAACAAAGATCCTTTAACACCGAAGGACAGTAATAAGGAAGGAAATCGTGAAATTATGAAAGATAATAAGGAAAAAGATAATTACGAATTAAAAAAAGAGAAGGAAGCTACTTCCGATCATACAAAGGAAAGGGTGGAGAAACAAACACCCGTGACACCAGATAGCTTAAAAGAAAGTATTCTCATACAAACACCTGCTATAGAAAAACTGCCAAGCAACAAAGAAACTATAAAGGAATCTTCCCCTAAGATAGAGGATAATAATAAATCGAACGCATGTAATATGCAATCAAAATCAGTTCCTAATGATGTTGTTGATCATGTGAAAATTAAAGAAGAGTCCGATGTACAAGCTATAGTAGCACAAAAGAATGAAGAGAATTCGAAGGTTTCAGCAATACGAACGGTTAACGAAGAGAAGCCGCAAACATCTCCGGTTATTGAAAAAACAACCGAAAGCGAAGCTCCTGTTCAAACTGAAATCACATCGGTTACAAATCAAATACAATTGAAATATAAATATAAGGAGGACCAGTGGAGCCCTATAAATAAAAGCGGTAAAAAGATTTATGATCGTGAGTTTTTAATGAAACTACAGGATGATCCCAATAGCAAAATCAAACCGTCTAATTTACCAGATTTAGATGTTGTTTTGAAAGATAGTTCAAAGGTATTGTATAAAAATGATTATTCCTATTTCCTATTATTAATATAAATATATATGATATATAAAACGATAATTCTTATAGGCAAGAAATAATGTTGAACTTAGGCTATTTAAAGATACAAATATCAATAGACATGATGTTTTATTCCCTGGATTCATAAAACCGTTAAACGCAAATAACCGAGCGGTAAGTTGGAAAAGTTGAGATAGGTAGAGTTGGAATGATTAGTAAGTGATGTATTATAAATGGAAAAGTAGTGGACTGAAATTCCTTGATAGAGAATATTTTTTCTGATATTTGCATTTTATTGTACATTAGATCATCATGAATGTTAACATGTTGATATAATGTATTTATCTCTATTTAGCTACCACCGAATCGGAAGAGCAATCCAGGGAAATCATCGAAACCAACAAAGCCAAATGTTATTCATGTATCGTTATCCTTAAGGGAAGACGTAAAATTAAGGGAAACTGAAAATGCATGGAGGCCGACAAGATTGAAAAGTTTGAATCTTAGTGAAGAAGAAGCTAAATCAGAAGCTCTTTACAAGAGAGTTAGAAGTGTATTAAATAAACTCACACCACAGAAATTTAATACTTTAGTCGATCAGGTTCGTACATTAACTATCGACACACCGGAACGACTGCAGGGCGTCATCAATTTAGTCTTCGAGAAGGTAAATCTATTTATTAAATGTCTGCAATAATTATGTAATTCTTATTTCTGTATAATTTAATTTATTAACTTTTAGGCTGTGGATGAACCAAGCTTTTCTGTAGCATATGCATTAATGTGCAAAGAACTTGCTGTAATGGAAGTCTCAGGTTCAGACAAGAATTCAGACAAACAAGAGTGCTCATATACCTTCAAGAAACTCATTATTAATCGTTGTCAAAAGGAATTCGAAAGAAATCCAGTAAACGAGGTGGCAAGAGCTGCTAAGCTTAAAGAAATAGAAGAATGTATTGATCCTGTAAGTCCAATCAATAAATAGTTCTGTATTGTATTATATTATACATTTTTATATTTTCTTTATCAACAAATTTTTTTACATTTAAAACTAGGAAAAGAAAAAAGATTTGCAGCTACAATTTGAAGATGAAGAACGAAAAACACGTATAAAATCAGTAGGAAATATACGGTAAAGTAAAATGTAATCTAAAATATGTAGTTATCTTGTAAAAACATTACATTACCTCTCAATGTTTAGATATACATAATGTAATGTACATTATAATTTTTGTTGATATATTTTGTATTTTTTATGCTACATTTCTTACTTTTTGTTGTGCAGTTTTATTGGTGAATTGTATAAACAAGGGATGTTGACAACTAAAATTATGCATCGTTGCATAAAGGAGCTGTTAATTCAAAGTGATGAAGACAGTCTTGAATGTTTGTGCAAGTTGTTAACAACAGTCGGAAAAGATTTAGAGTCAAAAGTGTCTGCAGAAGTAACTTTGTTTTTTTATTATAATTAATAAAAAGCATTCAGTTCGTTACTAAAAAGATAATAATTTATTCCCTTTTTATTAGGAAATGCAAGATTATTTCAATAAAATGCAAGATATCGTTGCACGACGGGGGCATGGAAAAATTAGCTCTAGAATTCGTTTTATGCTGCAAGATGTAATAGATTTAAGAGCAAATAGCTGGATTCCAAGGAGAGATGATAGTAACCCTAAAACAATAGATCAAATTCAAAAAGAAGCAGATTCCGAAAGATTAGATAGCCAATTGAGTAACACTCCTTTGAGTACACCTCGAAAAGATGAACGTACGAATGATAGAAAAAGGAATCGTAAGTATTTAGTCAGTGTAATATCTGAATTAATAACACTATAACAAAGATATAAATATAAATTATAAATAAATTGATATTTTATAAGTGAAGAGCTCGGTTTCATAATACAGCAGCATGATGATAGTACACATTTTTTGCCAGACTAGAGTTTCTGATAAGAATGATTGTATTGTGTATTCTGACACCTTTTATTTAAATGTTCACATTATTATATCGCTCTTAAATAAATGTACATAGTATGTTATTCAATCAATAATGCATTATAATGTAGGTGGTGTTGGTCCCACTGATGATGGTGGTTGGAGTCAACCTGTTGTCAGAACAAGGCAACCATATTCTGTTGAGACAGCTAAGCTTAAAAATAAACCTGTAAGCATTTATATTACTAAAACTTCAATAATAGTTATGAAAGGCTTATAGTCACAAGTACAACGAAGATGAATAATAGCAAATAAATATTCATCATTTTTATTTTAGCCTCCAATGGATGATTTACAATTAGGAAGCAGAAACATGTACATGTGGAAAACGCCTTCGAGTTGTGGCTCAAAGGCAATAAATTCAAATAAATTTGCATGCTTAGAGAATGTATCGAACTTAGATCAAGATAAACGAAAAACGTCTCCACAACTCTCTGGGTAAGAGAGTAATTTTTTTATGATTATTATATTTCTTATTGCTCAATATTTAATAAAATAGGTGTGATGAAATATAGATTGCTAGGCTAGAGTTTCTGATATGAAGCATGACTTTAAAAATATCCTGAATATTTTTTTAATAATCACATATAGGATGTACAGAATAATCCGAATAATTAATATTATAATCTCATTTATTTTTAGATCAAGGTCTACTGGACCAAGAGAGTATGGTCGTGACTACAAACCTTCCTATGGTATGTCTATGATACGTTAGATAATATAAGAATTAAATAATTTGTTGATTTTTTAAGCAAAAAATTATGAAACACATGATGACAAATTTTTTATTTTTGAAAAGTTGAACTTAATGTTGTTAGCCAAAAGGATTCTGATATTTTAAAAAATACATTTCACATTTACTTTATTCATATTATTTAAATGTAAGAAAATTTTATATTTTCATTATTACAGATGGTAGGAGTTCACGCAATGGTAGTCATCAATTAAGCAGTTCGTCGTCGAGTAGAGACAGTTCGTTATTAGATAATTCACAAAGTCAAAGCGTTGCTATGCCACCGCCATCGTTGAAGTCGTCCTCACAATCTACCTCTAGCAGTCATAAACCTCAGATGTCAGAAGAAGAATTTATGAAAACGTTAAACAAAATAATGAAAGACTATCTCAAAAATCCTATCATTGAAGTGAGTTTTTGCTATATTCATATTCTATGTTTATATAAATTATTATTCCTTAGTTGATAATATTGTGATTATTAACATTAGCACGCTCCTTAGATCCATCTCTGCTTTTTGCTAAGAGATGCTTGAGTCATTAGTGTGCTAAATTATGTAATATCTTCCTTCTGATCTTCTTAAACAGTCTTATAAATTAGCTATAATGCTATATTTATATAAATAATTGCTTGAGTGATCAGTAGGTGGACACTATTTTATTTAAGAAATCCATCCTAATAAAATACAATTTATTTAAATATCTGTTATAATTGGAATTTTTTATTTTGTAGAAAGTTTCATTGGCTATTCAACAGAACTTCGATAACACGTTAACCAAATTTATACGTGAATTAATCAACTTTGTTCTTGAAAAGTCACCTCTCGACAGAGAATGCATATCGTATCTTTTGTCGCATTTAATTACTCAAAAAATTTTACCTATATCACATCTAAGAAACGGGTAAGTTATTTTGTACGTATGTATGTCTATAATATTATTTGATGCACTAATTAAGATCACTTTTTAATTAAATCTTTTGTATAAATGATGAAATATTTATGCAGAGAAAAAGGTGTTGAATAATAAATACAAAGCCAAAAGGATACTGATTAAAAATTTCAGTATAAAAATTCTAAATGTATGTTTTTTCGGTAAAACTAATCACAATTATCTTTTTAGATTCATTGAAATATTGGAACTAGTTGATGATCTTGTACTAGATATACCCAAAGTTTGGTTATATCTAGCAGAGATATTATGTAAGTAAATAACATTAAAACTTTATGTCTAAAGATAACTGTCATTTATGATGATTATTCTTTACCGTAGAATTACCATGCGGGAATTTTAGCTCAACAGGACTGAAAACAATGACAAAAAATACTATTTATACCAAAAGAAAATTAGTATTATGATATTTCTTTCTTTTTACAGCACATCCAATAGAAGAGGAGATAGTCCCCCTAACCGAGTTGAAACCTATATTTGATAGTTTAAGAACTCGGGGATATGTAGGCAAATTCCTTGGGGAATTATTATCGAAAATATCCCGAGATAAAGGACATAAGTGGGTTGCAGATAAATGGGACCAAAGCGGACTTAAGTTGAGTAATGTAATTGATACAGAACTTGAAGAAGTTGACAAAATCATTAAAGATTACGTAAGTTGGCGCTAAAATTATTAATAAATCTTATTTTTAAATAACGGGGATTAAGAATAATGTTATTGTTCATAGAACTTGGAGTTCTGCACTGGTGATTATAATAGTGCCAAAAGCTCAACTAGCAATCAACCCACAATGCAGCAAATTCATGATGAACTTAGGAAACTCATGAAAGAAAGTAGTTTCGATGAAATTTGTGGGTGGATAATTGTAAATATTTTAAATTTAATTGTATATTATTTTACAAAATATTAAACAGTTATACTTCATTCATTGATCATTACAGGTACATGTAGGTAATCGGGTCAAAGAACCCACTTTCATTCGAGTATTAACGACTGCCATTTTAGAGACGTCCATGGGTACGTTTTACTATTTTATCATATTTCTTCTTTAACATTTTTTAGTGACTATAATTGTTTGTGTGCTTTTTTATTATTATTATTAGAACCAGTGAACAGCAGGTGGTGTTTAAACAGCGAAGCTTTTATTAATTTACAACAGTTAATTCGCCGATTCGTCGATGCAAATGAATCTTTAGAATTGCAGTGTCTTTATGCAATCCAACTTCATTTGCATAATCTACAATATCCACACGGTAATATACAGGAATAAAATGTTGTTCTCTGTAATAGAAAGTTAGTTATAATTATAAAAAATTTTTACCTACAGGGACTCTCTTCAATATTATGACAAATTTGTCGGATTATAACATAATTTCAAGCGACGCGTTCCTAACGTGGAAAAAGAGTCCTGAACCAGCCCAGCGTGAATGGCATGGAGTCGCGACGATGGCACTGACTTCGTTTTTCACTGGTTTACAAGAAGCTGATGATGCTTCCAGTGTAGAAGACGTATCAACTAGCGTCAGCCAAGAACGTTGTTGACGATAACGTGATCGAGTACATTATCGTGATCGGGTACTATTAAAAAGACTTAAATATATATTTCCTCGTTAAAAAAAAACTACGCGAAGTGAAATCAAATTGCAGTTTTTTAAAGGAAAACATCATATGTATTGAAAGAATACAAAAAGTGATGTGCGCGTGTGCATGTATTATAGTATAGAACTTCAAAGAACAAGAAGTGACAGATAATAAAGAAGAAAAGGTTATCATAAAAACGGACACAATAGCTGAGACCGCTATACATAATGAAGATAAAGATTAATTATTAATTATGATACAGAAGTAAATACAAGATAATTATTATATATAATTCATTGAAATGGTTTAAAGTTTAAATAAAGCAAAAAAAAAAACACACTCAAGGACATTATCGTATTTCTTATGTGTTGCGATGTCACTGCAGCTTGTCAATCGCCCAATAAATTGAATATTACGTACAATTTTTCTTTTACGCTTTATATTGGAAACTCGAAAAAGCTATATTCAATTTCATCAAACGATATTCGCAAAATAGCCGATACTTGCTATGTGCAAGGTAGATAAAAAATTAAAAATCAGATGTGTATAAGTAGATCAATTTTAAGTAAATTATATTTGAGACATGTGCAAAAGAAAACTATTGGTAACCAAGCCTGACGCAAGGGCAATGGTTCTTTCTACGATTATAACAAATATAACAATTACTAATTTATATCTTGCGAACTTATAATGTATTCAACCGTATGAAGAAAAATATACATTCACAACTAAAAGTGAATGAAAGTGAACACTGAAACATAACATTACGAACCATGTTGTAGTTCGGCGCGATATGTTTCGTAATGCAAAGTATGCTGAAACTAGAAAAAGGATACAAATGGTGTGCATATTAAGGCGCTACTATTTTTTAACACTAGTTATTTATGAACATTGAGAGAGCAGGTCATAGTGCGTGGGATATAATGTCTGCATGAATCCAGATCGACCGTATAATAGGAAATTGTGTAAAATTATTACACTAATTTAAAGTACAGTGTGAAAAATACGTTTTCTGAGTATATTACACACACACGTGCACGCACGCACACACAATTATATATATAACTTTATATATATAGTGTGTGCGTGCGTGCGCGCGTGTGTGCGTATGTACATTTATATATAATACACAAAATGAAATAGGAAATTTGAATGCAATCATGAAAAATTTTCGTTTAATTTTAGGATATACTACATTGTTTTTGTCTAATGTTTCTCGTATTGAATGTATTCTCCTTATTTAAGAAATTGTAATTATTAATTAATACCGAAATGTTCAAATTTGTTATTTGATTACTAGATATTAGCAGAATTTGTCATTTATCATTTTTTCAAAGTTTCTCTGCGTTGTTGAAGGGATAAAAGGTTACCACGTAGATATTTTATCCAACTTGCATTAAATACATATGTATGCGTAAACATATGTTTATACATGTACATGTGTATGTAAATATACAATATAAAAAAATTATAGTTCTTGCTTCACAGAATGTCCATAGCTTGTTCTTAAATTTTCATACGATATATACCCTTCACCATCGTAAGTTCATTATATGTTTATTTCTTTCATCACGTCTTATAATTACACTATATAATTTGCTTATATTCCAAATTCTTTATTTATGTTTAATAATCTAAAATTAATTACAGAATCTTGAAAAACTTCTTTTATGTTTTTTGTGAATTATATAATAGAAAATTTTTAAGTATAAAACGCAGCATTTTTTTGAACACAACAAAATCTAGAGAAGATAAGAAAGATGAGATTATAAGGAAGGTCACATACATCACTATTACTTTTTTCACACTGTAAAAATGAGACATACATGAAATACAGAAGAATGGAAAATTTTGTGTATGAGCTAAGTATTAATGATTTATAACATTTGTCTCCTTGAAAGATTTCATTCTCTACTTCAGTAGTAGAATGTATCATTCGACGGGTTGAAATATAAAATAGAAGACGCAGTAAATAAATAAAATTACAATAATTTATATATTAAAAAACGTTGTTGAGGAAATGTCGATAAGTGAATTACAAGAAAGAAATGATCCCTGTAAATATTTAATAAGTAAATATTGTAAGTGAAATATGATCAGTTTGCAAAAATAATGGAAGAAGATAGCATTGTTATTATGCTGACTGGAATGTTGCACATGCATGCGACGCATTGTGCCGATGGTTCACGTATGAACACGCACGTATATCGCTATTTTACATATATTTGCGTGTGCTTACGTTTACATTAATACACATATACAAAATATAAATAAAATATCACGAAAAATTCCAAAACACAATGCAAAAATACACACATACACTTCTATGATAAATCATATCTATACATAAAAGAAAAAAAAATAAAAAAGAACTCCATGTCAAACTGTTGTTGATTATTTTCTTGAATATATGCCTGTCTAGATACATCGATCACACCGCCGAAGAAACTGATTAATTAAATTAGTAACCTGTATATTTTTTTGTAACACTGTTCAAATAATATTGTTTCCATAATCCTGAACGAGATACGTGTAATCATATACGAATTATATATATGTACACGATTTCGAATAAATCTTATTAAAGTTTCAACGTTAATATCTGATGCACTTGAAATTTCAAAAATTGTAGATATTGTATACTTAACAGGATGTAATAATTTACAGTATAACATTAAGATGCAATAATTATAATCATACTGTAATGTATCACGTAAATACGCATTTTTAGAAAAATACTAAACGCGTAATATCCTATATTGTATATTTATTACAATGTAGTTATTTTATATGTATGTAATATAACTGAAATTATTTATAACAAAATAATAAGGCTTCTGATATACATCCATCAAAATATTAGTTATCTTTCACGATATTTTCTTAAAACTATCTTTCATTTCCTTTAATGTAAGAATGCTAAAATAATGTATATAAATAATATATAATATCATCGAAAGTTTTCTATGTATGGGAAATATTTAGCAGAGGAGAAGCACATTTTTAATATAATGTATAGCATTTATATTATATATCAATGAATTTTTTTACATCAAATACTTTACATTTTCAATTTATTTACGTTTTTATAACGTTACATCCAATAAAGTATTTCTTATCTTTAATATTTTCTTTTATTTTTTTAATTTTACAATATAAAGTTTGATAAAAGAATTACTGCAAGTCGGAAGATCTTCTAAAATGCGCAGAGGTCGTAAACGGGCCTTCATCGGCAAATCCAGCGATCTCTTGTGGGATAATTGCATATTCTTCTACACTAGTGCATGGTCTACACATACATTCTAAAGGTGCCTTGGTAATTACCTATGAACGAATAATTAGCTGGTAAATTGAATTATTTATATATATATATAAATACTATATATATATATAATAAATAATATATATATATACATTCTTAAATTTTATTAGATAAAAATATTTTCATTTGATTTGTTATACATGTTAGTTATAAATTATATAAACAAACATGATTTTGTATTTATAAATAGTCCTTATAGGATAATCCAATTCAAATGACGCGCGATATTCATTTTCAGATGCGCTTCCCACTGATCAGTTAGACAAAAACAATATGGCTGTGAGGAACTCATGGTACCAAAAGATTTGCTCCTGATTTTATAGTGCGAGTGACTAATCGGCCAACACTTCATTAATTTATCACATTTATCCAAAATGTTAAAAAATCTATGATTAAGTCAAAACATTAACCTAACCTTTCGGAACTTCTTTTCGCCTGGTTTGGCTCTCGGACAAAATAAGGATACACTGGCCTCTCGTTCGCCGCTTTCTTGACAACACATGCAACTCCTCTCCATTTGCCAAATTTTTGATCCAGATACCTGTAGAAACAGGTACGAATGAATAGATGTTTATATATATTAATTTGTCAATTTTCTATGAAATATATGGTTGAGATAACATTGTGCAGAATACTATGATATTCAGCAAATATAAATATAAAACTGATGCCTAACTGTATGTTTATAGGAATTATAAATAATATAAGTAACAGAAAATACTTAGAATTTTTTATATATATATTATAACCATGAATGAAAAACAGTGATATCGACATCTTATTATGCACGCTTATACAAATCAGAATATTATAAATGTTTAAAAGAATATTTTAAAGAATATTTTTAAGTTTAAATGTTTACATAAACTTCGATTATTTTAATGTTAGTATTAATATAAAATAATATAAACTGATTATATATAATAAAATTAATATAAGTAATATGTTTTTATTTATTTTTAATCAGTAATTAATGAAAAAATATAAAACTAAACAAATATTTCTTAAAGAATAGTCTATTGTTTTTATTCTTAATGTAGAGAAGATTCATAAATTTATTTGTATAAAAATAAAATACAATGTATTTTTCTATATTGGAAATGTTTTTATTTGTTTATATTGATATATTTGTAAGTGAAATTATTTGTTTGTTTATATATGTATATTACCTGTAGGTAACTGCTACAACGTCCTCTACAAGCATAACTAGGAATTGGTTTTGGAACACATCCTGGATATTGCAAAAAGTGGATAACTGGAGTTGCTTGACATTCATCAACGCCTATAAGAGCTTCTGCAGTTTCGCTTAACAGGCATATTAAAACGCTGGCACCTACTACACAGTAAGTAATAGAATAATATAAATGTTACATTGACATACATTATACTTTTATGTTTCTTATTTTGCTTGTAATTTCAGTTATAAAATTTAATTTATTTTATTTGCTTATATTAATTTTAATGTTAATGTACAACACAAGTATTATAATTCTTTATTTACCAATATGATATAGTAACATAGTGTTAGCACGATACTTTTCCTCTTAGATCTACCACTTTACTGTGCTTAGAGATTGTACGTTCTATCCTTTTATACCCTGTAGGTGATCATGTTTTCTCCCTTCCCTTTTCATGCGTATGTTAATAGCACTAAGAAAGGGATTAAATATATGGTATATAGAAGTACTATTAGGAAATAAAAATGTTTTTGAAAATATTGTTTCATACATATGGCAAACATTTTCATCAAATATTCTTTCATACTTTAGATTTATAAATAATATCTTTTATAATATTCAATGATAATATTCTATGAAAGCAATTTGTTATAAGTAAAGTCTTATTATATAAAGTTAAAGTTTAATTTCCTATAATTTTTTATACATTACAACTTTTTTTATATTGTTATATTTTTATTATAAGTTATCACTATATATTTACAAATATAATGACATTTGTATTGGTAATAATTATATGCATGATATATTAACTACACATATATGTATATAAAAATTATATTCTATAATACTATAATCTTGCTAACAATTAAAACACCTAAATCATGAATAATTTTTAGAATATTATAATCAATGCAAATTCTAGTTACATGTTAAATTTTATTTATATTTATATATTTATAATTTTATCTACATACAAAATTAACAATTCCTTTTTAAATCAATTGTTTATACAAGTAATATTACATAATATTATTTTCCATTGCAGTATAATAGACTTTGACAATAATTGGTTGTACATTATCATAGTGAAAATTATAATATTCAAACAATAAATTGTTATTCAATATTCAAACAATAATATTCAAACAATAAACATATAAACTATGGTGCTTATTGATTTAAATGACAAAGAATTATTTTGTATATTTTACAGCATATATATATATATATTTCTAGCTGTTAAAAATTCTAAAATATAGTATTATTGGTGTTTTTTATAATGTTATTATTTGACTTTAGCTTTTAACTATTTTATTCATGATAAATTATTTATGGAAATTAATTATTTGTTATATGTTGGTTATACTAATAACGAGTTCATTTATTAATGATGATTAATGTTTTAATCTATTTGTTGTAATAATATGCATTAATATAATCTATGTGAAATTTAATTGATAATTATCTTGAATTCCATTCACGATTATATTAAATATTTTATATCAATTTTTGTTTTTATAAATAAAATTCTATTTTTGTTAAAAATTTCTAGTCAGAAATAAATTAAATTTTATTACTCATTAGTTATGGAAACAAAATTATGTATAATATAAAAACTAACAATCTTATATTGAGCATCATATCTCTCATTATTTTTTAGTATTTAATTTATAACATTTCAAAATACACATTTAGTTAATCTAGTAGTATTTAATTTGTATTTTTTAATACAGTTTACAAATATAAGAGGAAAGGGAAAGTAAATTGTTTTAAATATGTTCTATATTTTTATTTTAAATCACATTATTTGTATTACATATAATTTCTATATTATATTTTATTAATGCTTTTATATAATATTTTCATATTTATCGGGATATATCACCGCATTTAATACATTTACATTCTGCTGGTTCTCTTATCTTGATTTCCATTACCCCATCTTCTTCATTCATTAATTTTATTCCATCTGCATCATAACAATGATGTAGTGTGATGTGCCTTTCTTTTAAATAACTCTCACGACAGCAATAACATTCCTATTGGGGAAAAAATATAAATTTCAAAAATGTGTATTTCATTACTTTTATACGAATTTTGTTCTTCTTTAAAACAGTATCCTCACCTTTGAGAATCCTGTTGTACTTGCAACACTTGGTTGTACCTGTGAACTGCAAAACCCTTCACATTTTGTAACAGTTATATCTCCACTACATGTTCTTTTTAATCGACCTATTTCATCATATTGATCTAAAATAATAAAAAAATATCTTCGTTTTACATATACTTGCTTGTATATGAAGCTAATTAATTCAAAATAAAAATAGTACCTTTTGTAATATGTACTTCTGACTGTAGTGTTTCACAATTTTCATCATCTGTTACTTGAGCAACTGTATCATTCATATATATAAACGCTGTTAATACAAAGAAAAGTGCAAATATAAACATTGTAATAGGGATTCCTTTAAGTGATATTTGTTTTACTTAATCTGTTTTGAATATAGTAAAGGTATGGTCAAAGATTCTGACTGAAATGAAAGAACAGAAAATAAAACAGATGCTTTTATAGGTAACTTTCCCTCCAACATGTTGTTACTTAGGGGTGCTGAACTCCTGCTAGGAAATAATAGCATAGCTGAATCAGGATAAGTTTCCCTTGCTTTTACATTGTACACTGCTAGATTTTTTTCTACTGTACTTTTTCAGTATTTTGCATTATGACTCTAATGGATCTTTTATGTCTTCATACACTGTGGGTGACCACACTAAAGAAGCATTACTGATGTTATTTAGATGCTGAATCTTATATGCTTTTTATAAGATTTCTTTACTGTATGATTAAAACATAAGTATAAGTAAAAACATGGTAAATTTTGATTTTATCTTTTTTTATTTATATGCACTTTTAATTGAAGTAATACAAATTAATAGCATTAGTGATCATTTCTTGTACCTCCTGGACAATTATCTCTTAAATCATCTTCATCTAGATATGCTACTCCACACCAAATACAATAAAAATATTTTTCTCTTAAATATTTAGTTAAAATTTCAAGTTTTCCACTAACAGGCAAAAAATCATCATCTTCCTCTGTATCACTATTATCATTATCTTCATTATCTTGAGGTAACCAAAACCACATTTCTCTAGGCTTTTTTATCTCTTGTTGCATATCTAATTTCTGACAAACTTTTTGGCTTTTATACAAGTCTGTCTTTAATAATTGTTCTGTTCTTTTTTGTGCGATTCTATCTCGAAAATCCTTCATAGTCTTATTATCTAATTTATCATGATGCGAATTATCTTTCTTTTTCCTTTCTTTTTTTGCAATTCCTTCCCCTAAACCTTGTCTGTCTAATTTTACTTCAAGGCTAATTGGTTCAATCCTTCCTGATCCTGTTTTACCTATGCCTTGACCAGGTTTATATCCCATTTTCAGAATCATTTCATAACCTAAGAATAAATTTATAAATTTGTATAACCAAGCATTACGATAATATAATATGCCATTAAACCAGAAATTTTAGTAGAAACAAAAAGAAAACAAACCTTTATTAGAACTTGTAATTGCAGAAGATAAGCCTGCTACTCTTTTTTCTTCCTCAATATGTTTTATGCTATTTTTTTCATTCAATTTTGTTTCAATCTGAGTTTTCTTCTTCATAAGTTCAAATTTTCTTTTATCTGCATGTCGATGTATGAGACTCGATGAAGTAGATTTTTCAATTCCATGTAAAAATTTATCTGACATATAATCTTCTGTATCTGACATATTTATTTATTCGTTTATTTTTTTCGTGACGTTTTATTGTTATAAATATAAATTATGTTATTGTTTCTTGGCTATTTATGGCTATCTTGGCTATTTAAACACAAAGTCTTATAAAATTACAAAATACCTATTAATCACTGAAAAAAAAAATATACATAGCTACTTTTGAACATATATGTGTATGATATATACATACATGTAAAATATTTATATGTCATTAAGTTACTTATATTCTTTTATTTCACGTCTCAGTTATAAGAAGTAAATATAAAATTATATATAATCAAAAATGAATTGATATTAAATATTAGAATATTTATACATGATTTGTACGCTAAAAATTCCATGAACTTTGTTTAAAACCGTGAAATTTACTACGTTATCTTATTTAGGTTATATTCACAGTGTTTCCGGATACAATAAGCTATTCGACAAACATCGATCTTCATATGTTTTCATATAAGAATATTTAAATCGAATATTTTTAAAGATATTCATTAACTCTATAATAGTTTTATTTATCTTATTCAGTTATTTACAATGTTTTATGAACAACAATTCTATATTTGCCTAATTTTTGTGAATCGTACGTAAATTGATATCTAATATTCAATCATAAAAATTTGTATTAATTAGAATTTCATAAATAGAAATAAATGTTTTATACATAAAAAAGAATTCCAATAACTCATTGTGAATTAATTATTCCAGTTTTGAAAGTACAACATTTAATAACTTATTACTCTGAAATTATAAAACTTTATATGTGTACATTATAAAATTTGCGTTATAAAAATAAGCTACCAATACTTCTAAATATAAATTATCCTTTTTATTGATCCTATTAGTATTTTATCAAGTACTAGCATTATTAGAAACGCTGTGAATACGTATATTCATTTTATACTCCTAATTAATTTTTAAAAGATTTTTATAACGATATTATTATCCTATTCTCTTGTGCAAGTCTATCTGAGTTCACTGATGCATGCGATGTCCATTGATATTTATATGGAAATACTACACATTTTGTATTTTGCAAACAAAAATATAGATATATTCTTTAATACGATAAACAAAAATACAAGACCAGAATATTATATATTTTATTCTTCTATTTTATGTTGTGACAGTAATTAATACTTCTATATTATAGAGTATTAACCTTTTATAATAAACTTGATAAATTTGTTTTGCTAAATATAAATAACATAGAATAAATAGCATAAAATAGATATTTTTTAAAAATTAGCATAATTATTTGAAAGAAGATTTAATGGTTTTAGTTATTTATGAATAGTGCTTTACGTCACTGATTCGAAATATATACACCAATTTTATAGTTTTTAGTTCTGCCATTGGTTCTTTGGTTATAGATGCCTTTTTAAATACGTTTCTCTTTAAATACGTTTTTTTCTCTCGTGAATGACTGTCGCGATGTAGTACGCCCAAGTGTCTACTTTGAATTTACTACACCGTTGTAGTCGTATAGATGACTATACTGCCGTCGGTCGATAAACAGCGAAACGCGGAACTGAAAAGTACTGAGTTAAAGGAATGTGGACCGCTTGTATCTTAATACAGTAATGCAGTAGTTCGAGAATAATATATTTGGTCTTAATCTAGTTGATCACAACATCACTCGGTTTATCATGTTCAAGTATTGTTGAATACGCATTGTGTATTTCACACTTTTCTAATGAACTTCCTTGAATGTATCGTCGAAGACATCAAAGTGCAAGGGAACTGGTACGAAGGACGAAAGTGTGAAAGCGTACGCTCACTGCTACTTACTCGAAGAAACATATCTTTTGGCTATTCTTAATGCGTTCGGAATATTCGATTTGATTATATTGTTGATGAAACGTTCGTTTGTTTAATTAACCAACCAAGGAATATTCTGGACTCGAGTAATTGACGAATACAGTGTAACTGTAACGTTTGTACGACGAATTTTACGATAAATAGAAAAAGAAACACCACAAGACTGTTGAGATAGTAACGGAAGTCTTTTTTATTGCAAAAACATGTGAATTCGTATGTCACTTATTATTATGACAAATTTTAAGTTTTGGAAAGTCGATGTATGATCCTCCTGTTCAAATTATAGGATCGAGTTGAATAGTAACTTCCGTGACAAACCAACACGATAGTAAAAATATTCGATGATATTAAAACGCGTGACTTTGAAATTTCACAAATTCCCTCTTCTTCATTATGTATCAATAATTCCTTTTTCATACGAGTTTTAAAATTTTCTTGAAGAACTTGCCATTCTTTGGATTTTACATCGGCTATGGTTGTAGCCAGTGGTGAGTGGGTACAAAATGCCAGTTTTCCTGCCAGTCAGAATTCCAACTTGAAAATAAACTCTATGCAAAACAACAAAATGACAGCCAAAGGAATTTTAATTTGCCGTGATAATTCTCATCCTTTTGAAGAACGTACATTAACACTGGAGCAACCTGTTAAAATTGGTCGCTCTGTGGCAAGAGCCAGAGCTACACCAAACAATGCCATTTTTGATTGTAAAGTATTATCCAGAAACCATGCACTGCTATGGTATTCAGGTGGAAAGTTTTTTTTACAAGACACACGTAGCAGTAATGGTACATTTGTTAATAATCAAAGACTCAGTGCAGCTAGTTTAGAATCAGCACCTAAAGAAGTATGTTCTGGTGATATAGTGCAATTTGGAGTAGATGTGATAGAAAGTACAAAAAAAGTTAGACATGGATGTATAATTGCAACGTTAAAATTATATTTGCCAGATGGAAAAGAAGCTAAAGCTAGTCTTAGTACATCGGTTGCATCTCCACTCAATAATGTTTCATTGGAAGATGTGTACAAGCTGAATCAAGTCATGCAAGAAGCCTCAAGACGCGAGAAAGCACTTTATTCTAAGTTAGTACATCTTCAACAACTTGTAGCAAATACTCGAAAGGCTGCTAATCAATCTTGGAAAGCATTGATAACAGAGGATCGGTTACTATCTTGGGTGGAGAGTATGGAAAATCAACTGGCTGTTTATTCTAAAAATTATACGGAAGATAAAATTAGAAACGAATTGGTATTGCTTCAGGAAGAAAAAGTACATTACCAAAATGCAGCAAAAGAGGCATTACAGAAAGTATTACAAGAAAAATTAGAAGTAACTCAGAGATTAGTCCAATTAGAAGCACGTTTAAATGAAACAGAAGAAGAATGTCAAAGCCTTCATAATGTAGCAAAATATACTCAAACAGAGTTTCAGGAGTTATGTAGCAAATATACGGAAGCACAAAAAAAATTACAAGAAACTACAAATAAACTAAAAGAAAGCGAAGAAAAAATACAGGATATAGTACAAAGCACAGAACAAGAAAAGCAAGAATTTTTTAAGAGACTCGAAGATCAATCTAGAATTGAGAAAAATTTGCAGGCAAGATTACGTGATTCTCGATTAGATTCTGTGAATATCTATAAACAGATCACTGCCCTCAGAAATTACATGCAAATTTTGCAGGATATGAATTCAAAATTAGTAACAACTGGCATAGCAGATGCAAAGGATGAAGAAAATCCTATAGAAGCCATCAATATTATTCTTAATAAGTTAAATTCCATTCATGTTGACAATGTAGACATTGATTTAGAGACAAAAATGGACTTTTATTCTGTGAAAGATGAACAAGATAATCAAATTAATTCACAGGATATTGATTCAAATCAGCTGAAAAATTCTGATGATTCTTTTTCAAAAGAACAATTAGATGATTCATTGGTTAATAATGATAATTCAACTGAATATATTTTACCACCACCATCTCGAAAAACTTTAGTTAATGGAAATGTAAATATAAATAATACAGATATGAATTCAGAATCTGATGCTAATTCAGATGCAACAGATGATACGTGCAGTATTACCAGTGATGATACAAGTGAGAAATCTGTTATAGAAGTTAAAAAAGAAGAACCTGTGTATAAAATAGTAGAAGAAATTTTTGCACCTTATAAAATGGAAGTCAGATTTATGTGCGAAGAAAATGTTAAACAGCTGGAAATTTCTCATTTACCTCAAACTGTACAGAAATTAAAGGGAAACGAAGAAACAGAAATGAATGTTGGCAGCATGAGCAATATTAACATCACTTCAAATGAGTCTGTCTCTATGGAAATTGATCAGCTTGAAAAGAAAGATGAAACAGATAAAGATAGCAGTGAAGTAGATGAAGAATATGAAGAAGAACATTTAGAAGGAGATTATGTCAAAACTCTAAAACCATTATCTAAGAATGATACCACACAGCAAGGTGTACATACCAGAGAATATTTACTGCAAACTTTGATAGGATCTCTAGATTCGCTAAAAGTTGAAGACAATTTAGAATCGCAGCAAACCATCAAGAAAGAGTTAGAAAGCCTAAAGGACTGGTTAATTTGTGAATCTCACGAAGAAATTGTTGAGAAGCTAAAACAACTGTATTATCGTGCCAAGAACGAAGCTCAAAGAATTCAAGAGCTCCATGAAGAATTGGTTATTTTAAAAGAAAAGTACAATGCATTTGTTGAAGAAAAAGCAGAGCTCTTGAAAAAATATACATCTGTTAAAGCACAATGTGGTGATTTGTTAAATACAACTTACACTATACCGATACATTATGTGGCACCTATTGCAATTATATTAATATGGATGTTGCTTGAAAAAATATTTTAATGTCTTTCTTTTTGTTTTTTGTATATAACTTTAACATTGATTAATATTAAAGTTTCCTTTCTTTTTCCTTTTATTTTCATAATTGTTTTGTATAATCGTTTGCTAAATACTTTGAAAATACAGAATATAACAAATTGGGTAGCGTGTAGGTTCAACAAAAAAGTCTTGAACATTTTTATACCAACAAAAATATTAAGAATTGTATATATTTTTCCGATATTGTTGTTGAAGCACCAATCTCAAAAACCTGCTCTGATAAATGACAAGAATAATGCAAACGTATACTATGTTACCGTTTAAAAACAAGGAACCAAAATCAAATTAAGCAGAGAATTGTAGCAATAAATATGTACATAGAACAAAATTCTAGGCTAGGAGAAAATGTATTAGAAAAAATATAGACAATACCATGTAAAATGTTCAACATGCTGCCAATCTCGATATCATATCTTCTTGAATAAAATGGTATTAATCTCTATTAACAGATATTACACACGTTTACGTCATTATTTTTTGCAATCAATTCAAGCACTGCACCCTACGACTCAAATGTATCATTACATAAATTATAAATAACGTTTATATGCAAAGAACGATTTTTATAAATGCCTGTGTCGATATATCCTACGTCTTGATAAATTTTCCTTAATATATTTCTTGTAGAATTAGTGGTTTGAAATCCGTTCTAATTAAAAATACTCGGTATTTATTTAAACGATTTCGGGATTATTTGTGTTCAAAGTATAAACCATTAATTAATTCGGCTCTTTTGACATTTTTTAATGTTAAGAATTTTAATGAGGAATGTAGTAATTATGATAATGATAAGCTGAAATAAGTCGAATTATTATGCTCTTTGATCAATAATCACATTATTATATAATCTTTTAATTGTAAATTCATTGATTTAAAGAAATTATTTAATGTTAAGTCTTAGTCGATTTTAAATTGCAGCTGTTTTTTTCTTTTTCAATATGTAATTATCTTCTGTACATACATAAAAAATAATTTGTTGATATAATGTTTAATACTCTTCAGTAGCTTGAAGAATTGATCAATAATTTTTTTCGTTTCCCATTTCGTTATACATATTATATGCTTTTCTTTTTTTGTTTTCTGTTTTCCCCTTTTTTTTATTTTTTACTAGTAGAATGACAATAGAAGCATATCGATTCGAACGACCTAATAAATTTTAAGACGAAAATGATTCTTCAGTGCGAAATTTTTACTGTGTTTCTTATTATTAAATCGATGTATTTAGCGGTTTTCCAAATATGATGGCCTAGATGTCTGTTTCTAACAAAGAAGAATAAAAAAAAAAAGACGGACAATGTTGTAGTTATACTTTTCTATTTATTCTTTTTATACGAACGTGACTAAAATTAACCGTATTTTTTTAATTCACTAATAGTTTAGTTACAGTGCCATTGCCCGAACTATTTCTGCCCTATTAAACGCTAGATACCGATCGATTGTAAAAGCGTATGATATAAAGTGTGT
Source organism: Bombus breviceps (assembly GCA_014825925.1). Lineage (NCBI taxonomy): Eukaryota > Metazoa > Arthropoda > Insecta > Hymenoptera > Apidae > Bombus > Bombus breviceps. The sequence continues at coordinate 13,016,569 of CM026184.1, forward strand.
TCAGTTTCCCAAAAAAGAACATTGGCCTGGCCGCTTTATAGGGACGTTACTTTCTTGGTAGATTGAAATTATATTTACGATCGTGAAGGTTTATATAAATAATAAGGTAATATTGTATATAACATTGTTGACCTCTTACCACTCATGTAATAATCATTATATAAAAAAAATAAAAATTAATTTAACTGAAGTCTTTTACTCTTCTTCACCAACAACCTATGTTAATCATCGATCAATTTATACAATGAATATGGAAATTTATTAAATAATTACGGGATTTCTACAAAAATCAGATATTGAAAAATTAACAAGGAAGTTTTAAACACATATTATACATGTTTTACTCTATATTCTATCCATTATACTAATACCTACTCACAGTAATTAACATTATGGCTTAATAATATGGTGCATAATTATAACTCGTACGAAGTGTAATTATAGTTCGAACACGTGTTGGATTGTAGCGTCTTGAATTACCAAATTGTAGTAAAGTTCAGAAAATGCTTCTGCGATATAATATCGTTTTTTGGCATGACTATATATACGCGAACTAAAAATATCTCCACCGCGAGAGAGTTACGTAATCGTAATAAATATTTTAATCATTTATTCTTTCGGCGATATATAATTAAACAATTGGGCAAGGTAGTTCTTCTTTTTTACAACAATTGTATACGTATATGCCAAATTATTTTCAAAGTATAAAAATAGTATTATTTATATGCGTGTATGTACGTAAGTTGATTAAGTTAAGCATTAAATGTTACAGGATTTTACGCGATAAGAGAAATATTATTTTCTCTATTTGTTATATCCAGAGATTTTTCTTTACGATACACTTTTGCCGACTATGTTACGTAAGTGCAGAAGGATGCTAGTTAAGCACGTTTTAGAATGAAGTAACAAATTAACGATATCATAGAAAATATTTGAAATGACTCAAATCATATATTTGTTAATTGATAAAATAAATCTTGCGTTCCTAAATGTTTTTCTGATAAATAATTCTAAAAACAATTCGATGTTGCAAGAATCATTTTATTTTGACTGGTTTTGTCAACTTGTTTTTCGATTCTATACTGATATATTCTATATCGATATTGTTCTAACGTTCCAGTTTTTGACAATAGAAAAATCGATGACAATGTATTTTATTTCCTATGTTCAATTTTACAAATTCTATCTTTGTACAAAATAAATTGATTTACCTGTTACCTATTGTATTATAATAAACTGTTTTGTAATTACAGCATATACGTATAACGTGTGAGTAATAACGATTGACTAAGAATTCGTTACGAGGTATGATCGCAATGTATCATCGATGAAGAAGCTGAAAAAAAAGTCGGATAGCACGAGAGGCGGGCAAGCGAGCAAGACAGTAGGCGCGACGAATGTAAGCGGAGATGCATCACCTACCCGCGTATGCAGAGATTTTCTGCGAAACGTCTGTCATAGGGGTAAACGTTGCAAGTATTTGCACGAACGTTCCGAGGACGATCCTGTAGAAGAATACACGTTCTGCCATGACTTTCAAAATGGGATGTGCAATTGGCCTGGCTGCAAATTCCTTCACTGCACAGAAAGTGAGGAGAAGAGATTTCGAGCAACAGGAGAATTACCTGCTCATATCTTGAGTAGGCTTAAAAATAACAATGAAAAGTCCGAATATCCAATGTGTAAGGATTTTATCAAGGGTAGCTGCCAAAGGACAAATTGTAAATTTAGACATTGGAAAAATGAAGAACCACAACATAATTTGATCACAACATCCCATCATAATGTGTCCAGGCCGCAGCACAATTTCAATGGTACGAGTAATGGTGAGAATCGCAGATACGAGGAGGATAGAAAGTAAGTCTCTTAAAAATTTTACTGTTTATCTTCTTTCTATCTAAATTATTTGATGTGTATCTTAAAAAAGACAAAACCTTCGTCAAATGTCTAATATATTTTGAAATATCCCCAAATATCTTTGAAATATATTTGTTTAATGGCATATTTATATATCTTTATAGCTTTCACTGGCAAATGGAAGATCAACACAATTTAGTCACAAATAATAGTTACAATGCATCTTCACATCCACCTGATTATATAGGACCTCCTGAACCAAAGAGACGAATAGTTTCTGGTGAAACTGTTGTTCATTTTGAAACTTCACCACTCGTAGGCCAACATACCGCGCAACCGGTTACTTCAGGATATTATTATCCAGTGATACCGCGTAATGAAGCTAGAGCAATTGTTTTGGAAGATGAAAATGCGTTACTAAGAAAGAAAATAGAGGAATTAAAAAAGCAAGTCAGTTTGATTTAATTTTATTACTATAATTATTTTCAATTCGATTTAATTCTATTGTTATAATTATTTTCTTTATGTTGTATACGTATAATTGATGTATTTATACGTTTTATCTCTTTAGGTTAGCGATCTAACAGCAACTAATGAATTTCTTTTGGATCAAAATGCTCAGTTAAGAATGTCAGGGAAACGAACTGCAAATGTAACAGCTGTTACAGTTCCAGCAGTTACTATCACAAACACTGTTCCACCATCGCAAGCTCCAACACCTCAACAAATGGTTAACGCAGCGGTAGCTGCTGGAACTTTACGTACAGTTACTGCAAGCGTTGCGACAGTTCCTGTAAGTATAGCCACAGTTGCGCCTGTTTCTATTGCAGCAGTTTCAATGGCACCAGTATCAATCCCGCCGCCTATCGTTACGATGGCTCAACAAACGATTACGATGAGCGGTTCAGGTCCTCAGGCAACTAATCAACAGCCACCTAATACACAGCAACCTGCTAGTTTACCTCTTTCGATATCCGGTGCTACTGCACCGTTGGTTTCGTATCCCATTATGACTCAAGAACTTAGGCCCGTGTTGCAGTAAATAAATTATAAGCACGAAGGGAACGTTAAATAGTACCTCAAGCACATAGACAAGTCAAGAGTGCTGTCTCCTGCATTCAGTCTTTCAAAATAATACTGTATTTCTTCGACTACAAGTAATGAATGCGAATGAAAAGAAGAAATGGAGAAAATGTCTGCAGACTATAAAAAAAGATGAAAATGTCATATTAATTAAAGAATGCGAAATCTTAAATATTTATATAGGAACTCATAGAAATTATCATACAGAGCAAATATAACGATCATAACTGTTTTGTACTACTATGTCTTACAGCTGCTTAAGTTGAATATTTTCGTTCCTTTCAGTAATTTTTCCTGCAGAACGTGAATACCGAGTACATTAATATGTTAATATGTGCAACACAATAAATGTCCAAAGTGTGTATAGATTTAGATTAATAAGAATACTGATCTAGAACCATGTCAGATGGTTAAAAATGATATTCTCTTATTCTTTTTTTAATAATGTAATATCATGAAGATACAGATAATTTTGTAGGTAATTTTTTGTATCATTAAAAAAATAATCTCATACAAGTAAAAAATTTGTAAATTAAAAAAGATATAGATAAGAAATGACTCGTTTAGACTAATATGTTAAGATAAGTACAAAACTAGAATGAAGCATGTAAATGAATTATATTGAAAGTTCAAAGTTAAGGTTTATCACTACGACAAAAACATTGGTGAACCTTATGATTGTTCTCTATGCACTGCTGTAAATAGTATTCTGTTGCTTCCTCATTTTCTCAGAAAAAATTTTTATACTTCCATCTTTTTAGCAAATAAGTTAACGATTCTTATAAAATAGTGATATTTTAATTAATTAAGTACTTATTGTGAACTTTTGTGTTTTTACAATTTTACTTAAGTAAATGGCTTTGGGTTTAGGTGATGGAAAGTAAAGACTATGGATTTAAACCTGACCCATAAATGTAAGAATCAGGTATACAGATAATGTAATATGCATCCCATAAACCAAATAAATATGTGTATGTTTTCAAGTCATATTATTAGTCATGGGTTGATATATGTGTATATAGTTTGCATAATTAGTATAAGAAATTGAGCAATAAGTACTCGTATATTTTATATATGCATACAAATATATAATCTTTTATGTATAACTTTATGTTTATGAGCACTTCATTAAAAAGATAGATCTTTTTACTTTAAATTCTTCAGAAGTAGCACTCATACTACATTCTTTGTTCACATAATTGAAGTTTTTAAAGATTTTATTTTGTTACTTAATATTTTATTTTATTCTAAAAAATTATGAAAAAATTTATTTCATATAACTTTTGTTTAGTTTACCATTACATTCTAAACGTTATTCTTATTAATGAGAATCGAATGTTCTGACATTTACAAAATATTACGAAATATTTTTGATTTCTGAAATTGTAAATATATAAATTGTTCAAACAATTGTATTGCTTTGATGTTCAAAATGTTTATAATTGCACTGATTGATAAATTCATAAAGTGAAATAAATGTGCTTACATATAGATCTGCAAATTATTTGTTCTCATATTCCACTTTCTAATTATTATTTTTTATAGAGGTAAAATAATCTTGTGGAGAATAATCTTCTTAGAAATCTTGTGAATGAATAATAATGAATTATGTATCTAAGAATAAATACATCTTGTTATAAATTATGTATTTATAATGTACAAAATTTGTATTTTAATATTTTCAGATTTGCAAAGCTATATGTATATAAAAAGATCTCTATTTCTTCCTATGAGTTCTAATAAATGGGATTTGCAAAGCTCTTTGTCCAGATGGATAGTTTAGACTACTTTTGCAAACACAGATTGGTTAGCCATGTCTCTACAGTAATATCCTCCTTTGTAGGTATTTTATGAATGTAAAGATCGCCATCACATAAAGGAAAAAAGGTAATATAATAGGAATGTTAAAAAATACATTTCATAATTTTGCGAATATTTGCTAACTGTTTTAAAAACACTGTTGAAAATAAATTTTTATATGTACATATAGAAACACATGGACAAATTTTTCTATAATAATCTTCTCTGATATAATTTCAATTATGTGCCATTTGGCTATTCATTTATACTAGGAGTAATAACCAGTGATACGAAAGATATTAAGAAATCTGCAAGTTACAACTGAACCCATGAGTTTGTATTTCCATCATTGTTACAACTTCTTATTCTGTCTTAATAATTATCAATGTTACTTATGCACTAAAAACAAGTTATGTAGACCAAAATAATTAATCAGTTAAATTTGTTTTTAAGATATCAAAACATTTTCTCACATAATATGTCTTGACTCGTGCTACTTTTTAAAATACATTATTTATATATAAAATTACATATCATTATTTTAAGGATACATTTCGTGTTAATTATCTAAAAAGTGAATATAATCATATATATCAGATATAATTATTGATATTATATGAGTCACTAATAATAACTTATAATTCATTCATTAATTCAAATATATGTATAAAGCAGATAGTAATTGTAATCTTGTACCTTATACTAACATATATGTATATCTCAATTTCTACAACTGGAAGAATTGTAAAGCATGATATACGAGGATCATGCAGAAAGTACTACCCGTTTATATATAGTAACTATATAAAACGATGGAATGTATTTATGGAAGGTCACCTAGCTTCATTCATGTATTGACATAAGTCATGAAACATTTTGTGTTTAAATATTTGATATTGTCTTTGTATCACACATTTAAAATGACGATGCAAATTGAAAATCCCGTCGATGACGCTTTTACGCTTTTCGAAGGCTGAAAAATTCTTCCAAAAATTATTTACTACCGAATTACAGCAGGTAACGATAATAGAGTTATGGATGAATTATTAGTAAGATCGTGGGTGCGATAATTTAATAGGGACAGAGAAACTGTACGTGATCATAAGCATTCAAGTCGCCCGTTTCTCATTACAGAGGAGCTTAAGATCGTGTCTGTGATTTCATTGCAAAATGATATTCATTGCAGTTTTTTTGCAAAATTTCAAGAATTGTTTGGTCGATAATGTTTCACAAGAAACGATGATTTAAAGGATTGCGTAAGATGATGATGATGTGAACGGAAGTGCGGATGATGCGGCGGAAGTGTATGACGAAGATATACAAAAACTCGTATAACGTTATGATAAGTGTTAAAATGTAAAGCTGGTGGTTGTATCGAAAATAACTTAGTATATATACTAAATTTAGTATATATACTATTGCTATATATATATATATATATATATATATAAAATTACAAATAAATAAAACTTTTTAAGATGCATTTGTATTTTTGTTATTTCAAAACGGGTATTATTTTTCAGACGACCTTCGTATATTTCACTTTGTTTACAAAAAAATAATATAAGAAAATTTTAGTAAATAATATCATTACATCCTATATTTTTAAATGTGTGTAAAGTGTGTAATAGTTATATACTTTCTTAAACTATCTTATTTATTTATACAAACAGGTTAATTTCTAAATTTGACAAATGCAGTATTAAGATCTCACTATAATTTGGTATTTGTGTTTATAAGGATTTGTAAGTAAACAACTATTACACTATAGTTGGTAAAGATCATATTTTTCTATTTCGGAACCAATATACGCCTGCTAGTAAAACAGTACAACAAAGTCCAACCAAAAAACGTAACTTCCAATGGTATTTGGAAGCCTTTAAAACATTAATAATTCTAATAGTTTGCTCTTTGGTATCATGTACATTACCAGAATTTTCAATAACAAAATTTGCCATTTCTGCTTTCCTTTCTAATGACATTTGTGCAGCAATTCTTAGTTTTGCTTTAGCTTCTGAGAAACCTGATCTTTCCATAAGTCGTTGTAATTGCAAATCTTCTTCGCTAAAGTAAAATGTACAGTTTGTTTCATATTTAATAACTTTAAACTATTGATTAGTTATGTATATGTATTCTTATAATTGTTAGTAAATGAAAATCCTTACCAAGTTACAACAATTATTTTATGTAAATAATTCAACATATGTCTTGTTTCAAAAAGTAATGGCAAATCCATAACTATAAACTGATGTCCTTGTAGAAAATATTTGAATGTTTGCCAATATATTTCTCTATATATTTCTGGATGTGTTATAGCATTTAATTTTTTTCTTTTTTCTACATCATTAAATATTATATCTCCAAGCTTCGTTCTATCAAGTTCATTTGTATCTAAGAACATTTCTGAACCAAATTCTTTTCGTATTTTATGCCAAGCTGGCTTTCCAGGTTCCACAACTACATAATATGAAACATATAAATTTTTTTACATATAGAAAGTAATAAAAATATAAACAATATATGTATATTAAGAAATATGAGAGCAAAAATATTAAAATCATCTTATAACGAATTACATCGTAATTATCACGGAGAAAAAGTTTTGTTTCGTTTCTAACCTTTTCGTGCAATTTGATCAGCATCAATGACAGGTATACCGAATTCATGAAAAATAGCAGCAACGCTACTTTTCCCAGTAGCTATTCCTCCTGTCAAACCTACTAAAAACATTTCTTATTAAATATGTATTTATTTCTGATTCTGATCCCTTTCTTATCAGCTAAACGAACATTATTACTGTTATTAGCATTGCAAAATTTGATCCTATTTGACATTAGTCATGTTACGACGGTTTTCACTGAAGTCAAAACCTTTTCTTTTGTATAATTTCAACATAAAGTATCATTGAAATTGGATACATCATCTAATCAACGATGTATGAAATGAATCAAACATAATGAATAATAACCTAATTTGCTATAGATTAATGATTTAATAGGACTGATAAAAATGTCCAATTTGAATTTAAATTTTGATAAATTTAAGAAGATAATTTTTTGGATATTTCAGTAATTTCTTATTTTATATATTCCGCATTTATGTAAAATGTTTAACGATCTTTTAAGATAAATAATGATTTATTTAATAATAATCATCAAACTCATGAAATATGGACTAATATTGATATCACTTTAATTCCACAATTTCATTAATTTCTATTTTATTAATTATTATACTAGAGTATATAAATATAATTTTTATATTTAAAATCAATACATATTTTATTCACTAATATTGTACAATATATTATTCACAAGTACATATAATTTATTTAAAATTGTATATTTTTCTTACTGAAATCCTTCGACATTTTTTTATTATTTCAAATTATAACTACAAATGTGTATATATTATGACTTATTACAATAAGATATTTTTTTAAATAAGAAACACAATTGTGATGGTAATCATAGTATAATCGGGCGAGAGGTAATTCTATGTGAAAAAAATAAATCGTAAATAAAATTTTTTTATATGATGCTTTTTTTTTTGAGAGAATTGACTTTGAATATTTGTGAAATATAGTTTACTTGGTTAAGTACCGATCACGATCATATCAACAGATCTCGACATTCATATACCGTAACTAGGAAGGAAATTTCCCTCTCTCGTTAGCTACCGTAGTCTAGGGAAAACCGTTCGAAAATTGAGTCGTGACTAGTTATGAAAAATCTATATGGTAGACAAGAAGTTCTTGTTCTGCGCGTGCATGACATACTATAAATGTTTCAAGCAAAGACAGAAATACTCTATTCATCTCTGTTTGTCTCGCAAGAATACGGACTTTGTTAATCTTCCACGTTGATTTTTCATGACTAAGTACGACTCAATTTTCGGACGGTTTTCCCTAGCGGGTGTCGAGATCTATATTATCGTGGTACCAATTAGATATGAACGAAGAGGAGTGCTCACGCCCATTGTTTTAGTTGTTCCACTGTACAGATGCTGCACCATACGGCCAAGTGCTGAAGGTGTTCCATATGCAAGAACCTATAAAGTTAAAAATTTGCCCTGTTTGATCCCACGCTAGCAGATACAAGAATTTAATTCCATCAGAAAAGGAGTTATACTCGCTATGGTTCCACGCTACAAGAATCGTTTCATTGTTCTATGGAAATGTTCATAGTTATCTATACGATACAGACAAGTATGAGAATAACACAATCGCACAATAATTAAACTAAGTTACCTCAGTAAGGGAAATTAATTGTTTATCTTTTTTCTGGTGAAGATAAGAAGATCTTCCTTTTCAAATGATAATAAAACAATGAAATGATGTAATAATTTTAATGTTTTCTCTATACACATTAAACTTACTTTCCTCGTGATTTGTTATAATAAAATTTAAATTTCATTTTAATAGTAATTTTAGTAATTGATCGGCTACAAATAATATTTCTGGCGTGATGTATCTGTTTTGCATTACAAAAACGATAAAAATAGAAGAATTAACTGCAAACAGGGCTTGACGTCATGACTAATTCGTGATGCACGATTTTCATCCATCTCATTTTCATTATTGAGGAAAATTTGTAGAGGATAGTTAGTACGTGAGGTTTAAAAACGAGATTGCGCGTTGTTGAATCCGTCGAATATATTTAAAATAATAAATTAATGTACAGCCGTATATGTGAGTCGTCAATACAAAGTATAAATCGCAAAATAAAATCGCGGAATAAATACGCGGTAATGCTCGTCACGTAACTCGATAAATACTCGTGAGATAGTCAGAGTTTATACTGGTTGTCTATTGTCTACTGGTATGAATTGTCTATTGGTTAGGTGGGACTTTAGGATGCAATAGTGGGAGTGTGTCAGGATTTTTTTGAGTTCGTATAAAAGACCTTCATGCCATACTTTATCGACCTGTTGAATGTCAAGGAATACTGCTGAGCAGTATTTTTTCTTTTCTAGGGTTTGGCTGATATTGTGTGTTATGCCATGAATTTGCTCTATTCGTTGTTTCCGAAAACCGAATTGATGATCTGGCAGTGTTTTCAAGTCCTTTATGAGTGGGAGTAGTCGATTCGTTAGCATCTTCTCGAATAGTTTTGATAAGGTAGGTAGAAGGCTGATTGGGCGATAGGAGCTGGTTTTGTATATTGGTTTTCCGGGTTTAGGGATGAGAGTAATCAGAGAAATTTTCCAGGTCTTGGGATAGTATTCAAGGCGAAGGATTGCGTTAAAGATTGATGTGATGAGTGCAATCTCTTTTATGGGAAGTTCATGCCCCGCTGCTTTCCTGGGATTTAGGCGACGAATTAATTTTATGATTTCTGCAGAAGTGAAGGGTTCAATGGGAGAAGACATTTGGAAGGGAGAGTGCAGGTATTCAGTAATATCCGCGGCAGTTTTGGAGGAATGGGATTTAGAAATGTTAGATAAATAATTGGCAAACAGGTTGGCTTTTTCTATAGGGCTACGCGTCCGTCCACTTTGCGGATTGGAGGGATGATTAGTGGGAGGCGCGTGGGTTTCCTGGAAGCCTTCCATAGTGAGTACTTGGAGTCAGCTGTGGGGGACAAATTGGCAAGATATTTTTGAAAGCGGTCGTTTTTATAATTTTTGATGATTTTGGTTAGTTTTCTAGTTGCGTTGTTTAGTTTGCGTTTATCATCTGGTGATCTATGGGTCTAACAAACTCTTCTTAGTCTACGTTTTTCTGCTATTTTCTTTAATATGTAATGGGGATATTCACATTTGATGATAGGAGTCTTAATAGGTGTGGAGAAGCGGATGGCGTTTATAATGCTCATGTTTAAGTATTCAGTGGCTGTATCGATATCTTTGTTAGTTTTTAGTGGAATTAAGGCTGAAGTTGAGTAAAAACTTCTCTAAAGAGCTGCCAGTTGGTGAGTTGGTTATGAATAAAGCCATTACGTGGGTTCTCGATAATTGTTGAACTGACTGATGGAATCACTGGGGAATGGTCGGAAGAGAGGTCAACTCCGCCGAGGAGTTGATTTGGACATATCTTGGCGAGATACTTTTAGTTATGAAGAAGTCAAGTAAGTCAGATATTTTGTTAGTGTTAGTGGGCCAGTATGTGGGTTCATATGTGGTGAGGTAGTTGAGATTGTTGGTGATTATACTATTTAAGAGATCTTTGCCTCTTACTATGACCAGTTTGTTGCCCCATTGGGTATATTTGTCGTTATAGTCTCCTCCAGCTATGAATCTATTCCCAAAGCGTCAAGGAAGTTATCAAAGTCTTCTTTGGCAATGGAGTGTCTGGGAGGGCAATATACTGTTGAAGTGGTGATTGTACTATGGTAGTCTTCTATTGCTACGTTTGTTGCTTGGAGGTAGTCTTGCTGGAACGATGGAAGTTCGTAATGCTTAATGCTGGATTTGATAATAATTCCGGTGCCCCGGCGGACCTTTCCACTGGGATGTTGGGTATGGTAGACGTTATAACCATTTATTTTTAGACAGTTTTTGTCGGTGAAGTGGGTTTCAGATATGAGCATTACGTCAATTTGCTGTTGTTTTAAAAAGAGTTCTAGTTCGAATTTGTGTTGAGCTAGACCGTTGGCGTTCCAAAGAGCTATGCGTCTTGGTTTTATTTTACGTCGGGGCGTATAAGTTTATCTACGATGAGTGTTAATAATGATAGCAAATTATTTATTTGTTCAGATTATTTTTCTATTAATTTTTCAAGTCTAGAGAAGTTCTCTGTGTTTTGTGGATTGGGAGCACTATTTTGAGAATGGTCCCTGAGGATGTTCGGATTGTTTTGATTTCCTTATACTGCTTGGGCATATGAGATTGAAACAGTAGTGAATTTAGGAGGACTGGGTATATGATCGGTTGTCTCTTTGGCTCTGAGTTTAGGATACTTGTTTATATATAAGGTTTTGTAGGCTGAGCAATATTTGTAGTTAGCAGGATGGTCACCTTGACAGTGGATGCACTTCGCTGGGGTTTTTGGTGATTTAGTGTACTGATCAGTGGAGTGTGTACCTGCACATTTAATGCAGCGGAAGTTATGGTTGCAGTGTTTCTGGGTGGTTCATTAGACGATTTATGTTGTAGATTTGTTTATTATTGGGTTTTTGTTTTAAGTCAATGAAGAATAGGGATAGCGGGTTTTTTGAGATTCTATGTCTTATGTTGCTGATGTTAATTACTTCATGACCAAGTTTAAGGAGTTCGAACTTAAGTTCGTTTAAGTTAGCCGAGTGGTGGATATTGCGTAGTACCACTCGAAAAGGTCTTTCTTGTTTAAGTTGGTAGGTGTGATAGCTAGCATTCAAGGTTTTTAGTAGTTTTGTTATCTTTCTGTGTGATTCTGGGTTAGCCGGCAGAATTTTGACTTGGTTATTATTTATTTTTAGTTTATATTCCTTCTTGTTGATTTCTTTCTCAATGGACTTTACCATTGTTTGTATATCGATGACATCATCAACAAATATAGGTGGGGGAAGGGAATTTCTTTGCGTATGTTGGTCTGTTGGTGGATCTCCAACGTCCGTGGAGTCGTTTGTGGATTCCAATATTGCATATCTATTGTATGTGGTTACACAGCTTGTTGACTGTTCGTTCTGATTAGCGTTTGTGTTTGTTTTTACTGATTTTAGTTTACGCTTTTTAATGTTTTGTATTTTTAATGTTTTTAATGTTTTAGTATGGAGGGATATATTGCTCTTTTGCCACGGAGGAGCTAGCGCGGAGCAATTATGGTTTTGCTCAGGAGAGCCTAATCGCATTACTTGGGCCATCATCGAGCTAGTTAATTTAAATTGAATAACTAGTCGAGAGGCTATAAGGTTATGATTTAAGGAATTTTTCACTAATAAGATAGGAATCACTTGGCTATGTTCACTTTCGACGGATGGGCGTCACGTGTTGTTTTACGAACTTCACAGAGCACTAGCACACGTCTGCACGCTTCGGCACTTAACAGAAAACTGATTGTAGTAATATCACTGCTCTTTTTGGATTAGTGTGTATCGTTCAGTCGTATCGTTCGCGAATGTCAGTATTTTGCTGTTGGTAGTTGTTGGTATATCGGCCGTGTATAGCGTGTATAATATTGGCCCTAAAACGCTTCCCTGCGGTACCCCTGCCTTGATATCTTTAACTTTAGAATATGCGTCCTTTATTTTTACTACAAATGTTCTGTTGCTTCGGTATAATTTAAGTAAGTAGTGGATTTGTTCTGGGAAATGTATTTTGATTGTTTGTAGGCGGCTTCTATGGTTCACTTTGTCAAATGCTTTCTCGATGTCCATGAAGAGAGTTGTACAGTGTTGTTTCTTTTTTATTGCTAGTAAAATTTCTTGACGAATCTGTGCATTTGTTCTGTCGTGGAATGTTTGTTTCTGAATCCAAATTGGTGATCTGGTATTAATTTTTCTTTCTCTATTGTTGGTTTTATGTGATTGTATATTATTTTCTCTAGTATTTTGGAAAACACAGGAAGTAGTGATATTGGCCTGTAAGATGCAGTTTGGTGTAGGTCTTTGCCTGGCTTAGGTAACATTATGATTTGTACTAGCTTCCATAGATTAGTTCTGCCTAAGCAGCCGAGTTAAACAGACGTGAGAAACTGTGCTTCAGTGAAAGTGCGACAAGCAGGGAATTTAGGTGAACAAAAAGACAACAAACACTGCCAAATTGTAAAGCTCCAAAATGCAACAGCAAATACCACCAATCAAGATAACAAATAAAGGTGAAATATATTACATAAATAAAGCTAGAAATATGTTAAGTAGAAAATAACCAATAAACAAAGAACAGGAAAGCTCATCTACAAAAGAAATTTTTTTTATTTTTTTTTTATTTGGAAGAATTTTACGATCAATTTTCATTGAGAATTACAAGTAAATTATTCTGGCGTAGTACTATGTCGTATTTAATAAGTGTATATCGTATGTTTGATTCTAGTTGAATGTAATGCTTAAATCTAAAGTGTTTACTCGACCAATCGCGGGGAGACGCGATCGCGAGAAAGCGCGTCAACGGAAGTCGTAAATTCCCGTTACGATTAGAATAATCGACGCCACGAACAGACCGATCTCCTTATTTCTGTTAGAATAATAGGGGTGGTTGAGTTGGCATAACACCGCGGTTAACAGGTTATAATATATACAGGGTGGTTGGTAACTGGTGGTACAAGCGAAAAGAAGATGATTCTACGCGAAAAAAGAAGACGAAAATATAGAATAAAAGTTATTCGTTTGAGGCTTTGTTTTCGAGAAATGTGGTGAAATTGTATCGACTAAAAAAAAAAACACCCCACTGACCTCACTAAAGAAATAAAATAGTCAAACTCGAAGATGGTATCTCGCTGGAGGTAGCCATCCACATGTTATTTAGCAATTAAGTTAGGAAAATTTACCGAATGTCTAGCTGGACAAATTGTAAAGTACAAATTAAATAATAATAAAAAAAATTGAGTAGACATTTCAAAGAAATTTCGAAATATTTCGTTTAATGAACATGTGGCGGATCGGTAACAACAGGACGTCGACAGGTAGAGGGCGTCAACGCGGTCGTAACACCTCCAGGGCGATCTGGGTACCAACCACCAACACCGCTACTACGACGACAACGAGTCTGTCTGTCTCGCTAGCGGACGAATATACGGGGTCACAATACAAATACCGCATCTGGAGAGACTTCCTCTGCGTCTAAAGCAGGGACTACCGGATATAGCCTTACTGACGAGTCCGCCAGTAGTCCCGGGAAGAAACACGGCGAATTCAAATTAACTGGCGGCGGCGACGACTGGCTACGACGAAGGAGGGAGCGGAGCAAAATAAATTATAGCGAATTCCCAATCCGCTTATAAATTTGTTGTTACCGATTCGTTACAAACAATATATATAGAACGCGATACACTAGCAGCACACTATCCCTTTATCCATTTGTTTTTTTCTCTCGTGCCATTACGTGTCATTATCTTTAATATTAAACATTTAAACAAAAGGAAATCGCTGGATAATTCGGGGGTACCTCAGAGCGAAAAATGTTGCTTATGTAATCTATTAAAATCTGGAAGAGTAAGACATTGTATTTTTTCAACAGATATTCACTATTACTTGCTTTTGAAATATCAGAACACGATTATATACGAAGCTGACGTAAAATCATTAAAATTTACTTTTTACAAGGATAGAATGACAGTTGAGGCTTGGAGCTGAGATAAATTTAGAAGTAAGCGTAACATATAAGGTTAGCGACTTAATTCGGAATCTGTACTTGCGAGGACATTGAGAATAGCAACAATGTAACATGTACGTTTACTACTAGAATCAAATATTACAAGCCATCTATGAATTGTCGAATATTGATATTAAATCTGTCATTTAAAGATACGTTTGATTTCTTATCATAATAATAATTTTATTGTTTATTTTATTAATTTTAATTTTGTTATTTATATTAACATAATTAATCATAATTTTTAACATAAACAACTTTCATCGTTTGCCGACTAGTTCAAACGAATCCAGGCACTGTAATACGATCGACCGTGCCTATTAGACAAGGTGGGCGAACTCTTTGAAAGAGTAATTGCCGCCTGTCTGGGGGCCCACATGTCAGAGCGGGTGCCCAGTTGGCACGAAAGCCAGTACGGCTTTCGGCGGGGCCGCTTGACGGTGGTGTCACGTAATAAAAAAACGAGGTTTTATAAGTAGGAAAATGAGCAATAGCCCATTCATATGCTTTATTAACTGCAGATTACAAACAGATTACTGACTAAATGACCGGGATTTTTATTTCTTTATTACGACTCACATATCTTATGGGTGGGGGTCTGGCTGTTGTCTTTTCTCTTAGTTATCGCAATACTAGGTGTTATCGACATATCCGATGTCAGCGGATGCCTGGCTCTTGGGTGGTCGTTACAGTGAACGCGGTAAATCGTGTGCGAGCCGTGTCGGGGGTTATGGTTTCTCGGAGCGAAGTGACGTTGGCGGTCTCGTTGGACATTGTCAACGCGTTCAACACCATACTCTGTGATGATTTTTTTTAAATTTTTCTTTATTAAAGGTTCTTATTTGTTTCTACAAATCGATAATTGCATAAGAATCGGGGCTCAAGTGTTGCTATAATGGAGATATAGAAACAATTCTATTTCTCAAAACTGAAAATCTTAAATTTATCGTACCTATCGTAGAAAAGGGCAATGCAAGTGAAAGAGAACGCGATATATTTAACGACGAACGACAAATATTTAATGACCCGCGATAGGTTGAGATCTTTAACTCAAAACTCAAATTTTCTTATGTTTGATTTCTCATCAATAAAAATATATGACCTCACATGCAAGGCCGTCTCAACAAACACCATCGTATGCACTAAGGAAAAAGAATATGTGGTTCCATGCGACGATGAAAAAATATTCACGCTAGTACAATTGACATGCCAAGTACTGAGGATTAATGTTAAATCTAAATGGTGTATGGAAAAATATTAAAATTATTTACATCTGATACTATTAATTGCATCATTTCACTGATTCATTATCGTTTCTCTAAAGGAGATATAATAAACAATTAATTTGTCTTTGTTAGGCAACATACAACTAGTTTCACTATTGCACGATTTTGTCAATAGATTCTTGTCAATGCTAGTGTGCAACTAAACAGGGCAGATCCCTAACTTTAAGCTTAAATACATAGGTTCTTGTATATGCTAAACTGCAACCAAACAGGGCAGATCTCTAAATTTATAGGTTCTTGCACATGCTAGCTTTATTTAATCTCAGCACTTGACCGCATGGTGCAGCACTAATCCGGAAACAAGCAGAATCATAAGCGTGAGCACTCTCGTTTCTTCTCTATTAGTGCCATACACCATCTTTAATTTAAAAAAACGCGCTTTCTGTACTATAATAAGACTGTAAAAAGATTTGGTTTTCATTTCACTTTACTATTTTATTTACTTTGATTTTGGGATGTTAAATCTTTCGGAATATATGATATTGTTTAGTAGGTAATATCATCTGATATATTTTTATTATGGAAAGGTGAAATTTCTGTGCTTTTTAACCAAAAAAAAGAGAAACTGATTTTACGTAGAAATAAATAAATTATAAAAAGGTGTTCAAAATGAATCAGCGAGTCAACAACTGTATTCGAACCTACGAAAGAAAAAAATTTAAAGAAGCTGTAGTTCCAGTACCAAAAATGGTTATTTCGTCTTTAGATAATATGAGGAGCAGAAATCATGTTTTATTAAATGACAATTCAAATATAATTGAAGAGAAAGATGTTGATAATGATTCTATGTATAATGATCCTTTTGAGACAACATTTGATAGACTAATTAAAAATGCAAGGTACGAAATTTTGTTATTGCTTTATTGTATATTAATTATTAATTATTAATAGAATTGTTTGTTTAATAGAATTCTGCCACCTATACCAAAGGCACATAATGATTCAATACTACTAACTAGTTCAGATAGTAAATCTGAAATAAACGATCACCAATCTTCATTGCATAAAACATTAAGTTTTAACACAAAACCAGTTTCTAAATCAACACACAAAAAGATAAAAATGCATATTACAAAGAAAACAATGTCTAAGAAAAATGTATCTGTGTTCAAAAATAATGGAGAGTCTAAAGTAGGTTTGATATTATAAAGTATATCTACATAATGTTGAATTTACATTAAAATTACATTATAAGTTAATATATACACATATTAAAAGTATTAGTAATAAATATCCATATATTATTGAATAGGTACAAGACGACGTATCTCATAAAAAATATAAATTACGTAAAACGAGAAATAACAGTAAAATGCCATTGAAATATTCATATATCAAACAAACTAAAAAAAATTATAATAAAAAATATTTTGTAAAAAACAGCGAAAAAGCTTGTAATATACAAAGTGATAAATCTTATAACAATGTGGAGATAAAACCATGTTTTATTAATTTAGACAGATCTGTTGTATCAAAATGGAATAATAAGTTACATACAACAGAAAATAATTTACTAAAAGAAAATGATCAATTATTAAACCAACATTCAATTAGTGGAATCAGTGTTGATAATTTAAAACATGATGAAGCAAAAATAAAACATTGTACTATTAAACTAGAACAATTAGGAACAAATCCATACATACCACCACTTGATTTTAGAAAAAAATATGAAAATATATTCAGTAGTACACCTAATGGTAGACCTATTAGATCAAATGCTCATTCAATATCTTTATCACCAATTCCAGTTAAATATTTTGAAAAATTGAAGGATTCCACAATGTTGTCAAGCAACATCTCATTTAATGAAAATAATGAAATTTTATTAAAATCTAAACTAATAAGTGATGATTTGTGTAAAGGAACAAATATAATAAAAAAATATAAAGATGAACATAAGTCATCTAGTTATTTAGCAAACACATCTAACTTTAGTAAGTATAATTTCGATCAATTTGAAAATATAGATAAAAAAGATATAGATTCATTAATTAAACTTAGTTATAGTGAGAATTGTGATCAGAAAGAATTTTTAACAAAAAGAGATTCAGTTCAAAATGTTCTAAAAAATAAAATTGAAAAAAATAATATATCAAATAAATCAGTGTTAACAGAAGAATATCAAACTTCAAACGTAAAAATAGACAAACATATCTTAAGATTCTCTAATGATGCAAATATGTCACGTTCTTTATTTGATGAAACCAATGGAAGTATTCAAACTCCATTAGGCAATGATATTGGAATGAATGATGTAGTAAAAATATCTATTAATAATTTAGTGATAAATGAAAAAAGTACTGTATTAAATAATGAGAGGAACTCTGATTTTGTTAAATTAAATAAAACATCTACTGCAAATATAAGTACTGATAAAAAAGTAACATTCAATAAATCACAGGAAGAATTACCTGCAACTTCAGTCCCGATTAAATTGACAAAATCAGATTCATCATCTGATGATAAAAACAATGATATAGCAAATGTAGATGGAAAAATTCTGTCAAGCAGAGACAGTGTATTAAGTATAAACCATTCTTCTGTAGACAGTAGTAGAAAATGTGGTGAATCTCATGTAGTTTTGAAGCAATTGCAAGATTCCATTAGAGTCACAAAAAGAAAAAAATATACTAAATGGGATCTTGATTTAGTTAGTATTGCAGAAGATTGTGATAATAGTACAGAACTGAAGAAAAAACAGATACATTTAGAAAAAACAAACACTGAAAGAGAAATGATATTATCAGGAAAGAAATTATCAGTTTTAGAAAATATAACGGAGGAATGTACTAATAATGCTCATAGAATAGTTGGAGAACCTGTTTATTTAAAACCAGGCAAATCTTGGACAAGATCTTTGTCAATTTTGCACAATTTACAAACTGAATTCGATCTGGATAAATTATCTGTTGGCAAAGGTAAAAAATGGAGATATAGTGTTCAGGATATTTTAAATATGCAAACACAAGGTAATTATGCAATGATTAAAAAGACATTTTTTATACATTTTGTAACTAAAACTTTTTAATTTAATAGATTATACATTATATTGATTTTGTTGTAATGTTAACAGAGAAATTTAATGTAATACATATGTGATCATGCAAACATTTGAATGTTGTGTCTTTATTTGACAAAACAAAATATTACTGTAAAATTCATTAACCTGAAATATTAATATTTTATGTTTTCTATGATATAATATACATGGTTTATTTCATATTTTATACTTTTTATATATTTTTTATTTTTTAAGTATCCATTACTTTAAAATAAGTTTTCATTCTAAAAATGCTTTTCTATTTAAAATATGGACAAAATATACATTATTTTGTAAATATGTTGTAAATGGGTAGGTCTTAAAAGTGTAATATAAATAACAATTTTCTAAATATATATTATAACGATATTAATTTAATTTTTCATATATGTAGGAATTATACAAAGCTGCATAAAAAAGAATGATAGTAATACAAAATTACGAACAACTAATGAGGTAATTAATAAATCAGAATATGAATTGATTAATAACAAAGATAAAACTTGTGATTTCACCAATCTCACACGTGTTTCAAAAAGGATATCAGTTCGTGTAGTTCCAATTCATAAAACAGTGAAATCTATTGAAGATGCATCATTTCTTGAAGTCTATGGTATTGTTCCTGTCAAGAGTCAGAGATTTACATTATTAAATAGTAAGTCATATCATTAAATTTAATTTTTAATAAAGTTTTTATCGTTATATTCATATATCTGCATACAGATCCTCAAAAATCTTCTATATGTAACATTCAAAATAATGACAGTGATATCCAAGTTACTGAAGAACATGTAGTTTTAACAGCTAGAGAAGTTATTTTACAGAGATGTTTACAAAAAGATTATATACCATTTACAACATACTTTTCTGATTCGTAAGTATATGTATATATAATGAAATTGTTAGAGAATAGCAATATAATAATTTGTTTAGATATCTGGAACACTGTCGTAAAATTGGAGAAGGTGTATATGGTGAAGTTTTTCTTTATGAACAAGAAAATAAAAAATCTGTTATAAAGATTATTCCTATAGAAGGTAGTGATTGTGTAAATGGAGAACCACAAAAGAAATTTCATGAGATATTATCAGAAATTGTAATTGCAATGTAATTATAATCACAATTTGCTAGTTATAATGAATATTAAAATTCATTATGATACCAATCTTTTAATAAAAATAATTTTAGGGAATTACACAATTTAAGATTCAACACCAGGTACAATACTGATGGATTTGTAGAAGTAAAAGATATTAAATGTATAAAAGGAAAATATCCAGAAAGACTTATAGAATTGTGGAATATCTATGATGAAGAGAAACATTCTGATAATGATTGTCCATCAATGTTTAATGATGATCAATTATACATTGTTCTGGAACTTGGACATGGAGGTCAAGATTTAGAAGCGTTTGTATTTAATACTGCTGAAGAAGCTCATATTTTGTTTATACAGGTTGTTATTATAATGTACCTAATATTATAAGAATTTTAAGTATATTAACATTCATTTCTAAGTTTCATTGTCATATACCAATTATTGTGTCTTTTTCATTTTTAAATATATATAATTAATTTCATATAATAGTTAAACTAGCAAGTCAACTTACATTTAATTTTTCATCAACCTGAATAGTTATATTTAATATTTTTTAATAGGCTGCATTAGCATTAGCAGTTGCAGAAAAGGCTATTGAATTTGAACACAGAGACTTACATTGGGGAAATATATTAATATCATCGGCAAATGAAGATTATGTACATTATAAGATTGGGCAAAAAAACATTGAACTAATTAGTAAAGGTGTGAAGGTATACACACAAGATCATTTTCAATTCTAGCTAATTGTGAGATTTCTCTTTTTAAATTGAATTGAAAAACATATTGAATTTTTGGTTTTAGGTGTCTATTATAGATTTCACCCTTTCAAGAATCAAGTATCAAGGATGTAGTGTATTTAATGACCTCGCATCAGATCCTACACTGTTTACAGCTCAGGGCGAATATCAATTTGAAATATATCGTTTGATGAGGGATAAAGTTAAGTAAGTTTTGAAGTATATTAATTTCCGTATATTAATTTTCATT